>CAUYWW010000188.1:134200-792200 GCA_963576845.1 Megachile leachella
TACTTATTACTTATATTATTATCAATATAACATGCATTATTACCCATATAATGCAGTTATTATCGCTAGAACTGTAATAATTGTACTCATTACTTATATTATTAGCTATATAACGTGCATTATTACCCATATTATGCAGTTATTATCGCTAGAACTGTAATAATTATACTTATTACTTATATCATTATCAATATAACATGCATTATTACCCATATAATAGAGGTATTATCGCTAGAACTGTAATAATTATACTTATTACTTATATTGTTAGCAATATAACGTGCATTATTACCCATATAATGCAGTTATTATCGCTAGAACTGTAATAATTATACTTATTACTTATATCATTATCAATATAACATGCATTATTACCCATATAATAGAGGTATTATCGCTAGAACTGTAATAATTATACTTATTACTTATATTGTTAGCAATATAACGTGCATTATTACCCATATAATGCAGTTATTATCGCTAGAACTGTAATAATTATACTTATTACATATATAATTATCAATATAACATGCATTATTACCCATATAATGGAGGTATTATCGCAAGAACTGTAATAATTATACTTATTACTTATACTATTAGCAATATAACGTGCATTATTACCCATATAATGCAGTTATTATCGCCAGAACTGTAATAATTGTACTTATTACTTATATTATTCTCAATATAACATGCATTATTACCCACATTATGCAGTTATTATCGCTAGAACTATAATAAATATACGTATTACTTTCATTATCATCAATATAACATGCATTATTACCCATATAATAGAGGTATTATCGCTAGAACTGTAATAATTATACTTATTACTTATACTATTAGCAATAAAACGTGCATTGTTACCCATATAATGCAGTTATTATCGCTAGAACTATAATAATTATACTTATTACTCCCGATATTATCAATATAACATGCATTATTACCCATATAATGCAGTTATTATCGCTAGAACTGTAATAATTATACTTATTACTTATATTATTAGCAATATAACGTGCATTATTACCCATATAATGCAGTTATTATCGCTAGAACTGTAATAATTATACTTATTACTTATATTATTATCAATATAACATGCATTATTACCCATATAATGGAGGTATTATCGCAAGAACTGTAATAATTATACTTATTACTTATACTATTAGCAATATAACGTGCATTATTACCCATATAATGCAGTTATTATCGCCAGAACTATAATAAATATACGTATTACTTTTATTATCATCAATATAACATGCATTATTACCCATATTATGCAGTTATTATCGATAGAACTGTAATAATTATACTTATTACTTATATTATTCTCAATATAACATGCATTATTACCCACATTATGCAGTTATGATCGCCAGAAGTATAATAAATATACTTATTACTCCCAATATTATCAACGTAACATGCATTATTACCCATATAATGCAGTTATTATCGCTAGAACTGTAATAATTATACTTATTACTTATATTGTTAGCAATATCACGTGCTTTATTACACATATAATGCAGTTATTATCGCTAGAACTGTAATAATTATACTTATTGCTCATATTATTATCAATATAACATGCATTATTACCCATATTATGCAGTTATTATCGCTAGAACTGTAATATTTATACTTATTACTTATATTATTATCAATATAACATGCATTATTACCCATATAATGGAGGTATTATCGCTAGAACTGTAATAATTATACTTATTACTTATACTATTAGCAATATAACGTCCATTCTTACCAATATAATGCAGTTATTATCGCTAGAACTGTAATAATTGTACTTATTACTTATATTGTTAGCAATATAACGTGCATTATTACCCATATAATGCAGTTATTATCGCTAGAACTGTAATAATTATACTTATTACTTATATTATTCTCAATATAACATGCATTATTACCCATATTATGCAGTTATTATCGCTAGAACTATAATAAATATACGTATTACTTTCATTATCATCAACATAACATGCATTATTACCCATATAATGGAGGTATTATCGCTAGAACTGTAATAATTATACTGATTACTTATATTATTATCAATATAACATGCATTATTACCCATATTATGCAGTTATTATCCCTAGAACCATAATAAATATACTTATTACTTATATTATTAGCAATATAACGTGCATTATTACCCATATTATGCAGTTATTATCGCTAGAACTGTAATAATTATACTTATTACTCCCAATATTATCAACGTAACATGCATTATTACCCATATAATGTAGTTATTATCGCTAGAACTGTAATAATTATACTTATTACTTATATTGTTAGCAATATCACGTGCTTTATTACCCATGTAATGCAGTTATTATCGCTAGAACTGTAATAATTATACTTATTGCTCATATTATTATCAATATAACATGCATTATTACCCATATTATGCAGTTATTATCGCTAGAACTGTAATATTTATACTTATTACTTATATTATTATCAATATAACATGCATTATTACCCATATAATGGAGGTATTATCGCTAGAACTGTAATAATTATACTTATTACTTATACTATTAGCAATATAACGTGCATTATTACCCATATAATGCAGTTATTATCGCCAGAACTGTAATAATTATACTTATTACTTATATTATTCTCAATATAACATGCATTATTACCCATATAATGCAGTTATTATCGCTAGAACTGTAATAATTATACTTATTACTTATATTGTTAGCATTATAACGTGCATTATTACCCATATAATGCAGTTATTATCGCTAGAACTGTAATAATTATACTTATTACTCATATTATTATCAATATAACATGCATTATTACCCATATTATGCAGTTATTATCGCTAGAACTATAATAAATATACTTATTACTTATATTATTATCAATATAACATGCATTATTACCCATATAATGGAGGTATTATCGCAAGAACTGTAATAATTATACTTATTACTTATACTATTAGCAATATAACGTGCATTATTACCCATATAATGCAGTTATTATCGCCAGAACTGTAATAATTATACTTATTACTTATATTATTCTCAATATAACATGCATTATTACCTACATTATGCAGTTATGTTCGCCAGAACTATAATAAATATACTTATTACTCCCAATATTATCAATGTAACATGCATTATTACCCATATAATGCAGTTATTACCGCTAGAACTGTAACAATTATACTTATTACTTACATTGTTAGCAATATAACGTGCATTATTACCCATATAATGCAGTTATTATCGCTAGAACTGTAATAATTATACTTATTACTCATATTATTATCAGTATAACATGCATTATTACCCATATTATGCAGTTATTATCGCTAGAACTATAATAAATATACGTATTACTTTTATTATCATCAATATAACATGCATTATTACCCATATTATGCAGTTATTATCGATAGAACTGTAATAAATATACTTATTACTTTTATTATTATCAATATAACATGCACTATTTGCCATATTTTACTATTATTATCGCTAGAGCTATAATAATTATACTTATTACTCCCGATATTATCAATATAACATGCATTATTACCCATATAATGCAGTTATTATCGCTAGAACTGTAATAATTATACTTATTACTTATATTATTATCAATATAACATGCATTATTACCCATATAATGCAGTTATTATCGCTAGAACTGTAATAATTGTACTCATTACTTATATTATTAGCAATATAACGTGCATTATTACCCATATTATGCAGTTATTATCGCTAGAACTGAAATAATTATACTTATTACTTATATCATTATCAATATAACATGCATTATTACCCATATAATAGAGGTATTATCGCTAGAACTGTAATAATTATACTTATTACTTATACTATTAGCAATATAACGTGCATTTTTACCCATATAATGCAGTTATTATCGCTAGAACTGTAATAATTATACTTATTACTTATATTGTTAGCAATATAACGTGCACTATTACCCATATAATGCAGTTATTATCGCTAGAACTGTAATAATTATACTTATTACTTATATTATTATCAATATAACATGCATTATTACCCATATAATGGAGGTATTATCGCAAGAACTGTAATAATTATACTTATTACTTATACTATTAGCAATATAACGTGCATTATTACCCATATAATGCAGTTATTATCGCCAGAACTGTAATAATTGTACTTATTACTTATATTATTCTCAATATAACATGCATTATTACCCACATTATGCAGTTATTATCGCTAGAACTATAATAAATATACGTATTACTTTCATTATCATCAATATAACATGCATTATTACCCATATAATAGAGGTATTATCGCTAGAACTGTAATAATTATACTTATTACTTATACTATTAGCAATAAAACGTGCATTGTTACCCATATAATGCAGTTATTATCGCTAGAGCTATAATAATTATACTTATTACTCCCGATATTATCAATATAACATGCATTATTACCCATATAATGCAGTTATTATCGCTAGAACTGTAATAATTATACTTATTACTTATATTATTATCAATATAACATGCATTATTACCCATATAATGCAGTTATTATCGCTAGAACTGTAATAATTATACTTATTACTTATATTATTATCAATATAACATGCATTATTACCCATATAATGCAGTTATTATCGCTAGAACTGTAATAATTGTACTCATTACTTATATTATTAGCAATATAACGTGCATTATTACCCATATTATGCAGTTATTATCGCTAGAACTGTAATAATTATACTTATTACTTATATCATTATCAATATAACATGCATTATTACCCATATAATAGAGGTATTATCGCTAGAACTGTAATAATTATACTTATTACTTATATTGTTAGCAATATAACGTGCATTATTACCCATATAATGCAGTTATTATCGCTAGAACTGTAATAATTATACTTATTACTTATATAATTATCAATATAACATGCATTATTACCCATATAATGGAGGTATTATCGCAAGAACTGTAATAATTATACTTATTACTTATACTATTAGCAATATAACGTGCATTATTACCCATATAATGCAGTTATTATCGCCAGAACTGTAATAATTGTACTTATTACTTATATTATTCTCAATATAACATGCATTATTACCCACATTATGCAGTTATTATCGCTAGAACTATAATAAATATACGTATTACTTTCATTATCATCAATATAACATGCATTATTACCCATATAATAGAGGTATTATCGCTAGAACTGTAATAATTATACTTATTACTTATACTATTAGCAATAAAACGTGCATTGTTACCCATATAATGCAGTTATTATCGCTAGAACTGTAATATTTATACTTATTACTTATATTATTATCAATATAACATGCATTATTACCCATATAATGGAGGTATTATCGCTAGAACTGTAATAATTATACTTATTACTTATACTATTAGCAATATAACGTGCATTATTACCCATATAATGCAGTTATTATCGCCAGAACTGTAATAATTGTACTTATTACTTATATTATTCTCAATATAACATGCATTATTACCCATATAATGCAGTTATTATCGCTAGAACTGTAATAATTATACTTATTACTTATATTGTTAGCATTATAACGTGCATTATTACCCATATAATGCAGTTATTACCGCTAGAACTGTAATAATTATACTTATTACTAATATTGTTAGCAATATAACGTGCATTATTACCCATATAATGCAGTTATTATCGCTAGAACTGTAATAATTATACTTATTACTTATATTATTCTCAATATAACATGCATTATTACCCATATTATGCAGTTATTATCGCTACAACTATAATAAATATACGTATTACTTTCATTATCATCAACATAACGTGCATTATTACCCATATAATGGAGGTATTATCGCTAGAACTGTAATAATTATACTTATTACTTATATTATTATCAATATAAAATGCATTATTACCCATATAATGCAGTTATTATCGCTAGAACTGTAATAATTATACTTATTACTTATATTATTATCAATATAAAATGCATTATTACCCATATAATGCAGTTATTATCGCTAGAACTGTAATAATTGTACTCATTACTTTAATTATTAGCAATATAACGTGCATTACTACCCATATAATGCAGTTATTATCGCTAGAACTGTAATAATTATACTTATTACTTATATCATTATCAATATAACATGCATTATTACCCATATAATAGAGGTATTATCGCTAGAACTATAATAATTATACTTATTACTTATACTATTAGCAATATAACGTCCATTCTTACCCATATAATGCAGTTATTATCGCTAGAACTGTAATAATTATACTTATTACTTATATTGTTAGCAATATAACGTGCATTATTACCCATATAATGCAGTTATTATCGCCAGAACTATAATAAATATACTTATTACTTATATTATTATTAATATAACATGCATTATTACCCATATAATGGAGGTATTATCGCAAGAACTGTAATAATTATACTTATTACTTATATTATTCTCAATATAACATGCATTATTACCCACATTATGCAGTTATGATCGCCAGAACTATAATAAATATACTTATTACTCCCAATATTATCAACGTAACATGCATTATTACCCATATAATGCAGTTATTATCGCTAGAACTATAATAATTATACTTATTACTTATATTGTTAGCAATATCACGTGCTTTATTACCCATATAATGCAGTTATTATCGCTAGAACTGTAATAATTATACTTATTGCTCATATTATTATCAATATAACATGCATTATTACCCATATTATGCAGTTATTATCGCTAGAACTGTAACATTTATACTTATTACTTATATTATTATCAATATAACATGCATTATTACCCATATAATGGAGGTATTATCGCTAGAACTGTAATAATTATACTTATTACTTATACTATTAGCAATATAACGTGCATTATTACCCATATAATGCAGTTATTATCGCCAGAACTGTAATAATTGTACTTATTACTTATATTATTCTCAATATAACATGCATTATTACCCATATAATGCAGTTATTATCGCTAGAACTGTAATAATTATACTTATTACTTATATTGTTAGCATTATAACGTGCATTATTACCCATATAATGCAGTTATTATCGCTAGAACTGTAATAAATATACTTATTACTTATATTATTATCAATATAACATGCATTATTACCCAAATAATGCAGTTATTATCGCTAGAACTGTAATAATTATACTTATTACTTATATCATTATCAAGATAACATGCATTATTACCCATATAATAGAGGTATTATCGCTAGAACTATAATAAATATACGTATTACTTTTATTATCATCAATATAACTTGCATTATTACCCATATTATGCAGTTATTATCGATAGAACTGTAATAAATATATTTATTAATTTTATTATTAGCAATATAACATGCACTATTTGCCATATTTTACTATTATTATCGCTGGAACTATAATAATTATACTTATTACTCCCGATATTATCAATATAACATGCATTATTACCCATATAATGCAGTTATTATCGCTAGAACTGTAATAATTATACTTATTACTTATATTATTATCAATATAACATGCATTATTACCCATATAATGCAGTTATTATCGCTAGAACTGTAATAATTGTACTCATTACTTATATTATTAGCAATATAACGTGCATTATTACCCATATTATGCAGTTGTTATCGCTAGAACTGTAATAATTATACTTATTACTTATATCATTATCAATATAACATGCATAATTACCCATATAATAGAGGTATTATCGCTAGAACTGTAATAATTATACTTATTACTTATACTATTAGTAATATAACGTCCATTCTTACCCATATAATGCAGTTATTATCGCTAGAACTGTAATAATTATACTTATTACTTATATTGTTAGCAATATAACGTGCATTATTACCCATATAATGCAGTTATTATCGCTAGAACTGTAATAATTATACTTATCACTTATATTATTCTCAATATAACATGCATTATTACCCATATTATGCAGTTGTTATCGCTACAACTATAATAAATATACGTATTACTTTCATTATCATCAACATAACGTGCATTATTACCCATATAATGGAGGTATTATCGCTAGAACTGTAATAATTATACTGATTACTTATATTATTATCAATATAACATGCATTATTACCCATATTATGCAGGTATTATCCCTAGAACCATAATAAATATACTTATTACTCCCAATATTATCAATATAACATGCATTTTTACCCATATAATGCAGTTATTATCGCTAGAACTGTAATAATTATACTTATTACTTATATTATTATCAATATAAAATGCATTATTACCCATATAATGCAGTTATTATCGCTAGAACTGTAATAATTATACTTATTACTTATATTATTATCAATATAAAATGCATTATTACCCATATAATGCAGTTATTATCGCTAGAACTGTAATAATTATACTTATTACTTATATCATTATCAATATAACATGCATTATTACCCATATAATAGAGGTATTATCGCTAGAACTATAATAATTATACTTATTACTTATACTATTAGCAATATAACGTCCATTCTTACCCATATAATGCAGTTATTATCGCTAGAACTGTAATAATTATACTTATTACTTATATTGTTAGCAATATAACGTGCATTATTACCCATATAATGCAGTTATTATCGCTAGAACTGTAATAAATATACTTACTACTTTCATTATTATCAATATAACATGCATTACTACCCTTATTAAGAAGTTATTATCGCTAGAACTGTAATAATTGTACTGATTACTTATATTATTATCAATATAACATGCATTATTACCCATATTATGCAGTTATTATCCCTAGAACCATAATAAATATACTTATTACTCCCAATATTATCAATATAACATGCATTTTTACCCATATAATGCAGTTATTATCGCTAGAACTGTAATACTTATACTTATTACTTATATTATTATCGATATAACATGCATTATTACCCATATAATGCAGTTATTATCGCTAGAACTGTAATAATTGTATTCATTACTTATATTATTTGCAATATAACGTGCATTATTACCCATATTATGCAGTTATTATTGCTAGAACTGTAATAATTATACTTATTACTTATATTGTTAGCATTATAACGTGCATTATTACCCATATAATGCAGTTATTATCGCTAGAACTGTAATAATTATACTTATTACTCATATTATTATCAATATAACATGCATTATTACCCATATTATGCAGTTATTATCGCTAGAACTGTAATATTTATACTTATTACTTATATTATTATCAATATAACATGCATAATTACCCATATAATGGAGGTATTATCGCTTGAACTGTAATAATTATACTTATTACTTATACTATTAGCAATATAACGTGCATTGTTACCCATATAATGCAGTTATTATCGCTAGAACTGTAATAATTATACTTATTACTTATATTGTTAGCAATATAACGTGCATTATTACTCATATTATGCAGTTATTGTCGATAGAACTGTAATAAATATACTTATTACTTTTATTATTATCAATATCACATGCACTATTTGCCATATTTTACTATTATTATCGCTAGAACTATAATAATTATACTTATTACTCCCGATATTATCAATATAACATGCATTATTACCCATATAATGCAGTTATTATCGCTAGAACTGTAATAATTATACTTATTGCTTATATTGTTAGCAATATAACGTGCATTATTACCCATATAATGCAGTTATTATCGCTAGAACTGTAATAATTATACTTATTACTTATATTATTATCCATATAACATGCATTATTACCCATATTATGCAGTTATTATCGCTAGAACTATAATAAATATACGTATTACTCCCAATATTATCAATATAACATGCATTATTACCTATATTATGCAGTTATTATCGCTAGAACTGTAATAATTGTACTCATTACTTTTATTATTAGCAATATAACGTGCATTATTACCCATATTATGCAGTTATTATCGCTAGAACTGTAATGATTATACTTATTACTTATATTATTCTCAATATAACATGCATTATTAGCCATATTATGCAGTTATTATCGCTAGAACTATAATAAATATACGTATTACTTTCATTATCATCAACATAACATGCATTATTACCCATATAATGGAGGTATTATCGCTAGAACTGTAATAATTATACTGATTACTTATATTATTATCAATATAATATGCATTATTACCCATATTATGCAGTTATTATCCCTAGAACCATAATAAATATACTTATTACTCCCAATATTATCAATATATCATGCATTTTTACCCATATAATGCAGTTATTATCGCTAGAACTGTAATAATTATACTTATTACTTATATTATTATCGATATAACATGCATTATTACCCATATAATGCAGTTATTATCGCTAGAACTGTAGTAATTATACTTATTACTTTCATTATCATCAATATAACATGCATTATTACCCATATTAAGAAGTTATTATCGATAGAACTGTAATAAATATACTTATTACTTATATTATTATGAATATAACATGCATTATTACCCATATTATGCAGTTATTATCGCTAGAACTATAATAAATATACGTATTACTTTTATTATCATCAATATAACATGCATTATTACCCATATTATGCAGTTATTATCGATAGAACTGTAATAAATACACTTACTACTTTTACTATTATCAATATATCATGCACTATTAGCCATATTTTACTATTATTATCGCTAGAACTATAATAATTATACTTATTACTCCCGATGTTATCAATATAACATGCATTATTACCCATATAATGCAGTTATTATCGCTAGAACTGTAATAATTATACTTATTACTTTTATTATTATCAATATAACATGCACTATTTGCCATATTTTACTCTTATTATCGCTAGAACTATAATAATTATACTTATTACTCCCGATATTATCAATATAACATGCATTATTACCCATATTATGCAGTTATGATCGCCAGAACTATAATAAATATACTTATTACTCCCAATATTATCAATGTAACATGCATTATTACCCATATAATGCAGTTATTATCGCTAGAACTGTAATAATTATACTTATTACTTATATTGTTAGCAATATAACGTGCATTATTACCCATATAATGCAGTTATTATCGCTAGAACTGTAATAATTATACTTATTACTCATATTATTATCAATATAACATGCATTATTACCCATATTATGCAGTTATTATCGCTAGAACTATAATAAATATACGTATTACTTTTATTATCATCAATATAACATGCATTATTACCCATATTATGCAGCTATTATCGATAGAACTGTAATAAATATACTTATTACTTATATCATTATCAATATAACATGCATTGTTACCCATATAATAGAGGTATTATCGCTAGAACTGTAATAATTATACTTATTACTTATACTATTAGCAATATAACGTCCATTCTTACCCATATAATGCAGTTATTATCGCTAGAACTGTAATAATTATACTTATTACTTATATTGTTAGCAATATAACGTGCATTATTACCCATATAATGCAGTTATTATCGCTAGAACTGTAATAATTATACTTATTACTTATATTATTCTCAATATAACATGCATTATTACCCATATTATGCAGTTATTATCGCTAGAACTATAATAAATATACGTATTACTTTCATTATCATCAACATAACATGCATTATTACCCATATAATGGAGGTATTATCGCTAGAACTGTAATAATTATACTGATTACTTATATTATTATCAATATAACATGCATTATTACCCATATTATGCAGTTATTATCCCTAGAACCATAATAAATATACTTATTACTTATATTATTAGCAATATAACGTGCATTATTACCCATATTATGCAGTTATTATCGCTAGAACTGTAATAATTATACTTATTACTTATATCATTATCAATATAACATGCATTATTACCCATATAATAGAGGTATTATCGCTAGAACTGTAATAATTATACTTATTACTTACACTATTAGTAATATAACGTCCATTCTTACCCATATAATGCAGTTATTATCGCTAGAACTGTAATAATTATACTTATTACTTATATTGTTAGCAATATAACGTGCATTATTACCCATATAATGCAGTTATTATCGCTAGAACTGTAATAATTATACTTATTACTTATATTATTCTCAATATAACATGCATTATTACCCATATTATGCAGTTATTATCGCTACAACTATAATAAATATACGTATTACTTTCATTATCATCAACATAACGTGCATTATTACCCATATAATGGAGGTATTATCGCTAGAACTGTAATAATTATACTGATTACTTATATTATTATCAATATAACATGCATTATTACCCATATTATGCAGTTATTATCCCTAGAACCATAATAAATATACTTATTACTCCCAATATTATCAATATAACATGCATTTTTACCCATATAATGCAGTTATTATCGCTAGAACTGTAATAATTATACTTATTACTTATATTATTATCAATATAAAATGCATTATTACCCATATAATGCAGTTATTATCGCTAGAACTGTAATAATTATACTTATTACTTATATTATTATCAATATAAAATGCATTATTACCCATATAATGCAGTTATTATCGCTAGAACTGTAATAATTGTACTCATTACTTTAATTATTAGCAATATAACGTGCATTATTACCCATATAATGCAGTTATTATCGCTAGAACTGTAATAATTATACTTATTACTTATATCATTATCAATATAACATGCATTATTACCCATATAATAGAGGTATTATCGCTAGAACTATAATAATTGTACTTATTACTTATACTATTAGCAATATAACGTCCATTCTTACCCATATAATGCAGTTATTATCGCTAGAACTGTAATAATTATACTTATTACTTATATTGTTAGCAATATCACGTGCTTTATTACCCATATAATGCAGTTATTATCGCTAGAACTGTAATAATTATACTTATTGCTCATATTATTATCAATATAACATGCATTATTACCCATATTATGCAGTTATTATCGCTAGAACTGTAATAATTATACTTATTACTTATACTATTAGCAATATAACGTGCATTATTACCCATATAATGCAGTTATTATCGCCAGAACTATAATAAATATACGTATTACTTTTATTATCATCAATATAACATGCATTATTACCCATATTATGCAGTTATTATCGATAGAACTGTAATAATTATACTTATTACTTATATTATTCTCAATATAACATGCATTATTACCCACATTATGCAGTTATGATCGCCAGAACTATAATAAATATACTTATTACTCCCAATATTATCAACGTAACATGCATTATTACCCATATAATGCAGTTATTATCGCTAGAACTGTAATAATTATACTTATTACTTATATTGTTAGCAATATCACGTGCTTTATTACCCATATAATGCAGTTATTATCGCTAGAACTGTAATAATTATACTTATTGCTCATATTATTATCAATATAACATGCATTATTACCCATATTATGCAGTTATTATCGCTAGAACTGTAATATTTATACTTATTACTTATATTATTATCAATATAACATGCATTATTACCCATATAATGGAGGTATTATCGCTAGAACTGTAATAATTATACTTATTACTTATACTATTAGCAATATAACGTGCATTATTACCCATATAATGCAGTTATTATCACCAGAACTGTAATAATTGTACTTATTACTTATATTATTCTCAATATAACATGCATTATTACCCATATAATGCAGTTATTATCGCTAGAACTGTAATAATTATACTTATTACTTATATTGTTAGCATTATAACGTGCATTATTACCCATATAATGCAGTTATTATCGCTAGAACTGTAATAATTATACTTATTACTAATATTATTATCAATATAACATGCATTATTACCCATATTATGCAGTTATTATCGCTAGAACTATAATAAATATACTTATTACTTATATTATTATCAATATAACATGCATTATTACCCAAATAATGCAGTTATTATCGCTAGAACTGTAATAATTATACTTATTACTCATATTATTATCAATATAACATGCATTATTACCCATATTATGCAGTTATTATCGCTAGAACTATAATAAATATACGTATTACTTTTATTATCATCAATATAACTTGCATTATTACCCATATTATGCAGTTATTATCGATAGAACTGTAATAAATATATTTATTAATTTTATTATTATCAATATAACATGCACTATTTGCCATATTTTACTATTATTGTCGCTGGAACTATAATAATTATACTTATTACTCCCGATATTATCAATATAACATGCATTATTACCCATATAATGCAGTTATTATCGCTAGAACTGTAATAATTATACTTATTACTTATATTATTATCGATATAACATGCATTATTACCCATATAATGCAGTTATTATCGCTAGAACTGTAATAATTGTATTCATTACTTATATTATTTGCAATATAACGTGCATTATTACCCATATAATGCAGTTATTATCGCTAGAACTGTAATAATTATACTTATTACTTATATTATTATCAATATAAAATGCATTATTACCCATATAATGCAGTTATTATCGCTAGAACTGTAATAATTGTACTCATTACTTTAATTATTAGCAATATAACATGCATTATTACCCATATTATGCAGTTATTATCGCTAGAACTGTAATATTTATACTTATTACTTATATTATTATCAATATAACATGCATTATTACCCATATAATGGAGGTATTATCGCTTGAACTGTAATAATTATACTTATTACTTATACTATTAGCAATATAACGTGCATTGTTACCCATATAATGCAGTTATTATCGCTAGAACTGTAATAATTATACTTATTACTTATATTGTTAGCAATATAACGTGCATTATTACTCATATTATGCAGTTATTGTCGATAGAACTGTAATAAATATACTTATTACTTTTATTATTATCAATATCACATGCACTATTTGCCATATTTTACTATTATTATCGCTAGAACTATAATAATTATACTTATTACTCCCGATATTATCAATATAACATGCATTATTACCCATATAATGCAGTTATTATCGCTAGAACTGTAGTAATTATACTTATTGCTTATATTGTTAGCAATATAACGTGCATTATTACCCATATAATGCAGTTATTATCGCTAGAACTGTAATAATTATACTTATTACTTATATTATTATCAATATAACATGCATTATTACCCATATTATGCAGTTATTATCGCTAGAACTATAATAAATATACGTATTACTCCCAATATTATCAATATAACATGCATTATTACCTATATTATGCAGTTATTATCGCTAGAACTGTAATAATTGTACTCATTACTTTTATTATTAGCAATATAACGTGCATTATTACCCATATTATGCAGTTATTATCGCTAGAACTGTAATGATTATACTTATTACTTATATTATTCTCAATATAACATGCATTATTAGCCATATTATGCAGTTATTATCGCTAGAACTATAATAAATATACGTATTACTTTCATTATCATCAACATAACATGCATTATTACCCATATAATGGAGGTATTATCGCTAGAACTGTAATAATTATACTGATTACTTATATTATTATCAATATAATATGCATTATTACCCATATTATGCAGTTGTTATCCCTAGAACCATAATAAATATACTTATTACTCCCAATATTATCAATATATCATGCATTTTTACCCATATAATGCAGTTATTATCGCTAGAACTGTAATAATTATACTTATTACTTATATTATTATCGATATAACATGCATTATTACCCATATAATGCAGTTATTATCGCTAGAACTGTAATAATTGTACTCATTACTTATATTATTTGCAATATAACGTGCATTATTACCCATATTATGCAGTTATTATCGCTAGAACTGTATTAATTATACTTATTACTTATATTGTTAGCATTATAACGTGCATTATTACCCATATAATGCAGTTATTATCGCTAGAACTGTAATAATTATACTTATTACTCATATTATTATCAATATAACATGCATTATTACCCATATTATGCAGTTATTATCGCTAGAACTGTAATATTTATACTTATTACTTATATTATTATCAATATAACATGCATTATTACCCATATAATGGAGGTATTATCGCTTGAACTATAATAATTATACTTATTACTTATACTATTAGCAATATAACATGCATTATTACCCATATTATGCAGTTATTATCGATAGAACTGTAATAAATACACTTACTACTTTTACTATTATCAATATATTATGCACTATTAGCCATATTTTACTATTATTATCGCTAGAACTATAATAATTATACTTATTACTCCCGATGTTATCAATATAACATGCATTATTACCCATATAATGCAGTTATTATCGCTAGAACTGTAATAATTATACTTATTACTTATATTATTATCAACATAACATGCATTATTACCCATATAATGCAGTTATTATCGCTAGAACTGTAATAATTGTACTCATTACTTATATTATTAGCAATATAACGTGCATTATTACCCATATTATGCAGTTATTATCGCTAGAACTGTAATAATTATACTTATTACTTATATCATTATCAATATAACATGCATTATTACCCATATAATAGAGGTATTATCGCTAGAACTGTAATAATTATACTTATTACTTATACTATTAGCAATATAACGTCCATTCTTACCCATATAATGCAGTTATTATCGCTAGAACTGTAATAATTATACTTATTACTTATATTGTTAGCAATATAACCTGCATTATTACCCATATAATGCAGTTATTATCGCTAGAACTGTAATAAATATACTTATTACTTTTATTATTATCAATATAACATGCACTATTTGCCATATTTTACTCTTATTATCGCTAGAACTATAATAATTATACTTATTACTCCCGATATTATCAATATAACATGCATTATTACCCATATTATGCAGTTATGATCGCCAGAACTATAATAAATATACTTATTACTCCCAATATTATCAATGTAACATGCATTATTACCCATATAATGCAGTTATTATCGCTAGAACTGTAATAATTATACTTATTACTTATATTGTTAGCAATATAACGTGCATTATTACCCATATAATGCAGTTATTATCGCTAGAACTGTAATAATTATACTTATTACTCATATTATTATCAATATAACATGCATTATTACCCATATTATGCAGTTATTATCGCTAGAACTATAATAAATATACGTATTACTTTTATTATCATCAATATAACATGCATTATTACCCATATTATGCAGTTATTATCGATAGAACTGTAATAAATATACTTATTACTTATATCATTATCAATATAACATGCATTATTACCCATATAATAGAGGTATTATCGCTAGAACTGTAATAATTATACTTGTTACTTATACTATTAGCAATATAACGTCCATTCTTACCCATATAATGCAGTTATTATCGCTAGAACTGTAATAATTATACTTATTACTTATATTGTTAGCAATATAACGTGCATTATTACCCATATAATGCAGTTATTATCGCTAGAACTGTAATAATTATACTTATTACTTATATTATTCTCAATATAACATGCATTATTACCCATATTATGCAGTTATTATCGCTAGAACTATAATAAATATACGTATTACTTTCATTATCATCAACATAACATGCATTATTACCCATATAATGGAGGTATTATCGCTAGAACTGTAATAATTATACTGATTACTTATATTATTATCAATATAACATGCATTATTACCCATATTATGCAGTTATTATCCCTAGAACCATAATAAATATACTTATTACTCCCAATATTATCAATATAACATGCATTTTTACCCATATAATGCAGTTATTATCGCTAGAACTGTAATAATTATACTTATTACTTATATTATTATCGATATAACATGCATTATTACCCATATTATGCAGTTATTATCGCTAGAACTGTAATAATTATACTTATTACTTATATCATTATCAATATAACATGCATTATTACCCATATAATGGAGGTATTATCGCTTGAACTGTAATAATTATACTTATTACTTATATCATTATCAATATAACATGCATTATTACCCATATAATGGAGGTATTATCGCTTGAACTGTAATAATTATACTTATTACTTATACTATTAGCAATATAACGTGCATTGTTACCCATATAATGCAGTTATTATCGCTAGAACTGTAATAATTATACTTATTACTTATATTGTTAGCAATATAACGTGCATTATTACCCATATTATGCAGTTATTGTCGATAGAACTGTAATAAATATACTTATTGCTTATATTGTTAGCAATATAACGTGCATTATTACCCATATTATGCAGTTATTATCGCTAGAACTATAATAAATATACGTATTACTTTCATTATCATCAACATAACGTGCATTATTACCCATATAATGGAGGTATTATCGCTAGAACTGTAATAATTATACTGATTACTTATATTATTATCAATATAACATGCATTATTACCCATATTATGCAGTTATTATCCCTAGAACCATAATAAATATACTTATTACTCCCAATATTATCAATATAACATGCATTTTTACCCATATAATGCAGTTATTATCGCTAGAACTGTAATAATTATACTTATTACTTATATTATTATCAATATAAAATGCATTATTACCCATATAATGCAGTTATTATCGCTAGAACTGTAATAATTATACTTATTACTTATATTATTATCAATATAAAATGCATTATTACCCATATAATGCAGTTATTATCGCTAGAACTGTAATAATTGTACTCATTACTTTAATTATTAGCAATATAACGTGCATTATTACCCATATAATGCAGTTATTATCGCTAGAACTGTAATAATTATACTTATTACTTATATCATTATCAATATAACATGCATTATTACCCATATAATAGAGGTATTATCGCTAGAACTATAATAATTGTACTTATTACTTATACTATTAGCAATATAACGTCCATTATTACCCATATAATGGAGGTATTATCACAAGAACTGTAATAATTATACTTATTACTTATACTATTAGCAATATAACGTGCATTATTACCCATATAATGCAGTTATTATCGCCAGAACTATAATAAATATACGTATTACTTTTATTATCATCAATATAACATGCATTATTACCCATATTATGCAGTTATTATCGATAGAACTGTAATAATTATACTTATTACTTATATTATTCTCAATATAACATGCATTATTACCCACATTATGCAGTTATGATCGCCAGAACTATAATAAATATACTTATTACTCCCAATATTATCAACGTAACATGCATTATTACCCATATAATGCAGTTATTATCGCTAGAACTGTAATAATTATACTTATTACTTATATTGTTAGCAATATCACGTGCTTTATTACCCATATAATGCAGTTATTATCGCTAGAACTGTAATAATTATACTTATTGCTCATATTATTATCAATATAACATGCATTATTACCCATATTATGCAGTTATTATCGCTAGAACTGTAATATTTATACTTATTACTTATATTATTATCAATATAACATGCATTATTACCCATATAATGGAGGTATTATCGCTAGAACTGTAATAATTATACTTATTACTTATACTATTAGCAATATAACGTGCATTATTACCCATATAATGCAGTTATTATCACCAGAACTGTAATAATTGTACTTATTACTTATATTATTCTCAATATAACATGCATTATTACCCATATAATGCAGTTATTATCGCTAGAACTGTAATAATTATACTTATTACTTATATTGTTAGCATTATAACGTGCATTATTACCCATATAATGCAGTTATTATCGCTAGAACTGTAATAATTATACTTATTACTAATATTATTATCAATATAACATGCATTATTACCCATATTATGCAGTTATTATCGCTAGAACTATAATAAATATACTTATTACTTATATTATTATCAATATAACATGCATTATTACCCAAATAATGCAGTTATTATCGCTAGAACTGTAATAATTATACTTATTACTCATATTATTATCAATATAACATGCATTATTACCCATATTATGCAGTTATTATCGCTAGAACTATAATAAATATACGTATTACTTTTATTATCATCAATACAACTTGCATTATTACCCATATTATGCAGTTATTATCGATAGAACTGTAATAAATATATTTATTAATTTTATTATTATCAATATAACATGCACTATTTGCCATATTTTACTATTATTGTCGCTGGAACTATAATAATTATACTTATTACTCCCGATATTATCAATATAACATGCATTATTACCCATATAATGCAGTTATTATCGCTAGAACTGTAATAATTATACTTATTACTTATATTATTATCGATATAACATGCATTATTACCCATATAATGCAGTTATTATCGCTAGAACTGTAATAATTGTATTCATTACTTATATTATTTGCAATATAACGTGCATTATTACCCATATAATGCAGTTATTATCGCTAGAACTGTAATAATTATACTTATTACTTATATTATTATCAATATAAAATGCATTATTACCCATATAATGCAGTTATTATCGCTAGAACTGTAATAATTGTACTCATTACTTTAATTATTAGCAATATAACATGCATTATTACCCATATTATGCAGTTATTATCGCTAGAACTGTAATATTTATACTTATTACTTATATTATTATCAATATAACATGCATTATTACCCATATAATGGAGGTATTATCGCTTGAACTGTAATAATTATACTTATTACTTATACTATTAGCAATATAACGTGCATTGTTACCCATATAATGCAGTTATTATCGCTAGAACTGTAATAATTATACTTATTACTTATATTGTTAGCAATATAACGTGCATTATTACTCATATTATGCAGTTATTGTCGATAGAACTGTAATAAATATACTTATTACTTTTATTATTATCAATATCACATGCACTATTTGCCATATTTTACTATTATTATCGCTAGAACTATAATAATTATACTTATTACTCCCGATATTATCAATATAACATGCATTATTACCCATATAATGCAGTTATTATCGCTAGAACTGTAATAATTATACTTATTGCTTATATTGTTAGCAATATAACGTGCATTATTACCCATATAATGCAGTTATTATCGCTAGAACTGTAATAATTATACTTATTACTTATATTATTATCAATATAACATGCATTATTACCCATATTATGCAGTTATTATCGCTAGAACTATAATAAATATACGTATTACTCCCAATATTATCAATATAACATGCATTATTACCTATATTATGCAGTTATTATCGCTAGAACTGTAATAATTGTACTCATTACTTTTATTATTAGCAATATAACGTGCATTATTACCCATATTATGCAGTTATTATCGCTAGAACTGTAATGATTATACTTATTACTTATATTATTCTCAATATAACATGCATTATTAGCCATATTATGCAGTTATTATCGCTAGAACTATAATAAATATACGTATTACTTTCATTATCATCAACATAACATGCATTATTACCCATATAATGGAGGTATTATCGCTAGAACTGTAATAATTATACTGATTACTTATATTATTATCAATATAATATGCATTATTACCCATATTATGCAGTTGTTATCCCTAGAACCATAATAAATATACTTATTACTCCCAATATTATCAATATATCATGCATTTTTACCCATATAATGCAGTTATTATCGCTAGAACTGTAATAATTATACTTATTACTTATATTATTATCGATATAACATGCATTATTACCCATATAATGCAGTTATTATCGCTAGAACTGTAATAATTGTACTCATTACTTATATTATTTGCAATATAACGTGCATTATTACCCATATTATGCAGTTATTATCGCTAGAACTGTAATAATTATACTTATTACTTATATTGTTAGCATTATAACGTGCATTATTACCCATATAATGCAGTTATTATCGCTAGAACTGTAATAATTATACTTATTACTCATATTATTATCAATATAACATGCATTATTACCCATATTATGCAGTTTTTATCGCTAGAACTGTAATATTTATACTTATTACTTATATTATTATCAATATAACATGCATTATTACCCATATAATGGAGGTATTATCGCTTGAACTATAATAATTATACTTATTACTTATACCATTAGCAATATAACGTGCATTGTTACCCATATAATGCAGTTATTATCGCTAGAAATGTAATAATTTTACTTATTACTTATATTGTTAGCAATATAACGTGCATTATTACTCATATTATGCAGTTATTGTCGATAGAACTGTAATAAATATACTTATTACTTTTATTATTATCAATATCACATGCACTATTTGCCATATTTTACTATTATTATCGCTAGAACTATAATAATTATACTTATTACTCCCGATATTATGAATATAACATGCATTATTACCCATATAATGCAGTTATTATCGCTAGAACTGTAATAATTATACTTATTGCTTATATTGTTAGCAATATAACGTGCATTATTACCCATATAATGCAGTTATTATCGCTAGAACTGTAATAATTATACTTATTGCTTATATTGTTAGCAATATAACGTGCATTATTACTCATATTATGCAGTTATTGTCGATAGAACTGTAATAAATATACTTATTACTTTTATTATTATCAATATCACATGCACTATTTGCCATATTTTACTATTATTATCGCTAGAACTATAATAATTATACTTATTACTCCCGATATTATCAATATAACATGCATTATTACCCATATAATGCAGTTATTATCGCTAGAACTGTAATAATTATACTTATTGCTTATATTGTTAGCAATATAACGTGCATTATTACCCATATAATGCAGTTATTATCGCTAGAACTGTAATAATTATACTTATTACTTATATTATTATCAATATAACATGCATTATTACCCATATTATGCAGTTATTATCGCTAGAACTATAATAAATATACGTATTACTCCCAATATTATCAATATAACATGCATTATTACCTATATTATGCAGTTATTATCGCTAGAACTGTAATAATTGTACTCATTACTTTTATTATTAGCAATATAACGTGCATTATTACCCATATTATGCAGTTATTATCGCTAGAACTGTAATGATTATACTTATTACTTATATTATTCTCAATATAACATGCATTATTAGCCATATTATGCAGTTATTATCGCTAGAACTATAATAAATATACGTATTACTTTCATTATCATCAACATAACATGCATTATTACCCATATAATGGAGGTATTATCGCTAGAACTGTAATAATTATACTGATTACTTATATTATTATCAATATAATATGCATTATTACCCATATTATGCAGTTGTTATCCCTAGAACCATAATAAATATACTTATTACTCCCAATATTATCAATATATCATGCATTTTTACCCATATAATGCAGTTATTATCGCTAGAACTGTAATAATTATACTTATTACTTATATTATTATCGATATAACATGCATTATTACCCATATAATGCAGTTATTATCGCTAGAACTGTAATAATTGTACTCATTACTTATATTATTTGCAATATAACGTGCATTATTACCCATATTATGCAGTTATTATCGCTAGAACTGTAATAATTATACTTATTACTTATATTGTTAGCATTATAACGTGCATTATTACCCATATAATGCAGTTATTATCGCTAGAACTGTAATAATTATACTTATTACTCATATTATTATCAATATAACATGCATTATTACCCATATTATGCAGTTTTTATCGCTAGAACTGTAATATTTATACTTATTACTTATATTATTATCAATATAACATGCATTATTACCCATATAATGGAGGTATTATCGCTTGAACTATAATAATTATACTTATTACTTATACCATTAGCAATATAACGTGCATTGTTACCCATATAATGCAGTTATTATCGCTAGAAATGTAATAATTTTACTTATTACTTATATTGTTAGCAATATAACGTGCATTATTACTCATATTATGCAGTTATTGTCGATAGAACTGTAATAAATATACTTATTACTTTTATTATTATCAATATCACATGCACTATTTGCCATATTTTACTATTATTATCGCTAGAACTATAATAATTATACTTATTACTCCCGATATTATGAATATAACATGCATTATTACCCATATAATGCAGTTATTATCGCTAGAACTGTAATAATTATACTTATTGCTTATATTGTTAGCAATATAACGTGCATTATTACCCATATAATGCAGTTATTATCGCTAGAACTGTAATAATTATACTTATTACTTTCATTATCATCAATATAACATGCATTATTACCCATATTAAGAAGTTATTATCGATAGAACTGTAATAAATATACTTATTACTTATATTATTATGAATATAACATGCATTATTACCCATATTATGCAGTTATTATCGCTAGAACTATAATAAATATACGTATTACTTTTATTATCATCAATATAACATGCATTATTACCCATATTATGCAGTTATTATCGATAGAACTGTAATAAATACACTTACTACTTTTACTATTATCAATATATCATGCACTATTAGCCATATTTTACTATTATTATCGCTAGAACTATAATAATTATACTTATTACTCCCGATGTTATCAATATAACATGCATTATTACCCATATAATGCAGTTATTATCGCTAGAACTGTAATAATTATACTTATTACTTATATTATTATCAATATAACATGCATTATTACCCATATAATGCAGTTATTATCGCTAGAACTGTAATAATTGTACTCATTACTTATATTATTAGCAATATAACGTGCATTATTACCCATATTATGCAGTTATTATCGCTAGAACTGTAATAATTATACTTATTACTTATATCATTATCAATATAACATGCATTATTACCCATATAATAGAGGTATTATCGCTAGAACTGTAATAATTATACTTATTACTTATACTATTAGCAATATAACGTCCATTCTTACCCATATAATGCAGTTATTATCGCTAGAACTGTAATAATTATACTTATTACTTATATTGTTAGCAATATAACCTGCATTATTACCCATATAATGCAGTTATTATCGCTAGAACTGTAATAAATATACTTATTACTTTTATTATTATCAATATAACATGCACTATTTGCCATATTTTACTCTTATTATCGCTAGAACTATAATAATTATACTTATTACTCCCGATATTATCAATATAACATGCATTATTACCCATATTATGCAGTTATGATCGCCAGAACTATAATAAATATACTTATTACTCCCAATATTATCAATGTAACATGCATTATTACCCATATAATGCAGTTATTATCGCTAGAACTGTAATAATTATACTTATTACTTATATTGTTAGCAATATAACGTGCATTATTACCCATATAATGCAGTTATTATCGCTAGAACTGTAATAATTATACTTATTACTCATATTATTATCAATATAACATGCATTATTACCCATATTATGCAGTTATTATCGCTAGAACTATAATAAATATACGTATTACTTTTATTATCATCAATATAACATGCATTATTACCCATATTATGCAGTTATTATCGATAGAACTGTAATAAATATACTTATTACTTATATCATTATCAATATAACATGCATTATTACCCATATAATAGAGGTATTATCGCTAGAACTGTAATAATTATACTTGTTACTTATACTATTAGCAATATAACGTCCATTCTTACCCATATAATGCAGTTATTATCGCTAGAACTGTAATAATTATACTTATTACTTATATTGTTAGCAATATAACGTGCATTATTACCCATATAATGCAGTTATTATCGCTAGAACTGTAATAATTATACTTATTACTTATATTATTCTCAATATAACATGCATTATTACCCATATTATGCAGTTATTATCGCTAGAACTATAATAAATATACGTATTACTTTCATTATCATCAACATAACATGCATTATTACCCATATAATGGAGGTATTATCGCTAGAACTGTAATAATTATACTGATTACTTATATTATTATCAATATAACATGCATTATTACCCATATTATGCAGTTATTATCCCTAGAACCATAATAAATATACTTATTACTCCCAATATTATCAATATAACATGCATTTTTACCCATATAATGCAGTTATTATCGCTAGAACTGTAATAATTATACTTATTACTTATATTATTATCGATATAACATGCATTATTACCCATATTATGCAGTTATTATCGCTAGAACTGTAATAATTATACTTATTACTTATATCATTATCAATATAACATGCATTATTACCCATATAATGGAGGTATTATCGCTTGAACTGTAATAATTATACTTATTACTTATATCATTATCAATATAACATGCATTATTACCCATATAATGGAGGTATTATCGCTTGAACTGTAATAATTATACTTATTACTTATACTATTAGCAATATAACGTGCATTGTTACCCATATAATGCAGTTATTATCGCTAGAACTGTAATAATTATACTTATTACTTATATTGTTAGCAATATAACGTGCATTATTACCCATATTATGCAGTTATTGTCGATAGAACTGTAATAAATATACTTATTACTTTTATTATTATCAATATAACATGCACTATTTGCCATATTTTACTATTATTATCGCTAGAACTATAATAATTGTACTTATTACTCCCGATATTATCAATATAACATGCATTATTACCCATATAATGCAGTTATTATCGCTAGAACTGTAATAATTATACTTATTGCTTATATTGTTAGCAATATAACGTGCATTATTACCCATATAATGCAGTTATTACCGCTAGAACTGTAATAATTATACTTATTACTTATATTATTATCAATATAACATGCATTATTACCCATATTATGCAGTTATTATCGCTAGAACTATAATAAATATACGTATTACTCCCAATATTATCAATATAACATGCATTATTACCTATATTATGCAGTTATTATCGCTAGAACTGTAATACTTGTACTCATTACTTTTATTATTAGCAATATAACGTGCATTATTACCCATATAATGCAGTTATTATCGCTAGAACTGTAATAATTATACTTATTACTCATATTATTATCAATATAACATGCATTATTACCCATATTATGCAGTTATTATCGCTAGAACTATAATAAATATACGTATTACTTTTATTATCATCAATATAACATGCATTATTACCCATATTATGCAGTTATTATCGATAGAACTGTAATAAATATACTTATTACTTATATCATTATCAATATAACATGCATTATTACCCATATAATAGAGGTATTATCGCTAGAACTGTAATAATTATACTTATTACTTATACTATTAGCAATATAACGTCCATTCTTACCCATATAATGCAGTTATTATCGCTAGAACTGTAATAATTATACTTATTACTTATATTGTTAGCAATATAACGTGCATTATTACCCATATAATGCAGTTATTATCGCTAGAACTGTAATAATTATACTTATTACTTATATTGTTAGCAATATAACGTGCATTATTACCCATATTATGCAGTTATTGTCGATAGAACTGTAATAAATATACTTATTACTTTTATTATTATCAATATAACATGCACTATTTGCCATATTTTACTATTATTATCGCTAGAACTATAATAATTGTACTTATTACTCCCGATATTATCAATATAACATGCATTATTACCCATATAATGCAGTTATTATCGCTAGAACTGTAATAATTATACTTATTGCTTATATTGTTAGCAATATAACGTGCATTATTACCCATATAATGCAGTTATTATCGCTAGAACTGTAATAATTATACTTATTACTTATATTATTATCAATATAACATGCATTATTACCCATATTATGCAGTTATTATCGCTAGAACTATAATAAATATACGTATTACTCCCAATATTATCAATATAACATGCATTATTACCTATATTATGCAGTTATTATCGCTAGAACTGTAATAATTGTACTCATTACTTTTATTATTAGCAATATAACGTGCATTATTACCCATATAATGCAGTTATTATCGCTAGAACTGTAATAATTATACTTATTACTCATATTATTATCAATATAACATGCATTATTACCCATATTATGCAGTTATTATCGCTAGAACTATAATAAATATACGTATTACTTTTATTATCATCAATATAACATGCATTATTACCCATATTATGCAGTTATTATCGATAGAACTGTAATAAATATACTTATTATTTATATCATTATCAATATAACATGCATTGTTACCCATATAATAGAGGTATTATCGCTAGAACTGTAATAATTATACTTATTACTTATACTATTAGCAATATAACGTCCATTCTTACCCATATAATGCAGTTATTATCGCTAGAACTGTAATAATTATACTTATTACTTATATTGTTAGCAATATAACGTGCATTATTACCCATATAATGCAGTTATTATCGCTAGAACTGTAATAATTATACTTATTACTTATATTATTCTCAATATAACATGCATTATTACCCATATTATGCAGTTATTATCGCTAGAACTATAATAAATATACGTATTACTTTCATTATCATCAACATAACATGCATTATTACCCATATAATGGAGGTATTATCGCTAGAACTGTAATAATTATACTGATTACTTATATTATTATCAATATAACATGCATTATTACCCATATTATGCAGTTATTATCCCTAGAACCATAATAAATATACTTATTACTTATATTATTAGCAATATAACGTGCATTATTACCCATATTATGCAGTTATTATCGCTAGAACTGTAATAATTATACTTATTACTTATATCATTATCAATATAACATGCATTATTACCCATATAATAGAGGTATTATCGCTAGAACTGTAATAATTATACTTATTACTTACACTATTAGTAATATAACGTCCATTCTTACCATATAATGCAGTTATTATCGCTAGAACTGTAATAATTATACTTATTACTTATATTGTTAGCAATATAACGTGCATTATTACCCATATAATGCAGTTATTATCGCTAGAACTGTAATAATTATACTTATTACTTATATTATTCTCAATATAACATGCATTATTACCCATATTATGCAGTTATTATCGCTACAACTATAATAAATATACGTATTACTTTCATTATCATCAACATAACGTGCATTATTACCCATATAATGGAGGTATTATCGCTAGAACTGTAATAATTATACTGATTACTTATATTATTATCAATATAACATGCATTATTACCCATATTATGCAGTTATTATCCCTAGAACCATAATAAATATACTTATTACTCCCAATATTATCAATATAACATGCATTTTTACCCATATAATGCAGTTATTATCGCTAGAACTGTAATAATTATACTTATTACTTATATTATTATCAATATAAAATGCATTATTACCCATATAATGCAGTTATTATCGCTAGAACTGTAATAATTATACTTATTACTTATATTATTATCAATATAAAATGCATTATTACCCATATAATGCAGTTATTATCGCTAGAACTGTAATAATTGTACTCATTACTTTAATTATTAGCAATATAACGTGCATTATTACCCATATAATGCAGTTATTATCGCTAGAACTGTAATAATTATACTTATTACTTATATCATTATCAATATAACATGCATTATTACCCATATAATAGAGGTATTATCGCTAGAACTATAATAATTGTACTTATTACTTATACTATTAGCAATATAACGTCCATTCTTACCCATATAATGCAGTTATTATCGCTAGAACTGTAATAATTATACTTATTACTTATATTGTTAGCAATATAACGTGCATTATTACCCATATAATGCAGTTATTATCGCCAGAACTATAATAAATATACTTATTACTTATATTATTATCAATATAACATACATTATTACCCATATAATGGAGGTATTATCACAAGAACTGTAATAATTATACTTATTACTTATACTATTAGCAATATAACGTGCATTATTACCCATATAATGCAGTTATTATCGCCAGAACTATAATAAATATACGTATTACTTTTATTATCATCAATATAACATGCATTATTACCCATATTATGCAGTTATTATCGATAGAACTGTAATAATTATACTTATTACTTATATTATTCTCAATATAACATGCATTATTACCCACATTATGCAGTTATGATCGCCAGAACTATAATAAATATACTTATTACTCCCAATATTATCAACGTAACATGCATTATTACCCATATAATGCAGTTATTATCGCTAGAACTGTAATAATTATACTTATTACTTATATTGTTAGCAATATCACGTGCTTTATTACCCATATAATGCAGTTATTATCGCTAGAACTGTAATAATTATACTTATTGCTCATATTATTATCAATATAACATGCATTATTACCCATATTATGCAGTTATTATCGCTAGAACTGTAATATTTATACTTATTACTTATATTATTATCAATATAACATGCATTATTACCCATATAATGGAGGTATTATCGCTAGAACTGTAATAATTATACTTATTACTTATACTATTAGCAATATAACGTGCATTATTACCCATATAATGCAGTTATTATCACCAGAACTGTAATAATTGTACTTATTACTTATATTATTCTCAATATAACATGCATTATTACCCATATAATGCAGTTATTATCGCTAGAACTGTAATAATTATACTTATTACTTATATTGTTAGCATTATAACGTGCATTATTACCCAAATAATGCAGTTATTATCGCTAGAACTGTAATAATTATACTTATTACTCATATTATTATCAATATAACATGCATTATTACCCATATTATGCAGTTATTATCGCTAGAACTATAATAAATATACGTATTACTTTTATTATCATCAATATAACTTGCATTATTACCCATATTATGCAGTTATTATCGATAGAACTGTAATAAATATATTTATTAATTTTATTATTATCAATATAACATGCACTATTTGCCATATTTTACTATTATTGTCGCTGGAACTATAATAATTATACTTATTACTCCCGATATTATCAATATAACATGCATTATTACCCATATAATGCAGTTATTATCGCTAGAACTGTAATAATTATACTTATTACTTATATTATTATCGATATAACATGCATTATTACCCATATAATGCAGTTATTATCGCTAGAACTGTAATAATTGTATTCATTACTTATATTATTTGCAATATAACGTGCATTATTACCCATATAATGCAGTTATTATCGCTAGAACTGTAATAATTGTACTTATTACTTATATTATTATCAATATAAAATGCATTATTACCCATATAATGCAGTTATTATCGCTAGAACTGTAATAATTGTACTCATTACTTTAATTATTAGCAATATAACATGCATTATTACCCATATTATGCAGTTATTATCGCTAGAACTGTAATATTTATACTTATTACTTATATTATTATCAATATAACATGCATTATTACCCATATAATGGAGGTATTATCGCTTGAACTGTAATAATTATACTTATTACTTATACTATTAGCAATATAACGTGCATTGTTACCCATATAATGCAGTTATTATCGCTAGAACTGTAATAATTATACTTATTACTTATATTGTTAGCAATATAACGTGCATTATTACTCATATTATGCAGTTATTGTCGATAGAACTGTAATAAATATACTTATTACTTTTATTATTATCAATATCACATGCACTATTTGCCATATTTTACTATTATTATCGCTAGAACTATAATAATTATACTTATTACTCCCGATATTATCAATATAACATGCATTATTACCCATATAATGCAGTTATTATCGCTAGAACTGTAGTAATTATACTTATTGCTTATATTGTTAGCAATATAACGTGCATTATTACCCATATAATGCAGTTATTATCGCTAGAACTGTAATAATTATACTTATTACTTATATTATTATCAATATAACATGCATTATTACCCATATTATGCAGTTATTATCGCTAGAACTATAATAAATATACGTATTACTCCCAATATTATCAATATAACATGCATTATTACCTATATTATGCAGTTATTATCGCTAGAACTGTAATAATTGTACTCATTACTTTTATTATTAGCAATATAACGTGCATTATTACCCATATTATGCAGTTATTATCGCTAGAACTGTAATGATTATACTTATTACTTATATTATTCTCAATATAACATGCATTATTAGCCATATTATGCAGTTATTATCGCTAGAACTATAATAAATATACGTATTACTTTCATTATCATCAACATAACATGCATTATTACCCATATAATGGAGGTATTATCGCTAGAACTGTAATAATTATACTGATTACTTATATTATTATCAATATAATATGCATTATTACCCATATTATGCAGTTGTTATCCCTAGAACCATAATAAATATACTTATTACTCCCAATATTATCAATATATCATGCATTTTTACCCATATAATGCAGTTATTATCGCTAGAACTGTAATAATTATACTTATTACTTATATTATTATCGATATAACATGCATTATTACCCATATAATGCAGTTATTATCGCTAGAACTGTAATAATTGTACTCATTACTTATATTATTTGCAATATAACGTGCATTATTACCCATATTATGCAGTTATTATCGCTAGAACTGTAATAATTATACTTATTACTTATATTGTTAGCATTATAACGTGCATTATTACCCATATAATGCAGTTATTATCGCTAGAACTGTAATAATTATACTTATTACTCATATTATTATCAATATAACATGCATTATTACCCATATTATGCAGTTATTATCGCTAGAACTGTAATATTTATACTTATTTCTTATATTATTATCAATATAACATGCATTATTACCCATATAATGGAGGTATTATCGCTTGAACTATAATAATTATACTTATTACTTATACTATTAGCAATATAACATGCATTATTACCCATATTATGCAGTTATTATCGATAGAACTGTAATAAATACACTTACTACTTTTACTATTATCAATATATCATGCACTATTAGCCATATTTTACTATTATTATCGCTAGAACTATAATAATTATACTTATTACTCCCGATGTTATCAATATAACATGCATTATTACCCATATAATGCAGTTATTATCGCTAGAACTGTAATAATTATACTTATTACTTATATTATTATCAATATAACATGCATTATTACCCATATAATGCAGTTATTATCGCTAGAACTGTAATAATTGTACTCATTACTTATATTATTAGCAATATAACGTGCATTATTACCCATATTATGCAGTTATTATCGCTAGAACTGTAATAATTATACTTATTACTTATATCATTATCAATATAACATGCATTATTACCCATATAATAGAGGTATTATCGCTAGAACTGTAATAATTATACTTATTACTTATACTATTAGCAATATAACGTCCATTCTTACCCATATAATGCAGTTATTATCGCTAGAACTGTAATAATTATACTTATTACTTATATTGTTAGCAATATAACCTGCATTATTACCCATATAATGCAGTTATTATCGCTAGAACTGTAATAAATATACTTATTACTTTTATTATTATCAATATAACATGCACTATTTGCCATATTTTACTCTTATTATCGCTAGAACTATAATAATTATACTTATTACTCCCGATATTATCAATATAACATGCATTATTACCCATATTATGCAGTTATGACCGCCAGAACTATAATAAATATACTTATTACTCCCAATATTATCAATGTAACATGCATTATTACCCATATAATGCAGTTATTATCGCTAGAACTGTAATAATTATACTTATTACTTATATTGTTAGCAATATAACGTGCATTATTACCCATATAATGCAGTTATTATCGCTAGAACTGTAATAATTATACTTATTACTCATATTGTTATCAATATAACATGCATTATTACCCATATTATGCAGTTATTATCGCTAGAACTATAATAAATATACGTATTACTTTTATTATCATCAATATAACATGCATTATTACCCATATTATGCAGTTATTATCGATAGAACTGTAATAAATATACTTATTACTTATATCATTATCAATATAACATGCATTATTACCCATATAATAGAGGTATTATCGCTAGAACTGTAATAATTATACTTGTTACTTATACTATTAGCAATATAACGTCCATTCTTACCCATATAATGCAGTTATTATCGCTAGAACTGTAATAATTATACTTATTACTTATATTGTTAGCAATATAACGTGCATTATTACCCATATAATGCAGTTATTATCGCTAGAACTGTAATAATTATACTTATTACTTATATTATTCTCAATATAACATGCATTATTACCCATATTATGCAGTTATTATCGCTAGAACTATAATAAATATACGTATTACTTTCATTATCATCAACATAACATGCATTATTACCCATATAATGGAGGTATTATCGCTAGAACTGTAATAATTATACTGATTACTTATATTATTATCAATATAACATGCATTATTACCCATATTATGCAGTTATTATCCCTAGAACCATAATAAATATACTTATTACTCCCAATATTATCAATATAACATGCATTTTTACCCATATAATGCAGTTATTATCGCTAGAACTGTAATAATTATACTTATTACTTATATTATTATCGATATAACATGCATTATTACCCATATTATGCAGTTATTATCGCTAGAACTGTAATAATTATACTTATTACTTATATCATTATCAATATAACATGCATTATTACCCATATAATGGAGGTATTATCGCTTGAACTGTAATAATTATACTTATTACTTATATCATTATCAATATAACATGCATTATTACCCATATAATGGAGGTATTATCGCTTGAACTGTAATAATTATACTTATTACTTATACTATTAGCAATATAACGTGCATTGTTACCCATATAATGCAGTTATTATCGCTAGAACTGTAATAGTTATACTTATTACTTATATTGTTAGCAATATAACGTGCATTATTACCCATATTATGCAGTTATTGTCGATAGAACTGTAATAAATATACTTATTACTTTTATTATTATCAATATAACATGCACTATTTGCCATATTTTACTATTATTATCGCTAGAACTATAATAATTGTACTTATTACTCCCGATATTATCAATATAACATGCATTATTACCCATATAATGCAGTTATTATCGCTAGAACTGTAATAATTATACTTATTGCTTATATTGTTAGCAATATAACGTGCATTATTACCCATATTATGCAGTTATTATCGCTAGAACTATAATAAATATACGTATTACTTTCATTATCATCAACATAACGTGCATTATTACCCATATAATGGAGGTATTATCGCTAGAACTGTAATAATTATACTGATTACTTATATTATTATCAATATAACATGCATTATTACCCATATTATGCAGTTATTATCCCTAGAACCATAATAAATATACTTATTACTCCCAATATTATCAATATAACATGCATTTTTACCCATATAATGCAGTTATTATCGCTAGAACTGTAATAATTATACTTATTACTTATATTATTATCAATATAAAATGCATTATTACCCATATAATGCAGTTATTATCGCTAGAACTGTAATAATTATACTTATTACTTATATTATTATCAATATAAAATGCATTATTACCCATATAATGCAGTTATTATCGCTAGAACTGTAATAATTGTACTCATTACTTTAATTATTAGCAATATAACGTGCATTATTACCCATATAATGCAGTTATTATCGCTAGAACTGTAATAATTATACTTATTACTTATATCATTATCAATATAACATGCATTATTACCCATATAATAGAGGTATTATCGCTAGAACTATAATAATTGTACTTATTACTTATACTATTAGCAATATAACGTCCATTCTTACCCATATAATGCAGTTATTATCGCTAGAACTGTAATAATTATACTTATTACTTATATTGTTAGCAATATAACGTGCATTATTACCCATATAATGCAGTTATTATCGCCAGAACTATAATAAATATACTTATTACTTATATTATTATCAATATAACATGCATTATTACCCATATAATGGAGGTATTATCACAAGAACTGTAATAATTATACTTATTACTTATACTATTAGCAATATAACGTGCATTATTACCCATATAATGCAGTTATTATCGCCAGAACTATAATAAATATACGTATTACTTTTATTATCATCAATATAACATGCATTATTACCCATATTATGCAGTTATTATCGATAGAACTGTAATAATTATACTTATTACTTATATTATTCTCAATATAACATGCATTATTACCCACATTATGCAGTTATGATCGCCAGAACTATAATAAATATACTTATTACTCCCAATATTATCAACGTAACATGCATTATTACCCATATAATGCAGTTATTATCGCTAGAACTGTAATAATTATACTTATTACTTATATTGTTAGCAATATCACGTGCTTTATTACCCATATAATGCAGTTATTATCGCTAGAACTGTAATAATTATACTTATTGCTCATATTATTATCAATATAACATGCATTATTACCCATATTATGCAGTTATTATCGCTAGAACTGTAATATTTATACTTATTACTTATATTATTATCAATATAACATGCATTATTACCCATATAATGGAGGTATTATCGCTAGAACTGTAATAATTATACTTATTACTTATACTATTAGCAATATAACGTGCATTATTACCCATATAATGCAGTTATTATCACCAGAACTGTAATAATTGTACTTATTACTTATATTATTCTCAATATAACATGCATTATTACCCATATAATGCAGTTATTATCGCTAGAACTGTAATAATTATACTTATTACTTATATTATTATCGATATAACATGCATTATTACCCATATAATGCAGTTATTATCGCTAGAACTGTAATAATTGTATTCATTACTTATATTATTTGCAATATAACGTGCATTATTACCCATATAATGCAGTTATTATCGCTAGAACTGTAATAATTATACTTATTACTTATATTATTATCAATATAAAATGCATTATTACCCATATAATGCAGTTATTATCGCTAGAACTGTAATAATTGTACTCATTACTTTAATTATTAGCAATATAGCATGCATTATTACCCATATTATGCAGTTATTATCGCTAGAACTGTAATATTTATACTTATTACTTATATTATTATCAATATAACATGCATTATTACCCATATAATGGAGGTATTATCGCTTGAACTGTAATAATTATACTTATTACTTATACTATTAGCAATATAACGTGCATTGTTACCCATATAATGCAGTTATTATCGCTAGAACTGTAATAATTATACTTATTACTTATATTGTTAGCAATATAACGTGCATTATTACTCATATTATGCAGTTATTGTCGATAGAACTGTAATAAATATACATATTACTTTTATTATTATCAATATCACATGCACTATTTGCCATATTTTACTATTATTATCGCTAGAACTATAATAATTATACTTATTACTCCCGATATTATCAATATAACATGCATTATTACCCATATAATGCAGTTATTATCGCTAGAACTGTAATAATTATACTTATTGCTTATATTGTTAGCAATATAACGTGCATTATTACCCATATAATGCAGTTATTATCGCTAGAACTGTAATAATTATACTTATTACTTATATTATTATCAATACAACATGCATTATTACCCATATTATGCAGTTATTATCGCTAGAACTATAATAAATATACGTATTACTTTCATTATCATCAACATAACATGCATTATTACCCATATAATGGAGGTATTATCGCTAGAACTGTAATAATTATACTGATTACTTATATTATTATCAATATAATATGCATTATTACCCATATTATGCAGTTGTTATCCCTAGAACCATAATAAATATACTTATTACTCCCAATATTATCAATATATCATGCATTTTTACCCATATAATGCAGTTATTATCGCTAGAACTGTAATAATTATACTTATTACTTATATTATTATCGATATAACATGCATTATTACCCATATAATGCAGTTATTATCGCTAGAGCTGTAATAATTGTACTCATTACTTATATTATTTGCAATATAACGTGCATTATTACCCATATTATGCAGTTATTATCGCTAGAACTGTAATAATTATACTTATTACTTATATTGTTAGCATTATAACGTGCATTATTACCCATATAATGCAGTTATTATCGCTAGAACTGTAATAATTATACTTATTACTCATATTATTATCAATATAACATGCATTATTACCCATATTATGCAGTTTTTATCGCTAGAACTGTAATATTTATACTTATTACTTATATTATTATCAATATAACATGCATTATTACCCATATAATGGAGGTATTATCGCTTGAACTATAATAATTATACTTATTACTTATACTATTAGCAATATAACGTGCATTGTTACCCATATAATGCAGTTATTATCGCTAGAAATGTAATAATTTTACTTATTACTTATATTGTTAGCAATATAACGTGCATTATTACTCATATTATGCAGTTATTGTCGATAGAACTGTAATAAATATACTTATTACTTTTATTATTATCAATATCACATGCACTATTTGCCATATTTTACTATTATTATCGCTAGAACTATAATAATTATACTTATTACTCCCGATATTATGAATATAACATGCATTATTACCCATATAATGCAGTTATTATCGCTAGAACTGTAATAATTATACTTATTGCTTATATTGTTAGCAATATAACGTGCATTATTACCCATATAATGCAGTTATTATCGCTAGAACTGTAATAATTATACTTATTACTTTCATTATCATCAATATAACATGCATTATTACCCATATTAAGAAGTTATTATCGATAGAACTGTAATAAATATACTTATTACTTATATTATTATGAATATAACATGCATTATTACCCATATTATGCAGTTATTATCGCTAGAACTATAATAAATATACGTATTACTTTTATTATCATCAATATAACATGCATTATTACCCATATTATGCAGTTATTATCGATAGAACTGTAATAAATACACTTACTACTTTTACTATTATCAATATATCATGCACTATTAGCCATATTTTACTATTATTATCGCTAGAACTATAATAATTATACTTATTACTCCCGATGTTATCAATATAACATGCATTATTACCCATATAATGCAGTTATTATCGCTAGAACTGTAATAATTATACTTATTACTTATATTATTATCAATATAACATGCATTATTACCCATATAATGCAGTTATTATCGCTAGAACTGTAATAATTGTACTCATTACTTATATTATTAGCAATATAACGTGCATTATTACCCATATTATGCAGTTATTATCGCTAGAACTGTAATAATTATACTTATTACTTATATCATTATCAATATAACATGCATTATTACCCATATAATAGAGGTATTATCGCTAGAACTGTAATAATTATACTTATTACTTATACTATTAGCAATATAACGTCCATTCTTACCCATATAATGCAGTTATTATCGCTAGAACTGTAATAATTATACTTATTACTTATATTGTTAGCAATATAACCTGCATTATTACCCATATAATGCAGTTATTATCGCTAGAACTGTAATAAATATACTTATTACTTTTATTATTATCAATATAACATGCACATTTGCCATATTTTACTCTTATTATCGCTAGAACTATAATAATTATACTTATTACTCCCGATATTATCAATATAACATGCATTATTACCCATATTATGCAGTTATGATCGCCAGAACTATAATAAATATACTTATTACTCCCAATATTATCAATGTAACATGCATTATTACCCATATAATGCAGTTATTATCGCTAGAACTGTAATAATTATACTTATTACTTATATTGTTAGCAATATAACGTGCATTATTACCCATATAATGCAGTTATTATCGCTAGAACTGTAATAATTATACTTATTACTCATATTATTATCAATATAACATGCATTATTACCCATATTATGCAGTTATTATCGCTAGAACTATAATAAATATACGTATTACTTTTATTATCATCAATATAACATGCATTATTACCCATATTATGCAGTTATTATCGATAGAACTGTAATAAATATACTTATTACTTATATCATTATCAATATAACATGCATTATTACCCATATAATAGAGGTATTATCGCTAGAACTGTAATAATTATACTTGTTACTTATACTATTAGCAATATAACGTCCATTCTTACCCATATAATGCAGTAATTATCGCTAGAACTGTAATAATTATACTTATTACTTATATTGTTAGCAATATAACGTGCATTATTACCCATATAATGCAGTTATTATCGCTAGAACTGTAATAATTATACTTATTACTTATATTATTCTCAATATAACATGCATTATTACCCATATTATGCAGTTATTATCGCTAGAACTATAATAAATATACGTATTACTTTCATTATCATCAACATAACATGCATTATTACCCATATAATGGAGGTATTATCGCTAGAACTGTAATAATTATACTGATTACTTATATTATTATCAATATAACATGCATTATTACCCATATTATGCAGTTATTATCCCTAGAACCATAATAAATATACTTATTACTCCCAATATTATCAATATAACATGCATTTTTACCCATATAATGCAGTTATTATCGCTAGAACTGTAATAATTATACTTATTACTTATATTATTATCGATATAACATGCATTATTACCTATATTATGCAGTTATTATCGCTAGAACTGTAATAATTGTACTCATTACTTATATTATTAGCAATATAACATGCATTATTACCCATATAATGCAGTTATTATCGCTAGAACTGTAATAATTGTACTCATTACTTATATTATTAGCAATATAACGTGCATTATTACCCATATAATGCAGTTATTATCGCTAGAACTGTAATAATTATACTTATTACTTATATCATTATCAATATAACATGCATTATTACCCATATAATAGAGGTATTATCGCTAGAACTGTAATAATTATACTTATTACTTATACTATTAGCAATATAACGTCCATTCTTACCCATATAATGCAGTTATTATCGCTAGAACTGTAATAATTATACTTATTACTTATATTGTTAGCAATATAACCTGCATTATTACCCATATAATGCAGTTATTATCGCTAGAACTGTAATAAATATACTTATTACTTTTATTATTATCAATATAACATGCACTATTTGCCATATTTTACTCTTATTATCGCTAGAACTATAATAATTATACTTATTACTCCCGATATTATCAATATAACATGCATTATTACCCATATTATGCAGTTATGATCGCCAGAACTATAATAAATATACTTATTACTCCCAATATTATCAATGTAACATGCATTATTACCCATATAATGCAGTTATTATCGCTAGAACTGTAATAATTATACTTATTACTTATATTGTTAGCAATATAACGTGCATTATTACCCATATAATGCAGTTATTATCGCTAGAACTGTAATAATTATACTTATTACTCATATTATTATCAATATAACATGCATTATTACCCATATTATGCAGTTATTATCGCTAGAACTATAATAAATATACGTATTACTTTTATTATCATCAATATAACATGCATTATTACCCATATTATGCAGTTATTATCGATAGAACTGTAATAAATATACTTATTACTTATATCATTATCAATATAACATGCATTATTACCCATATAATAGAGGTATTATCGCTAGAACTGTAATAATTATACTTGTTACTTATACTATTAGCAATATAACGTCCATTCTTACCCATATAATGCAGTTATTATCGCTAGAACTGTAATAATTATACTTATTACTTATATTGTTAGCAATATAACGTGCATTATTACCCATATAATGCAGTTATTATCGCTAGAACTGTAATAATTATACTTATTACTTATATTATTCTCAATATAACATGCATTATTACCCATATTATGCAGTTATTATCGCTAGAACTATAATAAATATACGTATTACTTTCATTATCATCAACATAACATGCATTATTACCCATATAATGGAGGTATTATCGCTAGAACTGTAATAATTATACTGATTACTTATATTATTATCAATATAACATGCATTATTACCCATATTATGCAGTTATTATCCCTAGAACCATAATAAATATACTTATTACTCCCAATATTATCAATATAACATGCATTTTTACCCATATAATGCAGTTATTATCGCTAGAACTGTAATAATTATACTTATTACTTATATTATTATCGATATAACATGCATTATTACCTATATTATGCAGTTATTATCGCTAGAACTGTAATACTTGTACTCATTACTTTTATTATTAGCAATATAACGTGCATTATTACCCATATAATGCAGTTATTATCGCTAGAACTGTAATAATTATACTTATTACTTATATTATTATCAATATAACATGCATTATTACCCATATTATGCAGTTATTATCGCTAGAACTATAATAAATATACGTATTACTCCCAATATTATCAATATAACATGCACTATTACCTATATTATGCAGTTATTATCGCTAGAACTGTAATACTTGTACTCATTACTTTTATTATTAGCAATATAACGTGCATTATTACCCATATAATGCAGTTATTATCGCTAGAACTGTAATAATTATACTTATTACTCATATTATTATCAATATAACATGCATTATTACCCATATTATGCAGTTATTATCGCTAGAACTATAATAAATATACGTATTACTTTTATTATCATCAATATAACATGCATTATTACCCATATTATGCAGTTATTATCGATAGAACTGTAATAAATATACTTATTACTTATATCATTATCAATATAACATGCATTATTACCCATATAATAGAGGTATTATCGCTAGAACTGTAATAATTATACTTGTTACTTATACTATTAGCAATATAACGTCCATTCTTACCCATATAATGCAGTTATTATCGCTAGAACTGTAATAATTATACTTATTACTTATATTGTTAGCAATATAACGTCCATTCTTACCCATATAATGCAGTTATTATCGCTAGAACTGTAATAATTATACTTATTACTTATATTGTTAGCAATATAACGTGCATTATTACCCATATAATGCAGTTATTATCGCTAGAACTGTAATAATTATACTTATTACTCATATTATTATCAATATAACATGCATTATTACCCATATAATGCAGTTATTATCGCTAGAACTGTAATAATTATACTTATTGCTTATATTGTTAGCAATATAACGTGCATTATTACCCATATAATGCAGTTATTATCGCTAGAACTGTAATAATTATACTTATTACTTATATTATTATCAATATAACATGCATTATTACCCATATTATGCAGTTATTATCGCTAGAACTATAATAAATATACGTATTACTCCCAATATTATCAATATAACATGCATTATTACCTATATTATGCAGTTATTATCGCTAGAACTGTAATAATTGTACTCATTACTTTTATTATTAGCAATATAACGTGCATTATTACCCATATAATGCAGTTATTATCGCTAGAACTGTAATAATTATACTTATTACTTATATTATTATCAATATAACATGCATTATTACCCATATTATGCAGTTATTATCGCTAGAACTATAATAAATATACGTATTACTCCCAATATTATCAATATAACATGCATTATTACCTATATTATGCAGTTATTATCGCTAGAACTGTAATAATTGTACTCATTACTTTTATTATTAGCAATATAACGTGCATTATTACCCATATAATGCAGTTATTATCGCTAGAACTGTAATAATTATACTTATTACTCATATTATTATCAATATAACATGCATTATTACCCATATTATGCAGTTATTATCGCTAGAACTATAATAAATATACGTATTACTTTTATTATCATCAATATAACATGCATTATTACCCATATTATGCAGTTATTATCGATAGAACTGTAATAAATATACTTATTACTTATATCATTATCAATATAACATGCATTATTACCCATATAATAGAGGTATTATCGCTAGAACTGTAATAATTATACTTATTACTTATACTATTAGCAATATAACGTCCATTCTTACCCATATAATGCAGTTATTATCGCTAGAACTGTAATAATTATACTTATTACTTATATTGTTAGCAATATAACGTGCATTATTACCCATATAATGCAGTTATTATCGCTAGAACTGTAATAATTATACTTATTACTTATATTATTCTCAATATAACATGCATTATTACCCATATTATGCAGTTATTATCGCTAGAACTATAATAAATATACGTATTACTTTCATTATCATCAACATAACATGCATTATTACCCATATAATGGAGGTATTATCGCTAGAACTGTAATAATTATACTTATTACTTATATTATTATCGATATAACATGCATTATTACCCATATTATGCAGTTATTATCGCTAGAACTGTAATAATTATACTTATTACTTATATCATTATCAATATAACATGCATTATTACCCATATAATGGAGGTATTATCGCTAGAACTGTAATAATTATACTTATTACTTATATTATTATCGACATAACATGCATTATTACCCATATAATGGAGGTATTATTGCTAGAACTGTAATAATTATACTTATTACTTACACTATTAGCAATATAACGTGCATTGTTACCCATATAATGCAGTTATTATCGCCAGAACTGTAATAATTATACTTATTACTTATATTATTCTCAATATAACATGCATTATTACCCATATTATGCAGTTATTATCGCAAGAACTATAATAAATATAGGTATTACTTTCATTATCATCAATATAACATGCATTATTACCCATATAATGGAGGTATTATCGCTAGAACTGTAATAATTATACTTATTACTTATATTATTATCAATATAACATGCATTATTACCCATATTATGCAGTTATTATCCCTAGAACCATAATAAATATACTTATTACTCCCAATATTATCAATATAACATGCCTTTTTACCCATATAATGCAGTTATTATCGCTAGAACTGTAATAATTATACTTATTACTTATATCATTATCAATATAACATGCATTATTACCCATATAATGGAGGTATTATCGCTTGAACTGTAATAATTATACTTATTACTTATACTATTAGCAATATAACGTGCATTGTTACCCATATAATGCAGTTATTATCGCTAGAACTGTAATAATTATACTTATTACTTATATTGTTAGCAATATAACGTGCATTATTACCCATATTATGCAGTTATTGTCGATAGAACTGTAATAAATATACTTATTACTTTTATTATTATCAATATAACATGCACTATTTGTAATATTTTACTATTATTATCGCTAGAACTATAATAATTATACTTATTACTCCCGATATTATCAATATAACATGCATTATTACCCATATAATGCAGTTATTGTCGCTAGAACTGTAATAATTATACTTATTGCTTATATTGTTAGCAATATAACGTGCATTATTACCCATATAATGCAGTTATTGTCGCTAGAACTGTAATAATTATACTTATTACTTATATTATTATCAATATAACATGCATTATTACCCATATTATGCAGTTATTATCGCTAGAACTATAATAAATATACGTATTACTCCCAATATTATCAATATAACATGCATTATTACCTATATTATGCAGTTATTATCGCTAGAACTGTAATAATTGTACTCATTACTTTTATTATTAGCAATATAACGTGCATTATTACCCATATAATGCAGTTATTATCGCTAGAACTGTAATAATTATACTTATTACTCATATTATTATCAATATAACATGCATTATTACCCATATTATGCAGTTATTATCGCTAGAACTGTAATGATTATACTTATTACTTATATTATTCTCAATATAACATGCATTATTAGCCATATTATGCAGTTATTATCGCTAGAACTGTAATAAATATACTTACTACTTTCATTATCATCAATATAACATGCATTATTACCCATATTAAGAAGTTATTATCGCTAGAACTGTAATAACTATACTTATTACTCATATTATTATCAATATAACATGCATTATTACCCATATTATGCAGTTATTATCGCTAGAACTATAATAAATATACGTATTACTTTTATTATCATCAATATAACATGCATTATTACCCATATTATGCAGTTATCATCGATAGAACTGTAATAAATATACTTATTACTTTTATTATTATCAACATAACATGCACTATTTGCCATATTTTACTATTATTATCGCTAGAACTATAATAATTATACTTATTACTCCCGATATTATCAATATAACATGCATTATTAGCCATATTATGCAGTTATTATCGCTAGAACTGTAATAAATATACTTTCTACTTTCATTATCATCAATATAACATGCATTATGACCCATATTAAGAAGTTATTATCGATAGAACTGTAATAAATATACTTATTACTTATATTATTATCAATATAACATGCATTATTACCCATATTATGCAGTTATTATCGCTAGAAATATAATAAATATACGTATTACTTTTATTATCATCAATATAACATGCATTATTACCCATATTATGCAGTTATTATCGATAGAACTGTAATAAATATACTTACTACTTTTATTATTATCAATATAACATGCACTATTTGTAATATTTTACTATTATTATCGCTAGAACTATAATAATTATACTTATTACTCCCGATATTATCAATATAACATGCATTTTTACCCATATAATGCAGTTATTATCGCTAGAACTGTAATAATTATACTTATTACTTATATTGTTAGCAATATAACGTGCATTATTACCCATATTATGCAGTTATTGTCGATAGAACTGTAATAAATATACTTATTACTTTTATTATTATCAATATAACATGCACTATTTGCCATATTTTACTATTATTATCGCTAGAACTATAATAATTGTACTTATTACTCCCGATATTATCAATATAACATGCATTATTACCCATATAATGCAGTTATTATCGCTAGAACTGTAATAATTATACTTATTGCTTATATTGTTAGCAATATAACGTGCATTATTACCCATATAATGCAGTTATTACCGCTAGAACTGTAATAATTATACTTATTACTTATATTATTATCAATATAACATGCATTATTACCCATATTATGCAGTTATTATCGCTAGAACTATAATAAATATACGTATTACTCCCAATATTATCAATATAACATGCATTATTACCTATATTATGCAGTTATTATCGCTAGAACTGTAATACTTGTACTCATTACTTTTATTATTAGCAATATAACGTGCATTATTACCCATATAATGCAGTTATTATCGCTAGAACTGTAATAATTATACTTATTACTCATATTATTATCAATATAACATGCATTATTACCCATATTATGCAGTTATTATCGCTAGAACTATAATAAATATACGTATTACTTTTATTATCATCAATATAACATGCATTATTACCCATATTATGCAGTTATTATCGATAGAACTGTAATAAATATACTTATTACTTATATCATTATCAATATAACATGCATTATTACCCATATAATAGAGGTATTATCGCTAGAACTGTAATAATTATACTTATTACTTATACTATTAGCAATATAACGTCCATTCTTACCCATATAATGCAGTTATTATCGCTAGAACTGTAATAATTATACTTATTACTTATATTGTTAGCAATATAACGTGCATTATTACCCATATAATGCAGTTATTATCGCTAGAACTGTAATAATTATACTTATTACTTATATTGTTAGCAATATAACGTGCATTATTACCCATATTATGCAGTTATTGTCGATAGAACTGTAATAAATATACTTATTACTTTTATTATTATCAATATAACATGCACTATTTGCCATATTTTACTATTATTATCGCTAGAACTATAATAATTGTACTTATTACTCCCGATATTATCAATATAACATGCATTATTACCCATATAATGCAGTTATTATCGCTAGAACTGTAATAATTATACTTATTGCTTATATTGTTAGCAATATAACGTGCATTATTACCCATATAATGCAGTTATTATCGCTAGAACTGTAATAATTATACTTATTACTCATATTATTATCAATATAACATGCATTATTACCCATATTATGCAGTTATTATCGCTAGAACTATAATAAATATACGTATTACTTTTATTATCATCAATATAACATGCATTATTACCCATATTATGCAGTTATTATCGATAGAACTGTAATAAATATACTTATTACTTATATCATTATCAATATAACATGCATTATTACCCATATAATAGAGGTATTATCGCTAGAACTGTAATAATTATACTTATTACTTATACTATTAGCAATATAACGTCCATTCTTACCCATATAATGCAGTTATTATCGCTAGAACTGTAATAATTATACTTATTACTTATATTGTTAGCAATATAACGTGCATTATTACCCATATAATGCAGTTATTATCGCTAGAACTGTAATAACTATACTTATTACTTATATTATTCTCAATATAACATGCATTATTACCCATATTATGCAGTTATTATCGCTAGAACTATAATAAATATACGTATTACTTTCATTATCATCAACATAACATGCATTATTACCCATATAATGGAGGTATTATCGCTAGAACTGTAATAATTATACTTATTACTTATATTATTATCGATATAACATGCATTATTACCCATATTATGCAGTTATTATCGCTAGAACTGTAATAATTATACTTATTACTTATATCATTATCAATATAACATGCATTATTACCCATATAATGGAGGTATTATCGCTAGAACTGTAATAATTATACTTATTACTTATATTATTATCAACATAACATGCATTATTACCCATATAATGGAGGTATTATTGCTAGAACTGTAATAATTATACTTATTACTTACACTATTAGCAATATAACGTGCATTGTTACCCATATAATGCAGTTATTATCGCCAGAACTGTAATAATTATACTTATTACTTATATTATTCTCAATATAACATGCATTATTACCCATATTATGCAGTTATTATCGCAAGAACTATAATAAATATAGGTATTACTTTCATTATCATCAATATAACATGCATTATTACCCATATAATGGAGGTATTATCGCTAGAACTGTAATAATTATACTTATTACTTATATTATTATCAATATAACATGCATTATTACCCATATTATGCAGTTATTATCCCTAGAACCATAATAAATATACTTATTACTCCCAATATTATCAATATAACATGCCTTTTTACCCATATAATGCAGTTATTATCGCTAGAACTGTAATAATTATACTTATTACTTATATCATTATCAATATAACATGCATTATTACCCATATAATGGAGGTATTATCGCTTGAACTGTAATAATTATACTTATTACTTATACTATTAGCAATATAACGTGCATTGTTACCCATATAATGCAGTTATTATCGCTAGAACTGTAATAATTATACTTATTACTTATATTGTTAGCAATATAACGTGCATTATTACCCATATTATGCAGTTATTGTCGATAGAACTGTAATAAATATACTTATTACTTTTATTATTATCAATATAACATGCACTATTTGTAATATTTTACTATTATTATCGCTAGAACTATAATAATTATACTTATTACTCCCGATATTATCAATATAACATGCATTATTACCCATATAATGCAGTTATTGTCGCTAGAACTGTAATAATTATACTTATTGCTTATATTGTTAGCAATATAACGTGCATTATTACCCATATAATGCAGTTATTGTCGCTAGAACTGTAATAATTATACTTATTACTTATATTATTATCAATATAACATGCATTATTACCCATATTATGCAGTTATTATCGCTAGAACTATAATAAATATACGTATTACTCCCAATATTATCAATATAACATGCATTATTACCTATATTATGCAGTTATTATCGCTAGAACTGTAATAATTGTACTCATTACTTTTATTATTAGCAATATAACGTGCATTATTACCCATATTATGCAGTTATTATCGCTAGAACTGTAATGATTATACTTATTACTTATATTATTCTCAATATAACATGCATTATTAGCCATATTATGCAGTTATTATCGCTAGAACTGTAATAAATATACTTACTACTTTCATTATCATCAATATAACATGCATTATTACCCATATTAAGAAGTTATTATCGCTAGAACTGTAATAACTATACTTATTACTCATATTATTATCAATATAACATGCATTATTACCCATATTATGCAGTTATTATCGCTAGAACTATAATAAATATACGTATTACTTTTATTATCATCAATATAACATGCATTATTACCCATATTATGCAGTTATCATCGATAGAACTGTAATAAATATACTTATTACTTTTATTATTATCAACATAACATGCACTATTTGCCATATTTTACTATTATTATCGCTAGAACTATAATAATTATACTTATTACTCCCGATATTATCAATATAACATGCATTATTAGCCATATTATGCAGTTATTATCGCTAGAACTGTAATAAATATACTTTCTACTTTCATTATCATCAATATAACATGCATTATGACCCATATTAAGAAGTTATTATCGATAGAACTGTAATAAATATACTTATTACTTATATTATTATCAATATAACATGCATTATTACCCATATTATGCAGTTATTATCGCTAGAACTATAATAAATATACGTATTACTTTTATTATCATCAATATAACATGCATTATTACCCATATTATGCAGTTATTATCGATAGAACTGTAATAAATATACTTACTACTTTTATTATTATCAATATAACATGCACTATTTGTAATATTTTACTATTATTATCGCTAGAACTATAATAATTATACTTATTACTCCCGATATTATCAATATAACATGCATTTTTACCCATATAATGCAGTTATTATCGCTAGAACTGTAATAATTATACTTATTACTTATATTGTTAGCAATATAACGTGCATTATTACCCATATTATGCAGTTATTGTCGATAGAACTGTAATAAATATACTTATTACTTTTATTATTATCAATATAACATGCACTATTTGCCATATTTTACTATTATTATCGCTAGAACTATAATAATTGTACTTATTACTCCCGATATTATCAATATAACGTGCATTGTTACCCATATAATGCAGTTATTATCGCCAGAACTGTAATAATTATACTTATTACTTATATTATTCTCAATATAACATGCATTATTACCCATATTATGCAGTTATTATCGCAAGAACTATAATAAATATAGGTATTACTTTCATTATCATCAATATAACATGCATTATTACCCATATAATGGAGGTATTATCGCTAGAACTGTAATAATTATACTTATTACTTATATTATTATCAATATAACATGCATTATTACCCATATTATGCAGTTATTATCCCTAGAACCATAATAAATATACTTATTACTCCCAATATTATCAATATAACATGCCTTTTTACCCATATAATGCAGTTATTATCGCTAGAACTGTAATAATTATACTTATTACTTATATCATTATCAATATAACATGCATTATTACCCATATAATGGAGGTATTATCGCTTGAACTGTAATAATTATACTTATTACTTATACTATTAGCAATATAACGTGCATTGTTACCCATATAATGCAGTTATTATCGCTAGAACTGTAATAATTATACTTATTACTTATATTGTTAGCAATATAACGTGCATTATTACCCATATTATGCAGTTATTGTCGATAGAACTGTAATAAATATACTTATTACTTTTATTATTATCAATATAACATGCACTATTTGTAATATTTTACTATTATTATCGCTAGAACTATAATAATTATACTTATTACTCCCGATATTATCAATATAACATGCATTATTACCCATATAATGCAGTTATTGTCGCTAGAACTGTAATAATTATACTTATTGCTTATATTGTTAGCAATATAACGTGCATTATTACCCATATAATGCAGTTATTGTCGCTAGAACTGTCATAATTATACTTATTACTTATATTATTATCAATATAACATGCATTATTACCCATATTATGCAGTTATTATCGCTAGAACTATAATAAATATACGTATTACTCCCAATATTATCAATATAACATGCATTATTACCTATATTATGCAGTTATTATCGCTAGAACTGTAATAATTGTACTCATTACTTTTATTATTAGCAATATAACGTGCATTATTACCCATATTATGCAGTTATTATCGCTAGAACTGTAATGATTATACTTATTACTTACATTATTCTCAATATAACATGCATTATTAGCCATATTATGCAGTTATTATCGCTAGAACTGTAATAAATATACTTACTACTTTCATTATCATCAATATAACATGCATTATTACCCATATTAAGAAGTTATTATCGCTAGAACTGTAATAACTATACTTATTACTCATATTATTATCAATATAACATGCATTATTACCCATATTATGCAGTTATTATCGCTAGAACTATAATAAATATACGTATTACTTTTATTATCATCAATATAACATGCATTATTACCCATATTATGCAGTTATCATCGATAGAACTGTAATAAATATACTTATTACTTTTATTATTATCAACATAACATGCACTATTTGCCATATTTTACTATTATTATCGCTAGAACTATAATAATTATACTTATTACTCCCGATATTATCAATATAACATGCATTATTAGCCATATTATGCAGTTATTATCGCTAGAACTGTAATAAATATACTTTCTACTTTCATTATCATCAATATAACATGCATTATGACCCATATTAAGAAGTTATTATCGATAGAACTGTAATAAATATACTTATTACTTATATTATTATCAATATAACATGCATTATTACCCATATTATGCAGTTATTATCGCTAGAACTATAATAAATATACGTATTACTTTTATTATCATCAATATAACATGCATTATTACCCATATTATGCAGTTATTATCGATAGAACTGTAATAAATATACTTACTACTTTTATTATTATCAATATAACATGCACTATTTGTAATATTTTACTATTATTATCGCTAGAACTATAATAATTATACTTATTACTCCCGATATTATCAATATAACATGCATTTTTACCCATATAATGCAGTTATTATCGCTAGAACTGTAATAATTATACTTATTACTTATATTGTTAGCAATATAACGTGCATTATTACCCATATTATGCAGTTATTGTCGATAGAACTGTAATAAATATACTTATTACTTTTATTATTATCAATATAACATGCACTATTTGCCATATTTTACTATTATTATCGCTAGAACTATAATAATTGTACTTATTACTCCCGATATTATCAATATAACATGCATTATTACCCATATAATGCAGTTATTATCGCTAGAACTGTAATAATTATACTTATTGCTTATATTGTTAGCAATATAACGTGCATTATTACCCATATAATGCAGTTATTACCGCTAGAACTGTAATAATTATACTTATTACTTATATTATTATCAATATAACATGCATTATTACCCATATTATGCAGTTATTATCGCTAGAACTATAATAAATATACGTATTACTCCCAATATTATCAATATAACATGCATTATTACCTATATTATGCAGTTATTATCGCTAGAACTGTAATACTTGTACTCATTACTTTTATTATTAGCAATATAACGTGCATTATTACCCATATAATGCAGTTATTATCGCTAGAACTGTAATAATTATACTTATTACTCATATTATTATCAATATAACATGCATTATTACCCATATTATGCAGTTATTATCGCTAGAACTATAATAAATATACGTATTACTTTTATTATCATCAATATAACATGCATTATTACCCATATTATGCAGTTATTATCGATAGAACTGTAATAAATATACTTATTACTTATATCATTATCAATATAACATGCATTATTACCCATATAATAGAGGTATTATCGCTAGAACTGTAATAATTATACTTATTACTTATACTATTAGCAATATAACGTCCATTCTTACCCATATAATGCAGTTATTATCGCTAGAACTGTAATAATTATACTTATTACTTATATTGTTAGCAATATAACGTGCATTATTACCCATATAATGCAGTTATTATCGCTAGAACTGTAATAATTATACTTATTACTTATATTGTTAGCAATATAACGTGCATTATTACCCATATTATGCAGTTATTGTCGATAGAACTGTAATAAATATACTTATTACTTTTATTATTATCAATATAACATGCACTATTCGCCATATTTTACTATTATTATCGCTAGAACTATAATAATTGTACTTATTACTCCCGATATTATCAATATAACATGCATTATTACCCATATAATGCAGTTATTATCGCTAGAACTGTAATAATTATACTTATTGCTTATATTGTTAGCAATATAACGTGCATTATTACCCATATAATGCAGTTATTATCGCTAGAACTGTAATAATTATACTTATTACTTATATTATTATCAATATAACATGCATTATTACCCATATTATGCAGTTATTATCGCTAGAACTATAATAAATATACGTATTACTCCCAATATTATCAATATAACATGCATTATTACCTATATTATGCAGTTATTATCGCTAGAACTGTAATAATTGTACTCATTACTTTTATTATTAGCAATATAACGTGCATTATTACCCATATAATGCAGTTATTATCGCTAGAACTGTAATAATTATACTTATTACTCATATTATTATCAATATAACATGCATTATTACCCATATTATGCAGTTATTATCGCTAGAACTATAATAAATATACGTATTACTTTTATTATCATCAATATAACATGCATTATTACCCATATTATGCAGTTATTATCGATAGAACTGTAATAAATATACTTATTACTTATATCATTATCAATATAACATGCATTATTACCCATATAATGGAGGTATTATCGCTTGAACTGTAATAATTATACTTATTACTTATACTATTAGCAATATAACGTCCATTCTTACCCATATAATGCAGTTATTATCGCTAGAACTGTAATAATTATACTTATTACTTATATTGTCAGCAATATAACGTGCATTATTACCCATATAATGCAGTTATTATCGCTAGAACTGTAATAATTATACTTATTACTTATATTGTTAGCAATATAACGTGCATTATTACCCATATTATGCAGTTATTATCGCTAGAACTGTAATAATTATACTTATTACTTATATCATTATCAATATAACATGCATTATTACCCATATAATGGAGGTATTATCGCTAGAACTGTAATAATTATACTTATTACTTATATTATTATCAACATAACATGCATTATTACCCATATAATGGAGGTATTATTGCTAGAACTGTAATAATTATACTTATTACTTACACTATTAGCAATATAACGTGCATTGTTACCCATATAATGCAGTTATTATCGCCAGAACTGTAATAATTATACTTATTACTTATATTATTCTCAATATAACATGCATTATTACCCATATTATGCAGTTATTATCGCAAGAACTATAATAAATATAGGTATTACTTTCATTATCATCAATATAACATGCATTATTACCCATATAATGGAGGTATTATCGCTAGAACTGTAATAATTATACTTATTACTTATATTATTATCAATATAACATGCATTATTACCCATATTATGCAGTTATTATCCCTAGAACCATAATAAATATACTTATTACTCCCAATATTATCAATATAACATGCCTTTTTACCCATATAATGCAGTTATTATCGCTAGAACTGTAATAATTATACTTATTACTTATATCATTATCAATATAACATGCATTATTACCCATATAATGGAGGTATTATCGCTTGAACTGTAATAATTATACTTATTACTTATACTATTAGCAATATAACGTGCATTGTTACCCATATAATGCAGTTATTATCGCTAGAACTGTAATAATTATACTTATTACTTATATTGTTAGCAATATAACGTGCATTATTACCCATATTATGCAGTTATTGTCGATAGAACTGTAATAAATATACTTATTACTTTTATTATTATCAATATAACATGCACTATTTGTAATATTTTACTATTATTATCGCTAGAACTATAATAATTATACTTATTACTCCCGATATTATCAATATAACATGCATTATTACCCATATAATGCAGTTATTGTCGCTAGAACTGTAATAATTATACTTATTGCTTATATTGTTAGCAATATAACGTGCATTATTACCCATATAATGCAGTTATTGTCGCTAGAACTGTAATAATTATACTTATTACTTATATTATTATCAATATAACATGCATTATTACCCATATTATGCAGTTATTATCGCTAGAACTATAATAAATATACGTATTACTCCCAATATTATCAATATAACATGCATTATTACCTATATTATGCAGTTATTATCGCTAGAACTGTAATAATTGTACTCATTACTTTTATTATTAGCAATATAACGTGCATTATTACCCATATTATGCAGTTATTATCGCTAGAACTGTAATGATTATACTTATTACTTATATTATTCTCAATATAACATGCATTATTAGCCATATTATGCAGTTATTATCGCTAGAACTGTAATAAATATACTTACTACTTTCATTATCATCAATATAACATGCATTATTACCCATATTAAGAAGTTATTATCGCTAGAACTGTAATAACTATACTTATTACTCATATTATTATCAATATAACATGCATTATTAGCCATATTATGCAGTTATTATCGCTAGAACTGTAATAAATATACTTTCTACTTTCATTATCATCAATATAACATGCATTATGACCCATATTAAGAAGTTATTATCGATAGAACTGTAATAAATATACTTATTACTTATATTATTATCAATATAACATGCATTATTACCCATATTATGCAGTTATTATCGCTAGAACTGTAATAAATATACGTATTACTTTTATTATCATCAATATAACATGCATTATTACCCATATTATGCAGTTATTATCGATAGAACTGTAATAAATATACTTACTACTTTTATTATTATCAATATAACATGCACTATTTGTAATATTTTACTATTATTATCGCTAGAACTATAATAATTATACTTATTACTCCCGATATTATCAATATAACATGCATTTTTACCCATATAATGCAGTTATTATCGCTAGAACTGTAATAATTATACTTATTACTTATATTGTTAGCAATATAACGTGCATTATTACCCATATAATGCAGTTATTATCGCTAGAACTATAATAAATATACGTATTACTTTTATTATCATCAATATAACATGCATTATTACCCATATTATGCAGTTATTATGGATAGGACTGTAATAAATATACTTATTACTTTTATTATTATCAATATAATATGCACTATTTGCCATATTTTACTATTATTATCGCTAGAACTATAATAATTATACTTATTACTCCCGATATTATCAATATAACATGCATTATTACCCATATAATGCAGTTATTATCGCTAGAACTGTAATAATTATACTTATTACTTATATTGTTAGCAATATAACGTGCATTATTACCCATATAATGCAGTTATTATCGCCAGAACTGTAATAATTATACTTATTACTTATATTATTCTCAATATAACATGCATTATTACCCATATTATGCAGTTATTATCGCAAGAACTATAATAAATATAGGTATTACTTTCATTATCATCAATATAACATGCATTATTACCCCTATAATGGAGGTATTATCGCTAGAACTGTAATAATTATACTTATTACTTATATTATTATCAATATAACATGCATTATTACCCATATTATGCAGTTATTATCCCTAGAACCATAATAAATATACTTATTACTCCCAATATTATCAATATAACATGCATTTTTACCCATATAATGCAGTTATTATCGCTAGAACTGTAATAAATATACTTATTACTTTTATTATTATCAACATAACATGCACCATTTGCCATATTTTACTATTATTATCGCTAGAACTATAATAATTATACTTATTACTCCCGATATTATCAATATAACATGCATTATTACCCATATAATGCAGTTATTATCGCTAGAACTGTAATAATTATACTTATTACTTATATTGTTAGCAATATAACGTGCATTATTACCCATATAATGCAGTTATTATCGCTAGAACTGTAATAATTATACTTATTACTTATATTATTATCAATATAACATGCATTATTACCCATATTATGCAGTTATTATGGATAGGACTGTAATAAATATACTTATTACTTTTATTGTTATCAATATAATATGCACTATTTGCCATATTTTACTATTATTATCGCTAGAACTATAATAATTGTACTTATTACTCCCGATATTATCAATATAACATGCATTATTACCCATATAATGCAGTTATTATCGCTAGAACTGTAATAATTATACTTATTACTTATATTATTCTCAATATAACATGCATTATTACCCATATAATGCAGTTATTATCGCTAGAACTGTAATAATTATACTTATTACTTATATTATTATCAACATAACATGCATTATTACCCATATAATGGAGGTATTATTGCTAGAACTGTAATAATTATACTTATTACTTACACTATTAGCAATATAACGTGCATTGTTACCCATATAATGCAGTTATTATCGCCAGAACTGTAATAATTATACTTATTACTTATATTATTCTCAATATAACATGCATTATTACCCATATTATGCAGTTATTATCGCTAGAACTATAATAAATATACGTATTACTTTCATTATCATCAATATAACATGCATTATTACCCATATTATGCAGTTATTATCGATAGAACTGTAATAAATATACTTATTACTTTTAGTATTATCAATATATCATGCACTACTAGCCATATTTTACTATTATTATCGCTAGAACTATAATAATTATACTTATTACTCCCAATATTATCAATATAACATGCCCTATTACGCATATAATGCAGTTATTATCGCTAGAACTGTAATAAATATACTTACTACTTTCATTATCATCAATATATCATGCATTATTACCCATATTATGCAGTTATTATCGATAGAACTGTAATCAATATACTTATTACTTTTACTATTATCAATATATCATGCACTATTAGTCATATTTTACTATTATTATCCCTAGAACTGTAATAATTATACTTATTACTTATATTATTAGCAATATAACGTGCATTATTACCTATATTATGCAGTTATTATCGCTAGAACTGTAACAGTTATACTTATTACTTATATCATTATCAATATAACATGCATTATTACCCATATAATGGAGGTATTATCGCTAGAACTGTAATAATTATACTTATTACTTATACTATTAGCAATATAACGTGCGTTATTACCCATATAATGCAGTTATTATCGCCAGAATTGTAATAATTATACTTATTACTTATATTATTCTCAATATAACATGTATTATTACCCATATTATGCAGTTATTATCGCTAGAAATGTAATAATTGTACTCATTACTTATATTATTAGCACTATAACGTGCATTATTACCCATATTATGCAGTTATTATCGCTAGAACTATAATAAATATACGTATTACTTTCATTATCATCAATATAACATGCATTATTACCCATATAATGGAGGTATTATCGCTAGAACTGTAATAATTATACTTATTACTTATATTATTATGAATATAACATGCATTATTACCCATATTATGCAGTTATTATCGACAGAACTGTAATAAATACACTTACTACTTTTACTATTATCAATATATCATGCACTATTAGCCATATTTTACTATTATTATCACTAGAACTATAATAATTATACTTATTACTCCCGATGTTATCAGTATAACATGCCTTATTACCCATATAATGCAGTTATTATCGCTAGAACTGTAATAATTATACTTATTACTTATATTATTCTCAATATAACATGCATTATTACCCATATTATGCAGTTATTATCTCCAGAACCATAATAAATATACTTATTACTCCCAATATTATCAACATAACATGCATTTTTACCCATATAATGCAGTTATTATCGCTAGAACTGTAATAATTATACTTATTACTTATATTATTATCAATATAACATGCATTATTACCCATATTATGCAGTTATTATGGATAGGACTGTAATAAATATACTTATTACTTTTATTGTTATCAATATAATATGCACTATTTGCCATATTTTACTATTATTATCGCTAGAACTATAATAATTGTACTTATTACTCCCGATATTATCAATATAACATGCATTATTACCCATATAATGCAGTTATTATCGCTAGAACTGTAATAATTATACTTATTACTTATATTATTCTCAATATAACATGCATTATTACCCATATAATGCAGTTATTATCGCTAGAACTGTAATAATTATACTTATTACTTATATTATTATCAACATAACATGCATTATTACCCATATAATGGAGGTATTATTGCTAGAACTGTAATAATTATACTTATTACTTACACTATTAGCAATATAACGTGCATTGTTACCCATATAATGCAGTTATTATCGCCAGAACTGTAATAATTATACTTATTACTTATATTATTCTCAATATAACATGCATTATTACCCATATTATGCAGTTATTATCGCTAGAACTATAATAAATATACGTATTACTTTCATTATCATCAATATAACATGCATTATTACCCATATTATGCAGTTATTATCGATAGAACTGTAATAAATATACTTATTACTTTTAGTATTATCAATATATCATGCACTACTAGCCATATTTTACTATTATTATCGCTAGAACTATAATAATTATACTTATTACTCCCAATATTATCAATATAACATGCCCTATTACGCATATAATGCAGTTATTATCGCTAGAACTGTAATAAATATACTTACTACTTTCATTATCATCAATATAACATGCATTATTACCCATATTATGCAGTTATTATCGATAGAACTGTAATCAATATACTTATTACTTTTACTATTATCAATATATCATGCACTATTAGTCATATTTTACTATTATTATCCCTAGAACTGTAATAATTATACTTATTACTTATATTATTAGCAATATAACGTGCATTATTACCTATATTATGCAGTTATTATCGCTAGAACTGTAACAGTTATACTTATTACTTATATCATTATCAATATAACATGCATTATTACCCATATAATGGAGGTATTATCGCTAGAACTGTAATAATTATACTTATTACTTATACTATTAGCAATATAACGTGCGTTATTACCCATATAATGCAGTTATTATCGCCAGAATTGTAATAATTATACTTATTACTTATATTATTCTCAATATAACATGTATTATTACCCATATTATGCAGTTATTATCGCTAGAAATGTAATAATTGTACTCATTACTTATATTATTAGCACTATAACGTGCATTATTACCCATATTATGCAGTTATTATCGCTAGAACTATAATAAATATACGTATTACTTTCATTATCATCAATATAACATGCATTATTACCCATATAATGGAGGTATTATCGCTAGAACTGTAATAATTATACTTATTACTTATATTATTATCAATATAACATGCATTATTACCCATATTATGCAGTTATTATCGACAGAACTGTAATAAATACACTTACTACTTTTACTATTATCAATATATCATGCACTATTAGCCATATTTTACTATTATTATCACTAGAACTATAATAATTATACTTATTACTCCCGATGTTATCAGTATAACATGCCTTATTACCCATATAATGCAGTTATTATCGCTAGAACTGTAATAATTATACTTATTACTTATATTATTCTCAATATAACATGCATTATTACCCATATTATGCAGTTATTATCTCCAGAACCATAATAAATATACTTATTACTCCCAATATTATCAACATAACATGCATTTTTACCCATATAATGCAGTTATTATCGCTAGAACTGTAATAATTATACTTATTACTCATATTATTATCAATATAACATGCATTATTATCCATATAATGCAGTTATTATCGCTGGAGCTGTAATAATTGTACTCATTACTTATATTATTAGCAATATAACCTGCATTATTACCCATATTATGCAGTTATTATCGCTAGAACTGTAATAATTATACTTATTACTTATATTATTCTCAATATAACATGCATTATTACCCATATTATGCAGTTATTATCGCTAGAACTATAGTAAACATACGTATTACTTTTATTATCATCAATATAACATGCATTATTACCCATATTATGCAGTTATTATCGCTAGAACTATAGTAAACATACGTATTACTTTTATTATCGTCAATATAACATGCATTATTACCCATATTATGCAGTTATTATCGATAGAACTGTAATAAATATACTTATTACTTTTATTATTATCAACATAACATGCACTATTTGCCATATTTTACTATTATTATCGCTAGAACTATAATAATTATACTTATTACTCCCGATATTATCAATATAACATGCATTATTACCCATATAATGCAGTTATTATCGCTAGAACTGTAATAATTATACTTATTACTTAGATTATTATCAATATAACATCCATTATTACCCATATTATGCAGTTATTATGGATAGGACTGTAATAAATATACTTATTACTTATATTATTATCAATATAACATGCATTATTACCCATATTATGCAGTTATTATCGCTAGAACTATAATAAATATACGTATTACTTTTATTATCATCAATACAACATGCATTATTACCCATATTATGCAGTTATTGTCGATAGAACTGTAATAAATATACTTATTACTTTTATTATTATCAATATAACATGCACTATTTGCCATATTTTACTATTATTATCGCTAGAACTATAATAATTATACTTATTACTCCCGATATTATCAATATAACATGCATTATTACCCATATAATGCAGTTATTATCGCTAGAACTGTAATAATTATACTTATTACTTATATTATTCTCAATATAACATGCATTATTACCCATATAATGCAGTTATTATCGCTAGAACTGTAATAATTATACTTATTACTTATATTATTATCAATATAACATGCATTATTACCCATATTATGCAGTTATTATGGATAGGACTGTAATAAATATACTTATTACTTTTATTGTTATCAATATAATATGCACTATTTGCCATATTTTACTATTATTATCGCTAGAACTATAATAATTGTACTTATTACTCCCGATATTATCAATATAACATGCATTATTACCCATATAATGCAGTTATTATCGCTAGAACTGTAATAATTATACTTATTACTTATATTATTCTCAATATAACATGCATTATTACCCATATAATGCAGTTATTATCGCTAGAACTGTAATAATTATACTTATTACTTATATTATTATCAACATAACATGCATTATTACCCATATAATGGAGGTATTATTGCTAGAACTGTAATAATTATACTTATTACTTACACTATTAGCAATATAACGTGCATTGTTACCCATATAATGCAGTTATTATCGCCAGAACTGTAATAATTATACTTATTACTTATATTATTCTCAATATAACATGCATTATTACCCATATTATGCAGTTATTATCGCTAGAACTATAATAAATATACGTATTACTTTCATTATCATCAATATAACATGCATTATTACCCATATTATGCAGTTATTATCGATAGAACTGTAATAAATATACTTATTACTTTTAGTATTATCAATATATCATGCACTACTAGCCATATTTTACTATTATTATCGCTAGAACTATAATAATTATACTTATTACTCCCAATATTATCAATATAACATGCCCTATTACGCATATAATGCAGTTATTATCGCTAGAACTGTAATAAATATACTTACTACTTTCATTATCATCAATATAACATGCATTATTACCCATATTATGCAGTTATTATCGATAGAACTGTAATCAATATACTTATTACTTTTACTATTATCAATATATCATGCACTATTAGTCATATTTTACTATTATTATCCCTAGAACTGTAATAATTATACTTATTACTTATATTATTAGCAATATAACGTGCATTATTACCTATATTATGCAGTTATTATCGCTAGAACTGTAACAGTTATACTTATTACTTATATCATTATCAATATAACATGCATTATTACCCATATAATGGAGGTATTATCGCTAGAACTGTAATAATTATACTTATTACTTATACTATTAGCAATATAACGTGCGTTATTACCCATATAATGCAGTTATTATCGCCAGAATTGTAATAATTATACTTATTACTTATATTATTCTCAATATAACATGTATTATTACCCATATTATGCAGTTATTATCGCTAGAAATGTAATAATTGTACTCATTACTTATATTATTAGCACTATAACGTGCATTATTACCCATATTATGCAGTTATTATCGCTAGAACTATAATAAATATACGTATTACTTTCATTATCATCAATATAACATGCATTATTACCCATATAATGGAGGTATTATCGCTAGAACTGTAATAATTATACTTATTACTTATATTATTATCAATATAACATGCATTATTACCCATATTATGCAGTTATTATCGACAGAACTGTAATAAATACACTTACTACTTTTACTATTATCAATATATCATGCACTATTAGCCATATTTTACTATTATTATCACTAGAACTATAATAATTATACTTATTACTCCCGATGTTATCAGTATAACATGCCTTATTACCCATATAATGCAGTTATTATCGCTAGAACTGTAATAATTATACTTATTACTTATATTATTCTCAATATAACATGCATTATTACCCATATTATGCAGTTATTATCTCCAGAACCATAATAAATATACTTATTACTCCCAATATTATCAACATAACATGCATTTTTACCCATATAATGCAGTTATTATCGCTAGAACTGTAATAATTATACTTATTACTCATATTATTATCAATATAACATGCATTATTATCCATATAATGCAGTTATTATCGCTGGAGCTGTAATAATTGTACTCATTACTTATATTATTAGCAATATAACCTGCATTATTACCCATATTATGCAGTTATTATCGCTAGAACTGTAATAATTATACTTATTACTTATATTATTCTCAATATAACATGCATTATTACCCATATTATGCAGTTATTATCGCTAGAACTATAGTAAACATACGTATTACTTTTATTATCATCAATATAACATGCATTATTACCCATATTATGCAGTTATTATCGCTAGAACTATAGTAAACATACGTATTACTTTTATTATCATCAATATAACATGCATTATTACCCATATTATGCAGTTATTATCGATAGAACTGTAATAAATATACTTATTACTTTTATTATTATCAACATAACATGCACTATTTGCCATATTTTACTATTATTATCGCTAGAACTATAATAATTATACTTATTACTCCCGATATTATCAATATAACATGCATTATTACCCATATAATGCAGTTATTATCGCTAGAACTGTAATAATTATACTTATTACTTATATTATTCTCAATATAACATGCATTATTACCCATATAATGCAGTTATTATCGCTAGAACTGTAATAATTATACTTATTACTTATATTATTATCAACATAACATGCATTATTACCCATATAATGGAGGTATTATTGCTAGAACTGTAATAATTATACTTAATACTTACACTATTAGCAATATAACGTGCATTGTTACCCATATAATGCAGTTATTATCGCCAGAACTGTAATAATTATACTTATTACTTATATTATTCTCAATATAACATGCATTATTACCCATATTATGCAGTTATTATCGCTAGAACTTTAATAAATATACGTATTACTTTCATTATCATCAATATAACATGCATTATTACCCATATTATGCAGTTATTATGGATAGAACTGTAATAAATATACTTATTACTTTTAGTATTATCAATATATCATGCACTACTAGCCATATTTTACTATTATTATCGCTAGAACTATAATAATTATACTTATTACTCCCAATATTATCAATATAACATGCCCTATTACGCATATAATGCAGTTATTATCGCTAGAACTGTAATAAATATACTTACTACTTTCATTATCATCAATATAACATGCATTATTACCCATATTATGCAGTTATTATCGATAGAACTGTAATCAATATACTTATTACTTTTACTATTATCAATATATCATGCACTATTAGTCATATTTTACTATTATTATCCCTAGAACTGTAATAATTATACTTATTACTTATATTATTAGCAATATAACGTGCATTATTACCTATATTATGCAGTTATTATCGCTAGAACTGTAACAGTTATACTTATTACTTATATCATTATCAATATAACATGCATTATTACCCATATAATGGAGGTATTATCGCTAGAACTGTAATAATTATACTTATTACTTATACTATTAGCAATATAACGTGCGTTATTACCCATATAATGCAGTTATTATCGCCAGAATTGTAATAATTATACTTATTACTTATATTATTCTCAATATAACATGTATTATTACCCATATTATGCAGTTATTATCGCTAGAAATGTAATAATTGTACTCATTACTTATATTATTAGCACTATAACGTGCATTATTACCCATATTATGCAGTTATTATCGCTAGAACTATAATAAATATACGTATTACTTTCATTATCATCAATATAACATGCATTATTACCCATATAATGGAGGTATTATCGCTAGAACTGTAATAATTATACTTATTACTTATATTATTATCAATATAACATGCATTATTACCCATATTATGCAGTTATTATCGACAGAACTGTAATAAATACACTTACTACTTTTACTATTATCAATATATCATGCACTATTAGCCATATTTTACTATTATTATCACTAGAACTATAATAATTATACTTATTACTCCCGATGTTATCAGTATAACATGCCTTATTACCCATATAATGCAGTTATTATCGCTAGAACTGTAATAATTATACTTATTACTTATATTATTCTCAATATAACATGCATTATTACCCATATTATGCAGTTATTATCTCCAGAACCATAATAAATATACTTATTACTCCCAATATTATCAACATAACATGCATTTTTACCCATATAATGCAGTTATTATCGCTAGAACTGTAATAATTATACTTATTACTCATATTATTATCAATATAACATGCATTATTATCCATATAATGCAGTTATTATCGCTGGAGCTGTAATAATTGTACTCATTACTTATATTATTAGCAATATAACCTGCATTATTACCCATATTATGCAGTTATTATCGCTAGAACTGTAATAATTATACTTATTACTTATATTATTCTCAATATAACATGCATTATTACCCATATTATGCAGTTATTATCGCTAGAACTATAGTAAACATACGTATTACTTTTATTATCATCAATATACCATGCATTATTACCCATATTATGCAGTTATTATCGCTAGAACTATAGTAAACATACGTATTACTTTTATTATCATCAATATAACATGCATTATTACCCATATTATGCAGTTATTATCGATAGAACTGTAATAAATATACTTATTACTTTTATTATTATCAACATAACATGCACTATTTGCCATATTTTACTATTATTATCGCTAGAACTATAATAATTATACTTATTACTCCCGATATTATCAATATAACATGCATTATTACCCATATAATGCAGTTATTATCGCTAGAACTGTAATAATTATACTTATTACTTATATTATTCTCAATATAACATGCATTTTTACCCATATAATGCAGTTATTATCGCTAGAACTGTAATAATTATACTTATTACTCATATTATTATCAATATAACATGCATTATTATCCATATAATGCAGTTATTATCGCTGGAGCTGTAATAATTGTACTCATTACTTATATTATTAGCAATATAACCTGCATTATTACCCATATTATGCAGTTATTATCGCTAGAACTGTAATAATTATACTTATTACTTATATTATTCTCAATATAACATGCATTATTACCCATATTATGCAGTTATTATCGCTAGAACTATAGTAAACATACGTATTACTTTTATTATCATCAATATACCATGCATTATTACCCATATTATGCAGTTATTATCGCTAGAACTATAGTAAACATACGTATTACTTTTATTATCATCAATATAACATGCATTATTACCCATATTATGCAGTTATTATCGATAGAACTGTAATAAATATACTTATTACTTTTATTATTATCAACATAACATGCACTATTTGCCATATTTTACTATTATTATCGCTAGAACTATAATAATTATACTTATTACTCCCGATATTATCAATATAACATGCATTATTACCCATATAATGCAGTTATTATCGCTAGAACTGTAATAATTATACTTATTACTTATATTATTCTCAATATAACATGCATTTTTACCCATATAATGCAGTTATTATCGCTAGAACTGTAATAATTATACTTATTACTCATATTATTATCAATATAACATGCATTATTATCCATATAATGCAGTTATTATCGCTGGAGCTGTAATAATTGTACTCATTACTTATATTATTATCAATATAACATGCATTATTACCCATATTATGCAGTTATTATCGCTAGAACTATAATAAATATACGTATTACTTTTATTATCATCAATACAACATGCATTATTACCCATATTATGCAGTTATTGTCGATAGAACTGTAATAAATATACTTATTACTTTTATTATTATCAATATAACATGCACTATTTGCCATATTTTACTATTATTATCGCTAGAACTATAATAATTATACTTATTACTCCCGATATTATCAATATAACATGCATTATTACCCATATAATGCAGTTATTATCGCTAGAACTGTAATAATTATACTTATTACTTATATTATTCTCAATATAACATGCATTATTACCCATATAATGCAGTTATTATCGCTAGAACTGTAATAATTATACTTATTACTTATATTATTATCAACATAACATGCATTATTACCCATATAATGGAGGTATTATTGCTAGAACTGTAATAATTATACTTATTACTTACACTATTAGCAATATAACGTGCATTGTTACCCATATAATGCAGTTATTATCGCCAGAACTGTAATAATTATACTTATTACTTATATTATTCTCAATATAACATGCATTATTACCCATATTATGCAGTTATTATCGCAAGAACTATAATAAATATAGGTATTACTTTCATTATCATCAATATAACATGCATTATTACCCATATAATGGAGGTATTATCGCTAGAACTGTAATAATTATACTTATTACTTATATTATTATCAATATAACATGCATTATTACCCATTGTATGCAGTTATTATCGATAGAACTGTAATAAATACACTTACTACTTTTACTATTATCAATATATCATGCACTATTAGCCATATTTTACTATTATTATCGCTAGAACTATAATAATTATACTTATTACTCCCGATGTTATCAATATAACATGCCTTATTACCCATATAATGCAGTTATTATCGCTAGAACTGTAATAATTATACTTATTACTTATATTATTCTCATAATAACATGCATTATTACCCATATTATGCAGTTATTATCGCAAGAACTGTAATAAATATACGTATTACTTTCATTATCATCAATATAACATGCATTATTACCCATATAATGGAGGTATTATCGCTAGAACTGTAATAATTATACTTATTACTTATATTATTATCAATATAACATGCATTATTACCCATATTATGCAGTTATTATCTCTAGAACCATAATAAATATACTCATTACTCCCAATATTATCAATATAACATGCATTATTACCCATATAATGCAGTTATTATCGCTAGAACTGTAATAATTATACTTATTACTTATATTGTTAGCAATATAACGTGCATTATTACCCATATAATGCAGTTATTATCGCTAGAACTGTAATAATTATACTTATTACTTATATTATTATCAATATAACATGCATTATTACCCATATTATGCAGTTATTATGGATAGGACTGTAATAAATATACTTATTACTTTTATTGTTATCAATATAATATGCACTATTTGCCATATTTTACTATTATTATCGCTAGAACTATAATAATTGTACTTATTACTCCCGATATTATCAATATAACATGCATTATTACCCATATAATGCAGTTATTATCGCTAGAACTGTAATAATTATACTTATTACTTATATTATTCTCAATATAACATGCATTATTACCCATATAATGCAGTTATTATCGCTAGAACTGTAATAATTATACTTATTACTTATATTATTATCAACATAACATGCATTATTACCCATATAATGGAGGTATTATTGCTAGAACTGTAATAATTATACTTATTACTTACACTATTAGCAATATAACGTGCATTGTTACCCATATAATGCAGTTATTATCGCCAGAACTGTAATAATTATACTTATTACTTATATTATTCTCAATATAACATGCATTATTACCCATATTATGCAGTTATTATCGCTAGAACTATAATAAATATACGTATTACTTTCATTATCATCAATATAACATGCATTATTACCCATATTATGCAGTTATTATCGATAGAACTGTAATAAATATACTTATTACTTTTAGTATTATTAATATATCATGCACTACTAGCCATATTTTACTATTATTATCGCTAGAACTATAATAATTATACTTATTACTCCCAATATTATCAATATAACGCCCTATTACGCATATAATGCAGTTATTATCGCTAGAACTGTAATAAATATACTTACTACTTTCATTATCATCAATATAACATGCATTATTACCCATATTATGCAGTTATTATCGATAGAACTGTAATAAATATACTTATTACTTTTACTATTATCAATATATCATGCACTACTAGCTATATTTTACTATTATTATCGCTAGAACTATAATAATTATACTTATTACTCCCAATATTATCAATATAACATGCCTTATTACGCATATAATGCAGTTATTATCGCTAGAACTGTAATAAATATACTTACTACTTTCATTATCATCAATATAACATGCATTATTACCCATATTATGCAGTTATTATCGATAGAACTATAATAATTATACTTATTACTCCCAATATTATCAATATAACATGCCTTATTACGCATATAATGCAGTTATTATCGCTAGAACTGTAATAAATATACTTACTACTTTCATTATCATCAATATAACATGCATTATTACCCATATTATGTAGTTATTATCGCTAGAACTATAATAAATATACGTATTACTTTCATTATCATCAATATAACATGCATTATTACCCATATAATGCAGTTATTATCGCTAGAACTGTAATAATTATACTTATTACTTATATTGTTAGCAATATAACGTGCATTATTACCCATATTATGCAGTTATTATCGCTAGAACTATAATAAATATACGTATTACTTTCATTATCATCAGTATAACATGCATTATTACCCACATAATGGAGGTATTATCGCTAGAACTGTAATAATTATACTCATTACTTATATTATTCTCAATATAACATGCATTATTACCCATATTATGCAGTTATTATCGCTAGAACTATAATAAATATACGTATTACTTTCATTATCATCAGTATAACATGCATTATTACCCACATAATGGAGGTATTATCGCTAGAACTGTAATAATTATACTTATTACTTATATTATTATCAATATGACATGCCTTATTACCCATATAATGCAGTTATTATCGCTAGAACTGTAATAATTAAACTTATTACTTATATCATTATCAATCTAACATGCATTATTACCCATATAATGGAGGTATTATCGCTAGAACTGTAATAATTACACTTATTACTTATATTATTATCAACATAACATGCATTATTACCCATATAATGGAGGTATTATTGCTAGAACTGTAATAATTATACTTATTACTGATATCATTATCAATATAACCTGCATTATTACCCATATAATGGTGGTATTATCGCTAGAACTGTAATAATTATACTTATTACTTATACTATTAGCAATATAACGTGCATTATCACCCATATAATGCAGTTATTATCGCTAGAACCATAATAAATATACGTACTACTTTCATTATCATCAATATAACATGCATTATTACCCATATTATGCAGTTATTATCGATAGAACTGTAATAAATATACTTATTACTTTTACTATTATCAATATATCATGCACTACTAGCTATATTTTACTATTATTATCGCTAGAACTATAATAATTATACTTATTACTCCCAATATTATCAATATAACATGCCTTATTACGCATATAATGCAGTTATTATCGCTAGAACTGTAATAAATATACTTACTACTTTCATTATCATCAATATAACATGCATTATTACTCATATTATGCAGTTATTATCGATAGAACTGTAATAAATATACTTATTACCTTTACTATTATCAATATATCATGCACTATTAGCCATATTTTACTATTATTGTCGCTAGAACTGTAATAATTATACTTATTACTTATATTATTAGCAATATAACGTGCATTATTACCTATATTATGCAGTTATTATCGCTAGAACTGTAACAGTTATACTTATTACTTATATTATTATCAATATAACATGCCTTATTACCCATATAATGCAGTTATTATCGCTAGAACTGTAATAATTATACTCATTACTTATATTATTAGCAATATAACGTGCATTATTACCCATATTATGCAGTTATTATCGCTAGAACTGTAATAATTAAACTTATTACTTATATCATTATCAATCTAACAATCATTATTACCCATATAATGGAGGTATTATCGCTAGAACTGTAATAAATATACGTATTACTTTCATTATCATCAATATAACATGCATTATTACCCATATAATGCAGTTATTATCGCTAGAACTGTAATAATTATACTTATTACTTATATTGTTAGCAATATAACGTGCATTATTACCCATATAATGCAGTTATTATCGCTAGAACTGTAATAATTATACTCATTACTTATATTATTAGCAATATAACGTGCATTATTACCCATATAATGCAGTTATTATCGCTAGAACTATAATAAATATACGTATTACTTTCATTATCATCAATATAACATGCATTATTACCCATATTATGCAGTTATTATCGATAGAACTGTAATAAATATACTTATTACTTTTACTATTATCAATCTATCATGCACTAATAGCTATATTTTACTATTATTATCGCTAGAACTTTAATAATTATACTTATTACTCCCAATATTATCAATATAACATGCCTTATTACGCATATAATGCAGTTATTATCGCTAGAACTGTAATAATTAAACTTATTACTTATATCATTATCAATCTAACATGCATTATTACCCATATAATGGAGGTATTATCGCTAGAACTGTAATAATTATACTTATTACTTATATTATTATCAATATAACATGCATTATTACCCATATTATGCAGTTATTATCGATAGAACTGTAATAATTATACTTATTACTCATATTATTATCAATATAACATGCATTATTACCCATATAATGCAGTTATTATCGCCAGAACTGTAATAATTATACTTATTACTTATATTATTCTCAATATAACATGCATTATTACCCATATTATGCAGTTATTATCGCTAGAGCTATAATAAATATACGTATTACTTTCATTATCATCAATATAACATGCATTATTACCCATATAATGGAGGTATTATCGCTAGAACTGTAATAATTATACTTATTACTTATATTATTATCAATATAACATGCATTATTACCCATATTATGCAGTTATTATCTCTAGAACCATAATGAATATACTCATTACTCCCAATATTATCAATATAACCTGCATTTTTACCCATATAATGCAGTTATTATCGCTAGAACTGTAATAATTATACTTATTACTTATATTGTTAGCAATATAACGTGCATTATTACCCATATAATGCAGTTATTATCGCTAGAACTGTAATAATTATACTTATTACTTATATTGTTAGCAATATAACGTTCATTATTACCCATATAATGCAGTTATTATCGCTAGAAGTGTACTAATTATACTTATTACTCATATTATTATCAATATAACATGCATTATTACCCATATTATGCAGTTATTATCGCTAGAACTATAATAAATATACGTATTACTTTTATTATCATCAATATAACATGCATTATTACCCATATTATGCAGTTATTATCGATAGAACTGTAATAAATTTACTTATTACTTTTATTATTATCAATATAACATGCACTATTTGCCATATTTTACTATTATTATCGCTAGAACTATAATAATTATACTTATTACTCCCGATATTATCAATATAACATGCATTATTACCCATATAATGCAGTTATTATCGCTAGAACTGTAATAATTATACTTATTACTTATATTATTATCAATATAACATGCATTATTACCCATATTATGTAGTTATTATCGCTAGAACTATAATAAATATACGTATTACTTTCATTATCATCAATATAACATGCATTATTACCCATATAATGCAGTTATTATCGCTAGAACTGTAATAATTATACTTATTACTTATATTATTCTCAATATAACATGCATTATTACCCATATTATGCAGTTATTATCGCTAGAACTATAATAAATATACGTATTACTTTCATTATCATCAGTATAACATGCATTATTACCCACATAATGGAGGTATTATCGCTAGAACTGTAATAATTATACTTATTACTTATATTATTATCAATATAACATGCCTTATTACCCATATAATGCAGTTATTATCGCTAGAACTGTAATAATTATACTCATTACTTATATTATTAGCAATATAACGTGCATTATTACCCATATTATGCAGTTATTATCGCTAGAACTGTAATAATTAAACTTATTACTTATATCATTATCAATCCAACAATCATTATTACCCATATAATGGAGGTATTATCGCTAGAACTGTAATAAATATACGTATGACTTTCATTATCATCAATATAACATGCATTATTACCCATATAATGCAGTTATTATCGCTAGAACTGTAATAATTATACTTATTACTTATATTGTTAGCAATATAACGTGCATTATTACCCATATAATGCAGTTATTATCGCTAGAACTGTAATAATTATACTCATTACTTATATTATTAGCAATATAACGTGCATTATTACCCATATAATGCAGTTATTATCGCTAGAACTATAATAAATATACGTATTACTTTCATTATCATAAATATAACATGCATTATTACCCATATTATGCAGTTATTATCGATAGAACTGTAATAAATATACTTATTACTTTTACTATTATCAATATATCATGCACTACTAGCCATATTTTACTATTATTATCGCTAGAACTATAATAATTATACTTATTACTCCCAATATTATCAATATAACATGCCTTATTACGCATATAATGCAGTTATTATCGCTAGAACTGTAATAAATATACTTACTACTTTCATTATCATCAATATAACATGCATTATTACCCATATTATGTAGTTATTATCGCTAGAACTATAATAAATATACGTATTACTTTCATTATCATCAATATAACATGCATTATTACCCATATAATGCAGTTATTATCGCTAGAACTGTAATAATTATACTTATTACTTATATTGTTAGCAATATAACGTGCATTATTACCCATATAATGCAGTTATTATCGCTAGAACTGTAATAATTATACTTATTACTTATATTGTTAGCAATATAACGTTCATTATTACCCATATAATGCAGTTATTATCGCTAGAAGTGTAATAATTATACTTATTACTCATATTATTATCAATATAACATGCATTATTACCCATATTATGCAGTTATTATCGCTAGAACTATAATAAATATACGTATTACTTTTATTATCATCAATATAACATGCATTATTACCCATATTATGCAGTTATTATCGATAGAACTGTAATAAATTTACTTATTACTTTTATTATTATCAATATAACATGCACTATTTGCCATATTTTACTATTATTATCGCTAGAACTATAATAATTATACTTATTACTCCCGATATTATCAATATAACATGCATTATTACCCATATAATGCAGTTATTATCGCTAGAACTGTAATAATTATACTTATTACTTATATTATTATCAATATAACATGCATTATTACCCATATTATGTAGTTATTATCGCTAGAACTATAATAAATATACGTATTACTTTCATTATCATCAATATAACATGCATTATTACCCATATAATGCAGTTATTATCGCTAGAACTGTAATAATTATACTTATTACTTATATTGTTAGCAATATAACGTGCATTATTACCCATATTATGCAGTTATTATCGCTAGAACTATAATAAATATACGTATTACTTTCATTATCATCAGTATAACATGCATTATTACCCACATAATGGAGGTATTATCGCTAGAACTGTAATAATTATACTTATTACTTATATTATTCTCAATATAACATGCATTATTACCCATATTATGCAGTTATTATCGCTAGAACTATAATAAATATACGTATTACTTTCATTATCATCAGTATAACATGCATTATTACCCACATAATGGAGGTATTATCGCTAGAACTGTAATAATTATACTTATTACTTATATTATTATCAATATAACATGCCTTATTACCCATATAATGCAGTTATTATCGCTAGAACTGTAATAATTATACTCATTACTTATATTATTAGCAATATAACGTGCATTATTACCCATATTATGCAGTTATTATCGCTAGAACTGTAATAATTAAACTTATTACTTATATCATTATCAATCTAACAATCATTATTACCCATATAATGGAGGTATTATCGCTAGAACTGTAATAAATATACGTATTACTTTCATTGTCATCAATATAACATGCATTATTACCCATATAATGCAGTTATTATCGCTAGAACTGTAATAATTATACTTATTACTTATATTGTTAGCAATATAACGTGCATTATTACCCATATAATGCAGTTATTATCGCTAGAACTGTAATAATTATACTCATTACTTATATTATTAGCAATATAACGTGCATTATTACCCATATAATGCAGTTATTATCGCTAGAACTATAATAAATATACGTATTACTTTCATTATCATCAATATAACATGCATTATTACCCATATTATGCAGTTATTATCGATAGAACTGTAATAAATATACTTATTACTTTTACTATTATCAATATATCATGCACTACTAGCCATATTTTACTATTATTATCGCTAGAACTATAATAATTATACTTATTACTCCCAATATTATCAATATAACATGCCTTATTACGCATATAATGCAGTTATTATCGCTAGAACTGTAATAAATATACTTACTACTTTCATTATCATCAATATAACATGCATTATTACCCATATTATGTAGTTATTATCGCTAGAACTATAATAAATATACGTATTACTTTCATTATCATCAATATAACATGCATTATTACCCATATAATGCAGTTATTATCGCTAGAACCGTAATAATTATACTTATTACTTATATTGTTAGCAATATAACGTGCATTATTACCCATATTATGCAGTTATTATCGCTAGAACTATAATAAATATACGTATTACTTTCATTATCATCAGTATAACATGCATTATTACCCACATAATGGAGGTATTATCGCTAGAACTGTAATAATTATACTCATTACTTATATTATTCTCAATATAACATGCATTATTACCCATATTATGCAGTTATTATCGCTAGAACTATAATAAATATACGTATTACTTTCATTATCATCAGTATAACATGCATTATTACCCACATAATGGAGGTATTATCGCTAGAACTGTAATAATTATACTTATTACTTATATTATTATCAATATAACATGCCTTATTACCCATATTATGCAGTTATTATCGCTAGAACTATAATAAATATACGTATTACTTTCATTATCATCAGTATAACATGCATTATTACCCACATAATGGAGGTATTATCGCTAGAACTGTAATAATTATACTTATTACTTATATTATTATCAATATAACATGCCTTATTACCCATATAATGCAGTTATTATCGCTAGAACTGTAATAATTAAACTTATTACTTATATCATTATCAATCTAACATGCATTATTACCCATATAATGGAGGTATTATCGCTAGAACTGTAATAATTACACTTATTACTTATATTATTATCAACATAACATGCATTATTACCCATATAATGGAGGTATTATTGCTAGAACTGTAATAATTATACTTATTACTGATATCATTATCAATATAACCTGCATTATTACCCATATAATGGTGGTATTATCGCTAGAACTGTAATAATTATACTTATTACTTATACTATTAGCAATATAACGTGCATTATCACCCATATAATGCAGTTATTATCGCTAGAACTATAATAAATATACGTATTACTTTCATTATCATCAATATAACATGCATTATTACCCATATTATGCAGTTATTATCGATAGAACTGTAATAAATATACTTATTACTTTTACTATTATCAATCTATCATGCACTAATAGCTATATTTTACTATTATTATCGCTAGAACTTTAATAATTATACTTATTACTCCCAATATTATCAATATAACATGCCTTATTACGCATATAATGCAGTTATTATCGCTAGAACTGTAATAATTAAACTTATTACTTATATCATTATCAATCTAACATGCATTATTACCCATATAATGGAGGTATTATCGCTAGAACTGTAATAATTATACTTATTACTTATATTATTATCAATATAACATGCATTATTACCCATATTATGCAGTTATTATCGATAGAACTGTAATAATTATACTTATTACTCATATTATTATCAATATAACATGCATTATTACCCATATAATGCAGTTATTATCGCCAGAACTGTAATAATTATACTTATTACTTATATTATTCTCAATATAACATGCATTATTACCCATATTATGCAGTTATTATCGCTAGAGCTATAATAAATATACGTATTACTTTCATTATCATCAATATAACATGCATTATTACCCATATAATGGAGGTATTATCGCTAGAACTGTAATAATTATACTTATTACTTATATTATTATCAATATAACATGCATTATTACCCATATTATGCAGTTATTATCTCTAGAACCATAATGAATATACTCATTACTCCCAATATTATCAATATAACCTGCATTTTTACCCATATAATGCAGTTATTATCGCTAGAACTGTAATAATTATACTTATTACTTATATTGTTAGCAATATAACGTGCATTATTACCCATATAATGCAGTTATTATCGCTAGAACTGTAATAATTATACTTATTACTTATATTGTTAGCAATATAACGTTCATTATTACCCATATAATGCAGTTATTATCGCTAGAAGTGTACTAATTATACTTATTACTCATATTATTATCAATATAACATGCATTATTACCCATATTATGCAGTTATTATCGCTAGAACTATAATAAATATACGTATTACTTTTATTATCATCAATATAACATGCATTATTACCCATATTATGCAGTTATTATCGATAGAACTGTAATAAATTTACTTATTACTTTTATTATTATCAATATAACATGCACTATTTGCCATATTTTACTATTATTATCGCTAGAACTATAATAATTATACTTATTACTCCCGATATTATCAATATAACATGCATTGTTACCCATATAATGCAGTTATTATCGCTAGAACTGTAATAATTATACTTATTACTTATATTATTATCAATATAACATGCATTATTACCCATATTATGTAGTTATTATCGCTAGAACTATAATAAATATACGTATTACTTTCATTATCATCAATATAACATGCATTATTACCCATATAATGCAGTTATTATCGCTAGAACTGTAATAATTATACTTATTACTTATATTGTTAGCAATATAACGTGCATTATTACCCATATTATGCAGTTATTATCGCTAGAACTATAATAAATATACGTATTACTTTCATTATCATCAGTATAACATGCATTATTACCCACATAATGGAGGTATTATCGCTAGAACTGTAATAATTATACTTATTACTTATATTATTCTCAATATAACATGCATTATTACCCATATTATGCAGTTATTATCGCTAGAACTATAATAAATATACGTATTACTTTCATTATCATCAGTATAACATGCATTATTACCCACATAATGGAGGTATTATCGCTAGAACTGTAATAATTATACTTATTACTTATATTATTATCAATATAACATGCCTTATTACCCATATAATGCAGTTATTATCGCTAGAACTGTAATAATTATACTCATTACTTATATTATTAGCAATATAACGTGCATTATTACCCATATTATGCAGTTATTATCGCTAGAACTGTAATAATTAAACTTATTACTTATATCATTATCAATCTAACAATCATTATTACCCATATAATGGAGGTATTATCGCTAGAACTGTAATAAATATACGTATGACTTTCATTATCATCAATATAACATGCATTATTACCCATATAATGCAGTTATTATCGCTAGAACTGTAATAATTATACTTATTACTTATATTGTTAGCAATATAACGTGCATTATTACCCATATAATGCAGTTATTATCGCTAGAACTGTAATAATTATACTCATTACTTATATTATTAGCAATATAACGTGCATTATTACCCATATAATGCAGTTATTATCGCTAGAACTATAATAAATATACGTATTACTTTCATTATCATAAATATAACATGCATTATTACCCATATTATGCAGTTATTATCGATAGAACTGTAATAAATATACTTATTACTTTTACTATTATCAATATATCATGCACTACTAGCCATATTTTACTATTATTATCGCTAGAACTATAATAATTATACTTATTACTCCCAATATTATCAATATAACATGCCTTATTACGCATATAATGCAGTTATTATCGCTAGAACTGTAATAAATATACTTACTACTTTCATTATCATCAATATAACATGCATTATTACCCATATTATGTAGTTATTATCGCTAGAACTATAATAAATATACGTATTACTTTCATTATCATCAATATAACATGCATTATTACCCATATAATGCAGTTATTATCGCTAGAACTGTAATAATTATACTTATTACTTATATTGTTAGCAATATAACGTGCATTATTACCCATATAATGCAGTTATTATCGCTAGAACTGTAATAATTATAATTATTACTTATATTGTTAGCAATATAACGTTCATTATTACCCATATAATGCAGTTATTATCGCTAGAAGTGTAATAATTATACTTATTACTCATATTATTATCAATATAACATGCATTATTACCCATATTATGCAGTTATTATCGCTAGAACTATAATAAATATACGTATTACTTTTATTATCATCAATATAACATGCATTATTACCCATATTATGCAGTTATTATCGATAGAACTGTAATAAATTTACTTATTACTTTTATTATTATCAATATAACATGCACTATTTGCCATATTTTACTATTATTATCGCTAGAACTATAATAATTATACTTATTACTCCCGATATTATCAATATAACATGCATTATTACCCATATAATGCAGTTATTATCGCTAGAACTGTAATAATTATACTTATTACTTATATTATTATCAATATAACATGCATTATTACCCATATTATGTAGTTATTATCGCTAGAACTATAATAAATATACGTATTACTTTCATTATCATCAATATAACATGCATTATTACCCATATAATGCAGTTATTATCGCTAGAACTGTAATAATTATACTTATTACTTATATTGTTAGCAATATAACGTGCATTATTACCCATATTATGCAGTTATTATCGCTAGAACTATAATAAATATACGTATTACTTTCATTATCATCAGTATAACATGCATTATTACCCACATAATGGAGGTATTATCGCTAGAACTGTAATAATTATACTTATTACTTATATTATTCTCAATATAACATGCATTATTACCCATATTATGCAGTTATTATCGCTAGAACTATAATAAATATACGTATTACTTTCATTATCATCAGTATAACATGCATTATTACCCACATAATGGAGGTATTATCGCTAGAACTGTAATAATTATACTTATTACTTATATTATTATCAATATAACATGCCTTATTACCCATATAATGCAGTTATTATCGCTAGAACTGTAATAATTATACTCATTACTTATATTATTAGCAATATAACGTGCATTATTACCCATATTATGCAGTTATTATCGCTAGAACTGTAATAATTAAACTTATTACTTATATCATTATCAATCTAACAATCATTATTACCCATATAATGGAGGTATTATCGCTAGAACTGTAATAAATATACGTATTACTTTCATTATCATCAATATAACATGCATTATTACCCATATAATGCAGTTATTATCGCTAGAACTGTAATAATTATACTTATTACTTATATTGTTAGCAATATAACGTGCATTATTACCCATATAATGCAGTTATTATCGCTAGAACTGTAATAATTATACTCATTACTTATATTATTAGCAATATAACGTGCATTATTACCCATATAATGCAGTTATTATCGCTAGAACTATAATAAATATACGTATTACTTTCATTATCATCAATATAACATGCATTATTACCCATATTATGCAGTTATTATCGATAGAACTGTAATAAATATACTTATTACTTTTACTATTATCAATATATCATGCACTACTAGCCATATTTTACTATTATTATCGCTAGAACTATAATAATTATACTTATTACTCCCAATATTATCAATATAACATGCCTTATTACGCATATAATGCAGTTATTATCGCTAGAACTGTAATAAATATACTTACTACTTTCATTATCATCAATATAACATGCATTATTACCCATATTATGTAGTTATTATCGCTAGAACTATAATAAATATACGTATTACTTTCATTATCATCAATATAACATGCATTATTACCCATATAATGCAGTTATTATCGCTAGAACTGTAATAATTATACTTATTACTTATATTGTTAGCAATATAACGTGCATTATTACCCATATTATGCAGTTATTATCGCTAGAACTATAATAAATATACGTATTACTTTCATTATCATCAGTATAACATGCATTATTACCCACATAATGGAGGTATTATCGCTAGAACTGTAATAATTGTACTCATTACTTATATTATTCTCAATATAACATGCATTATTACCCATATTATGCAGTTATTATCGCTAGAACTATAATAAATATACGTATTACTTTCATTATCATCAATCTAACATGCATTATTACCCATATAATGGAGGTATTATCGCTAGAACTGTAATAATTACACTTATTACTTATATTATTATCAACATAACATGCATTATTACCCATATAATGGAGGTATTATTGCTAGAACTGTAATAATTATACTTATTACTGATATCATTATCAATATAACCTGCATTATTACCCATATAATGGTGGTATTATCGCTAGAACTGTAATAATTATACTTATTACTTATACTATTAGCAATATAACGTGCATTATCACCCATATAATGCAGTTATTATCGCTAGAACTATAATAAATATACGTATTACTTTCATTATCATCAATATAACATGCATTATTACCCATATTATGCAGTTATTATCGATAGAACTGCAATAAATATACTTATTACTTTTACTATTATCAATATATCATGCACTACTAGCTATATTTTACTATTATTATCGCTAGAACTATAATAATTATACTTATTACTCCCAATATTATCAATATAACATGCCTTATTACGCATATAATGCAGTTATTATCGCTAGAACTGTAATAAATATACTTACTACTTTCATTATCATCAATATAACATGCATTATTACCCATATTATGCAGTTATTATCGATAGAACTATAATAATTATACTTATTACTCCCAATATTATCAATATAACATGCCTTATTACGCATATAATGCAGTTATTATCGCTAGAACTGTAATAAATATACTTACTACTTTCATTATCATCAATATAACATGCATTATTACCCATATTATGTAGTTATTATCGCTAGAACTATAATAAATATACGTATTACTTTCATTATCATCAATATAACATGCATTATTACCCATATAATGCAGTTATTATCGCTAGAACTGTAATAATTATACTTATTACTTATATTGTTAGCAATATAACGTGCATTATTACCCATATTATGCAGTTATTATCGCTAGAACTATAATAAATATACGTATTACTTTCATTATCATCAGTATAACATGCATTATTACCCACATAATGGAGGTATTATCGCTAGAACTGTAATAATTATACTCATTACTTATATTATTCTCAATATAACATGCATTATTACCCATATTATGCAGTTATTATCGCTAGAACTATAATAAATATACGTATTACTTTCATTATCATCAGTATAACATGCATTATTACCCACATAATGGAGGTATTATCGCTAGAACTGTAATAATTATACTTATTACTTATATTATTATCAATATGACATGCCTTATTACCCATATAATGCAGTTATTATCGCTAGAACTGTAATAATTAAACTTATTACTTATATCATTATCAATCTAACATGCATTATTACCCATATAATGGAGGTATTATCGCTAGAACTGTAATAATTACACTTATTACTTATATTATTATCAACATAACATGCATTATTACCCATATAATGGAGGTATTATTGCTAGAACTGTAATAATTATACTTATTACTGATATCATTATCAATATAACCTGCATTATTACCCATATAATGGTGGTATTATCGCTAGAACTGTAATAATTATACTTATTACTTATACTATTAGCAATATAACGTGCATTATCACCCATATAATGCAGTTATTATCGCTAGAACCATAATAAATATACGTACTACTTTCATTATCATCAATATAACATGCATTATTACCCATATTATGCAGTTATTATCGATAGAACTGTAATAAATATACTTATTACTTTTACTATTATCAATATATCATGCACTACTAGCTATATTTTACTATTATTATCGCTAGAACTATAATAATTATACTTATTACTCCCAATATTATCAATATAACATGCCTTATTACGCATATAATGCAGTTATTATCGCTAGAACTGTAATAAATATACTTACTACTTTCATTATCATCAATATAACATGCATTATTACTCATATTATGCAGTTATTATCGATAGAACTGTAATAAATATACTTATTACCTTTACTATTATCAATATATCATGCACTATTAGCCATATTTTACTATTATTGTCGCTAGAACTGTAATAATTATACTTATTACTTATATTATTAGCAATATAACGTGCATTATTACCTATATTATGCAGTTATTATCGCTAGAACTGTAACAGTTATACTTATTACTTATATTATTATCAATATAACATGCCTTATTACCCATATAATGCAGTTATTATCGCTAGAACTGTAATAATTATACTCATTACTTATATTATTAGCAATATAACGTGCATTATTACCCATATTATGCAGTTATTATCGCTAGAACTGTAATAATTAAACTTATTACTTATATCATTATCAATCTAACAATCATTATTACCCATATAATGGAGGTATTATCGCTAGAACTGTAATAAATATACGTATTACTTTCATTATCATCAATATAACATGCATTATTACCCATATAATGCAGTTATTATCGCTAGAACTGTAATAATTATACTTATTACTTATATTGTTAGCAATATAACGTGCATTATTACCCATATAATGCAGTTATTATCGCTAGAACTGTAATAATTATACTCATTACTTATATTATTAGCAATATAACGTGCATTATTACCCATATAATGCAGTTATTATCGCTAGAACTATAATAAATATACGTATTACTTTCATTATCATCAATATAACATGCATTATTACCCATATTATGCAGTTATTATCGATAGAACTGTAATAAATATACTTATTACTTTTACTATTATCAATATATCATGCACTACTAGCCATATTTTACTATTATTATCGCTAGAACTATAATAATTATACTTATTACTCCCAATATTATCAATATAACATGCCTTATTACGCATATAATGCAGTTATTATCGCTAGAACTGTAATAAATATACTTACTACTTTCATTATCATCAATATAACATGCATTATTACCCATATTATGTAGTTATTATCGCTAGAACTATAATAAATATACGTATTACTTTCATTATCATCAATATAACATGCATTATTACCCATATAATGCAGTTATTATCGCTAGAACCGTAATAATTATACTTATTACTTATATTGTTAGCAATATAACATGCATTATTACCCATATTATGCAGTTATTATCGCTAGAACTATAATAAATATACGTATTACTTTCATTATCATCAATCTAACATGCATTATTACCCATATAATGGAGGTATTATCGCTAGAACTGTAATAATTACACTTATTACTTATATTATTATCAACATAACATGCATTATTACCCATATAATGGAGGTATTATTGCTAGAACTGTAATAATTATACTTATTACTGATATCATTATCAATATAACCTGCATTATTACCCATATAATGGTGGTATTATCGCTAGAACTGTAATAATTATACTTATTACTTATACTATTAGCAATATAACGTGCATTATCACCCATATAATGCAGTTATTATCGCTAGAACTATAATAAATATACGTATTACTTTCATTATCATCAATATAACATGCATTATTACCCATATTATGCAGTTATTATCGATAGAACTGTAATAAATATACTTATTACTTTTACTATTATCAATATATCATGCACTACTAGCTATATTTTACTATTATTATCGCTAGAACTATAATAATTATACTTATTACTCCCAATATTATCAATATAACATGCCTTATTACGCATATAATGCAGTTATTATCGCTAGAACTGTAATAAATATACTTACTACTTTCATTATCATCAATATAACATGCATTATTACCCATATTATGCAGTTATTATCGATAGAACTATAATAATTATACTTATTACTCCCAATATTATCAATATAACATGCCTTATTACGCATATAATGCAGTTATTATCGCTAGAACTGTAATAAATATACTTACTACTTTCATTATCATCAATATAACATGCATTATTACCCATATTATGTAGTTATTATCGCTAGAACTATAATAAATATACGTATTACTTTCATTATCATCAATATAACATGCATTATTACCCATATAATGCAGTTATTATCGCTAGAACTGTAATAATTATACTTATTACTTATATTGTTAGCAATATAACGTGCATTATTACCCATATTATGCAGTTATTATCGCTAGAACTATAATAAATATACGTATTACTTTCATTATCATCAGTATAACATGCATTATTACCCACATAATGGAGGTATTATCGCTAGAACTGTAATAATTATACTCATTACTTATATTATTCTCAATATAACATGCATTATTACCCATATTATGCAGTTATTATCGCTAGAACTATAATAAATATACGTATTACTTTCATTATCATCAGTATAACATGCATTATTACCCACATAATGGAGGTATTATCGCTAGAACTGTAATAATTATACTTATTACTTATATTATTATCAATATGACATGCCTTATTACCCATATAATGCAGTTATTATCGCTAGAACTGTAATAATTAAACTTATTACTTATATCATTATCAATCTAACATGCATTATTACCCATATAATGGAGGTATTATCGCTAGAACTGTAATAATTACACTTATTACTTATATTATTATCAACATAACATGCATTATTACCCATATAATGGAGGTATTATTGCTAGAACTGTAATAATTATACTTATTACTGATATCATTATCAATATAACCTGCATTATTACCCATATAATGGTGGTATTATCGCTAGAACTGTAATAATTATACTTATTACTTATACTATTAGCAATATAACGTGCATTATCACCCATATAATGCAGTTATTATCGCTAGAACCATAATAAATATACGTACTACTTTCATTATCATCAATATAACATGCATTATTACCCATATTATGCAGTTATTATCGATAGAACTGTAATAAATATACTTATTACTTTTACTATTATCAATATATCATGCACTACTAGCTATATTTTACTATTATTATCGCTAGAACTATAATAATTATACTTATTACTCCCAATATTATCAATATAACATGCCTTATTACGCATATAATGCAGTTATTATCGCTAGAACTGTAATAAATATACTTACTACTTTCATTATCATCAATATAACATGCATTATTACTCATATTATGCAGTTATTATCGATAGAACTGTAATAAATATACTTATTACCTTTACTATTATCAATATATCATGCACTATTAGCCATATTTTACTATTATTGTCGCTAGAACTGTAATAATTATACTTATTACTTATATTATTAGCAATATAACGTGCATTATTACCTATATTATGCAGTTATTATCGCTAGAACTGTAACAGTTATACTTATTACTTATATTATTATCAATATAACATGCCTTATTACCCATATAATGCAGTTATTATCGCTAGAACTGTAATAATTATACTCATTACTTATATTATTAGCAATATAACGTGCATTATTACCCATATTATGCAGTTATTATCGCTAGAACTGTAATAATTAAACTTATTACTTATATCATTATCAATCTAACAATCATTATTACCCATATAATGGAGGTATTATCGCTAGAACTGTAATAAATATACGTATTACTTTCATTATCATCAATATAACATGCATTATTACCCATATAATGCAGTTATTATCGCTAGAACTGTAATAATTATACTTATTACTTATATTGTTAGCAATATAACGTGCATTATTACCCATATAATGCAGTTATTATCGCTAGAACTGTAATAATTATACTCATTACTTATATTATTAGCAATATAACGTGCATTATTACCCATATAATGCAGTTATTATCGCTAGAACTATAATAAATATACGTATTACTTTCATTATCATCAATATAACATGCATTATTACCCATATTATGCAGTTATTATCGCTAGAACTATAATAAATATACGTATTACTTTCATTATCATCAGTATAACATGCATTATTACCCACATAATGGAGGTATTATCGCTAGAACTGTAATAATTATACTTATTACTTATATTATTATCAATATGACATGCCTTATTACCCATATAATGCAGTTATTATCGCTAGAACTGTAATAATTAAACTTATTACTTATATCATTATCAATCTAACATGCATTATTACCCATATAATGGAGGTATTATCGCTAGAACTGTAATAATTACACTTATTACTTATATTATTATCAACATAACATGCATTATTACCCATATAATGGAGGTATTATTGCTAGAACTGTAATAATTATACTTATTACTGATATCATTATCAATATAACCTGCATTATTACCCATATAATGGTGGTATTATCGCTAGAACTGTAATAATTATACTTATTACTTATACTATTAGCAATATAACGTGCATTATCACCCATATAATGCAGTTATTATCGCTAGAACCATAATAAATATACGTACTACTTTCATTATCATCAATATAACATGCATTATTACCCATATTATGCAGTTATTATCGATAGAACTGTAATAAATATACTTATTACTTTTACTATTATCAATATATCATGCACTACTAGCTATATTTTACTATTATTATCGCTAGAACTATAATAATTATACTTATTACTCCCAATATTATCAATATAACATGCCTTATTACGCATATAATGCAGTTATTATCGCTAGAACTGTAATAAATATACTTACTACTTTCATTATCATCAATATAACATGCATTATTACTCATATTATGCAGTTATTATCGATAGAACTGTAATAAATATACTTATTACCTTTACTATTATCAATATATCATGCACTATTAGCCATATTTTACTATTATTGTCGCTAGAACTGTAATAATTATACTTATTACTTATATTATTAGCAATATAACGTGCATTATTACCTATATTATGCAGTTATTATCGCTAGAACTGTAACAGTTATACTTATTACTTATATTATTATCAATATAACATGCCTTATTACCCATATAATGCAGTTATTATCGCTAGAACTGTAATAATTATACTCATTACTTATATTATTAGCAATATAACGTGCATTATTACCCATATTATGCAGTTATTATCGCTAGAACTGTAATAATTAAACTTATTACTTATATCATTATCAATCTAACAATCATTATTACCCATATAATGGAGGTATTATCGCTAGAACTGTAATAAATATACGTATTACTTTCATTATCATCAATATAACATGCATTATTACCCATATAATGCAGTTATTATCGCTAGAACTGTAATAATTATACTTATTACTTATATTGTTAGCAATATAACGTGCATTATTACCCATATAATGCAGTTATTATCGCTAGAACTGTAATAATTATACTCATTACTTATATTATTAGCAATATAACGTGCATTATTACCCATATAATGCAGTTATTATCGCTAGAACTATAATAAATATACGTATTACTTTCATTATCATCAATATAACATGCATTATTACCCATATTATGCAGTTATTATCGATAGAACTGTAATAAATATACTTATTACTTTTACTATTATCAATATATCATGCACTACTAGCCATATTTTACTATTATTATCGCTAGAACTATAATAATTATACTTATTACTCCCAATATTATCAATATAACATGCCTTATTACGCATATAATGCAGTTATTATCGCTAGAACTGTAATAAATATACTTACTACTTTCATTATCATCAATATAACATGCATTATTACCCATATTATGTAGTTATTATCGCTAGAACTATAATAAATATACGTATTACTTTCATTATCATCAGTATAACATGCATTATTACCCACATAATGGAGGTATTATCGCTAGAACTGTAATAATTATACTTATTACTTATATTATTATCAATATAACATGCCTTATTACCCATATAATGCAGTTATTATCGCTAGAACTGTAATAATTAAACTTATTACTTATATCATTATCAATCTAACATGCATTATTACCCATATAATGGAGGTATTATCGCTAGAACTGTAATAATTACACTTATTACTTATATTATTATCAACATAACATGCATTATTACCCATATAATGGAGGTATTATTGCTAGAACTGTAATAATTATACTTATTACTGATATCATTATCAATATAACCTGCATTATTACCCATATAATGGTGGTATTATCGCTAGAACTGTAATAATTATACTTATTACTTATACTATTAGCAATATAACGTGCATTATCACCCATATAATGCAGTTATTATCGCTAGAACTATAATAAATATACGTATTACTTTCATTATCATCAATATAACATGCATTATTACCCATATTATGCAGTTATTATCGATAGAACTGTAATAAATATACTTATTACTTTTACTATTATCAATCTATCATGCACTAATAGCTATATTTTACTATTATTATCGCTAGAACTTTAATAATTATACTTATTACTCCCAATATTATCAATATAACATGCCTTATTACGCATATAATGCAGTTATTATCGCTAGAACTGTAATAATTAAACTTATTACTTATATCATTATCAATCTAACATGCATTATTACCCATATAATGGAGGTATTATCGCTAGAACTGTAATAATTATACTTATTACTTATATTATTATCAATATAACATGCATTATTACCCATATTATGCAGTTATTATCGATAGAACTGTAATAATTATACTTATTACTCATATTATTATCAATATAACATGCATTATTACCCATATAATGCAGTTATTATCGCCAGAACTGTAATAATTATACTTATTACTTATATTATTCTCAATATAACATGCATTATTACCCATATTATGCAGTTATTATCGCTAGAGCTATAATAAATATACGTATTACTTTCATTATCATCAATATAACATGCATTATTACCCATATAATGGAGGTATTATCGCTAGAACTGTAATAATTATACTTATTACTTATATTATTATCAATATAACATGCATTATTACCCATATTATGCAGTTATTATCTCTAGAACCATAATGAATATACTCATTACTCCCAATATTATCAATATAACCTGCATTTTTACCCATATAATGCAGTTATTATCGCTAGAACTGTAATAATTATACTTATTACTTATATTGTTAGCAATATAACGTGCATTATTACCCATATAATGCAGTTATTATCGCTAGAACTGTAATAATTATACTTATTACTTATATTGTTAGCAATATAACGTTCATTATTACCCATATAATGCAGTTATTATCGCTAGAAGTGTACTAATTATACTTATTACTCATATTATTATCAATATAACATGCATTATTACCCATATTATGCAGTTATTATCGCTAGAACTATAATAAATATACGTATTACTTTTATTATCATCAATATAACATGCATTATTACCCATATTATGCAGTTATTATCGATAGAACTGTAATAAATTTACTTATTACTTTTACTATTATCAATATATCATGCACTACTAGCCATATTTTACTATTATTATCGCTAGAACTATAATAATTATACTTATTACTCCCGATATTATCAATATAACATGCATTATTACCCATATAATGCAGTTATTATCGCTAGAACTGTAATAATTATACTTATTACTTATATTATTATCAATATAACATGCATTATTACCCATATTATGTAGTTATTATCGCTAGAACTATAATAAATATACGTATTACTTTCATTATCATCAATATAACATGCATTATTACCCATATAATGCAGTTATTATCGCTAGAACTGTAATAATTATACTTATTACTTATATTGTTAGCAATATAACGTGCATTATTACCCATACTATGCAGTTATTATCGCTAGAACTATAATAAATATACGTATTACTTTCATTATCTTCAGTATAACATGCATTATTACCCACATAATGGAGGTATTATCGCTAGAACTGTAATAATTATACTTATTACTTATATTATTCTCAATATAACATGCATTATTACCCATATTATGCAGTTATTATCGCTAGAACTATAATAAATATACGTATTACTTTCATTATCATCAGTATAACATGCATTATTACCCACATAATGGAGGTATTATCGCTAGAACTGTAATAATTATACTTATTACTTATATTATTATCAATATAACATGCCTTATTACCCATATAATGCAGTTATTATCGCTAGAACTGTAATAATTATACTCATTACTTATATTATTAGCAATATAACGTGCATTATTACCCATATTATGCAGTTATTATCGCTAGAACTGTAATAATTAAACTTATTACTTATATCATTATCAATCTAACAATCATTATTACCCATATAATGGAGGTATTATCGCTAGAACTGTAATAAATATACGTATGACTTTCATTATCATCAATATAACATGCATTATTACCCATATAATGCAGTTATTATCGCTAGAACTGTAATAATTATACTTATTACTTATATTGTTAGCAATATAACGTGCATTATTACCCATATAATGCAGTTATTATCGCTAGAACTGTAATAATTATACTCATTACTTATATTATTAGCAATATAACGTGCATTATTACCCATATAATGCAGTTATTATCGCTAGAACTATAATAAATATACGTATTACTTTCATTATCATAAATATAACATGCATTATTACCCATATTATGCAGTTATTATCGATAGAACTGTAATAAATATACTTATTACTTTTACTATTATCAATATATCATGCACTACTAGCCATATTTTACTATTATTATCGCTAGAACTATAATAATTATACTTATTACTCCCAATATTATCAATATAACATGCCTTATTACGCATATAATGCAGTTATTATCGCTAGAACTGTAATAAATATACTTACTACTTTCATTATCATCAATATAACATGCATTATTACCCATATTATGTAGTTATTATCGCTAGAACTATAATAAATATACGTATTACTTTCATTATCATCAATATAACATGCATTATTACCCATATAATGCAGTTATTATCGCTAGAACTGTAATAATTATACTTATTACTTATATTGTTAGCAATATAACGTGCATTATTACCCATATAATGCAGTTATTATCGCTAGAACTGTAATAATTATACTTATTACTTATATTGTTAGCAATATAACGTTCATTATTACCCATATAATGCAGTTATTATCGCTAGAAGTGTAATAATTATACTTATTACTCATATTATTATCAATATAACATGCATTATTACCCATATTATGCAGTTATTATCGCTAGAACTATAATAAATATACGTATTACTTTTATTATCATCAATATAACATGCATTATTACCCATATTATGCAGTTATTATCGATAGAACTGTAATAAATTTACTTATTACTTTTATTATTATCAATATAACATGCACTATTTGCCATATTTTACTATTATTATCGCTAGAACTATAATAATTATACTTATTACTCCCGATATTATCAATATAACATGCATTATTACCCATATAATGCAGTTATTATCGCTAGAACTGTAATAATTATACTTATTACTTATATTATTATCAATATAACATGCATTATTACCCATATTATGTAGTTATTATCGCTAGAACTATAATAAATATACGTATTACTTTCATTATCATCAATATAACATGCATTATTACCCATATAATGCAGTTATTATCGCTAGAACTGTAATAATTATACTTATTACTTATATTGTTAGCAATATAACGTGCATTATTACCCATATTATGCAGTTATTATCGCTAGAACTATAATAAATATACGTATTACTTTCATTATCATCAGTATAACATGCATTATTACCCACATAATGGAGGTATTATCGCTAGAACTGTAATAATTATACTTATTACTTATATTATTCTCAATATAACATGCATTATTACCCATATTATGCAGTTATTATCGCTAGAACTATAATAAATATACGTATTACTTTCATTATCATCAGTATAACATGCATTATTACCCACATAATGGAGGTATTATCGCTAGAACTGTAATAATTATACTTATTACTTATATTATTATCAATATAACATGCCTTATTACCCATATAATGCAGTTATTATCGCTAGAACTGTAATAATTATACTCATTACTTATATTATTAGCAATATAACGTGCATTATTACCCATATTATGCAGTTATTATCGCTAGAACTGTAATAATTAAACTTATTACTTATATCATTATCAATCTAACAATCATTATTACCCATATAATGGAGGTATTATCGCTAGAACTGTAATAAATATACGTATTACTTTCATTATCATCAATATAACATGCATTATTACCCATATAATGCAGTTATTATCGCTAGAACTGTAATAATTATACTTATTACTTATATTGTTAGCAATATAACGTGCATTATTACCCATATAATGCAGTTATTATCGCTAGAACTGTAATAATTATACTCATTACTTATATTATTAGCAATATAACGTGCATTATTACCCATATAATGCAGTTATTATCGCTAGAACTATAATAAATATACGTATTACTTTCATTATCATCAATATAACATGCATTATTACCCATATTATGCAGTTATTATCGATAGAACTGTAATAAATATACTTATTACTTTTACTATTATCAATATATCATGCACTACTAGCCATATTTTACTATTATTATCGCTAGAACTATAATAATTATACTTATTACTCCCAATATTATCAATATAACATGCCTTATTACGCATATAATGCAGTTATTATCGCTAGAACTGTAATAAATATACTTACTACTTTCATTATCATCAATATAACATGCATTATTACCCATATTATGTAGTTATTATCGCTAGAACTATAATAAATATACGTATTACTTTCATTATCATCAATATAACATGCATTATTACCCATATAATGCAGTTATTATCGCTAGAACTGTAATAATTATACTTATTACTTATATTGTTAGCAATATAACGTGCATTATTACCCATATTATGCAGTTATTATCGCTAGAACTATAATAAATATACGTATTACTTTCATTATCATCAGTATAACATGCATTATTACCCACATAATGGAGGTATTATCGCTAGAACTGTAATAATTATACTCATTACTTATATTATTCTCAATATAACATGCATTATTACCCATATTATGCAGTTATTATCGCTAGAACTATAATAAATATACGTATTACTTTCATTATCATCAATCTAACATGCATTATTACCCATATAATGGAGGTATTATCGCTAGAACTGTAATAATTACACTTATTACTTATATTACTATCAACATAACATGCATTATTACCCATATAATGGAGGTATTATTGCTAGAACTGTAATAATTATACTTATTACTGATATCATTATCAATATAACCTGCATTATTACCCATATAATGGTGGTATTATCGCTAGAACTGTAATAATTATACTTATTACTTATACTATTAGCAATATAACGTGCATTATCACCCATATAATGCAGTTATTATCGCTAGAACTATAATAAATATACGTATTACTTTCATTATCATCAATATAACATGCATTATTACCCATATTATGCAGTTATTATCGATAGAACTGTAATAAATATACTTATTACTTTTACTATTATCAATATATCATGCACTACTAGCTATATTTTACTATTATTATCGCTAGAACTATAATAATTATACTTATTACTCCCAATATTATCAATATAACATGCCTTATTACGCATATAATGCAGTTATTATCGCTAGAACTGTAATAAATATACTTACTACTTTCATTATCATCAATATAACATGCATTATTACCCATATTATGCAGTTATTATCGATAGAACTATAATAATTATACTTATTACTCCCAATATTATCAATATAACATGCCTTATTACGCATATAATGCAGTTATTATCGCTAGAACTGTAATAAATATACTTACTACTTTCATTATCATCAATATAACATGCATTATTACCCATATTATGTAGTTATTATCGCTAGAACTATAATAAATATACGTATTACTTTCATTATCATCAATATAACATGCATTATTACCCATATAATGCAGTTATTATCGCTAGAACTGTAATAATTATACTTATTACTTATATTGTTAGCAATATAACGTGCATTATTACCCATATTATGCAGTTATTATCGCTAGAACTATAATAAATATACGTATTACTTTCATTATCATCAGTATAACATGCATTATTACCCACATAATGGAGGTTTTATCGCTAGAACTGTAATAATTATACTCATTACTTATATTATTCTCAATATAACATGCATTATTACCCATATTATGCAGTTATTATCGCTAGAACTATAATAAATATACGTATTACTTTCATTATCATCAGTATAACATGCATTATTACCCACATAATGGAGGTATTATCGCTAGAACTGTAATAATTATACTTATTACTTATATTATTATCAATATGACATGCCTTATTACCCATATAATGCAGTTATTATCGCTAGAACTGTAATAATTAAACTTATTACTTATATCATTATCAATCTAACATGCATTATTACCCATATAATGGAGGTATTATCGCTAGAACTGTAATAATTACACTTATTACTTATATTATTATCAATATAACCTGCATTATTACCCATATAATGGTGGTATTATCGCTAGAACTGTAATAATTATACTCATTACTTATACTATTAGCAATATAACGTGCATTATCACCCATATAATGCAGTTATTATCGCTAGAACCATAATAAATATACGTATTACTTTCATTATCATCAATATAACATGCATTGTTACCCATATTATGCAGTTATTATCGATAGAACTGTAATAAATATACTTATTACTTTTACTATTATCAATATATCATGCACTACTAGCTATATTTTACTATTATTATCGCTAGAACTATAATAATTATACTTATTATTCCCAATATTATCAATATAACATGCCTTATTACGCATATAATGCAGTTATTATCGCTAGAACTGTAATAAATATACTTACTACTTTCATTATCATCAATATAACATGCATTATTACTCATATTATGCAGTTATTATCGATAGAACTGTAATAAATATACTTATTACTTTTACTATTATCAATATATCATGCACTATTAGCCATATTTTACTATTATTATCGCTAGAACTGTAATAATTATACTTATTACTTATATTATTAGCAATATAACGTGCATTATTACCTATATTATGCAGTTATTATCGCTAGAACTGTAACAGTTATACTTATTACTTATATCATTATCAATATAACATGCATTATTACCCATATAATGGAGGTATTATCGCTAGAACTGTAATAATTATACTTATTACTTATACTATTAGCAATATAACGTGCGTTATTACCCATATAATGCAGTTATTATCGCCAGAATTGTAATAATTATACTTATTACTTATATTATTCTCAATATAACATGTATTATTACCCATATTATGCAGTTATTATCGCTAGAAATGTAATAATTATACTTATTACTTAGATTATTATCAATATAACATGCATTATTACCCATATTATGCAGTTATTATCGCTAGAACTGTAATAAATATACGTATTACTTTTATTATCATCAATATAACATGCATTATTACCCATATTATGCCGTTATTATCGATAGAACTGTAATAAATATATTTATTACTTTTATTATTATCAATATAACATGCACTATTTGCCATATTTTACTATTATTATCGCTAAAACTATTATAATTATACTTATTACTCCCAATATTATCAATATAACATGCATTATTACCCATATAATGCAGTTATTATCGCTAGAACTGTAATAATTATACTTATTACTTATATTATTATCAATATAACATGCATTATTACCCATATAATGGAGGTATTATCGCTAGAACTGTAATAATTATACTTTTTACTTATACTATTAGCAATATAACGTGCATTATTACCCATATAATGCAGTTATTATCGCCAGAACTGTAATAATTATACTTATCACTTATATTATCATCAATATAACATGCATTATTACCCATATCATGCAGTTATTATCGATTGAACTGTAATAAATATACTTATTACTTTTATTATTATCAATATAACATGCACTATTTGCCATATTTTACTATTATTATCGCTAGAACTATAATAATTATACTTATTACTTATATTATTCTCAATATAACATGCATTATTACCCATATTATGCAGTTATTATCTCTAGAACCATAATAAATATACTTATTACTCCCAATATTATCAATATAACATGCATTTTTACCCATATAATGCAGTTATTATCGCTAGAACTGTAATAATTATACTTATTACTCATATTATTATCAATATAACATGCATTATTATCCATATAATGCAGTTATTATCGCTGGAGCTGTAATAATTGTACTCATTACTTATATTATTAGCAATATAACCTGCATTATTACCCATATTATGCAGTTATTATCGCTAGAACTGTAATAATTATACTTATTACTTATATCATTATCAATATAACATGCATTATAACCCATATAATAGAGGTATTATCGCTAGAACTGTAATAATTATACTTATTACTTATACTATTAGCAATATAACGTGCATTGTTACCCATATAATGCAGTTATTATCGCCAGAACTGTAATAATTATACTTATTACTTATATTATTCTCAATATAACATGCATTATTACCCATATTATGCAGTTATTATCGCTAGAACTATAATAAATATACATATTACTTTCATTATCATCAATATAACATGCATTATTACCCATATAATAGAGGTATTATCGCTAGAACTGTAATAATTATACTTATTACTAATACTATTAGCAATATAACGTGCATTATTACCCATATAATGCAGTTATTATCGCCAGAACTGTAATAATTATACTTATTACTTATATTATTCTCAATATAACATGCATTATTACCCCCATTATGCAGTTATTATCGCTAGAACTATAATAAATATACGTATTACTTTCATTATCATCAATATAACATGCATTATTACCCATATAATGGAGGTATTATCGCTAGAACTGTAATATTATACTTATTACTTATATTATTATCAATATAACATGCATTATTACCCATATTATGCAGTTATTATCGATAGAACTGTAATAATTATACTTATTACTCATATTATTATCAATATAACATGCATTATTACCCATATAATGCAGTTATTATCGCTAGAGCTGTAATAATTGTACTCATTACTTATATTATTAGCAATATAACCTGCATTATTACCCATATTATGCAGTTATTATCGCTAGAACTGTAATAATTATACTTATTACTTATATCATTATCAATATAACATGCATTATAACCCATATAATAGAGGTATTATCGCTAGAACTGTAATAATTATACTTATTACTTATACTATTAGCAATATAACGTGCATTGTTACCCATATAATGCAGTTATTATCGCCAGAACTGTAATAATTATACTTATTACTTATATTATTCTCAATATAACATGCATTATTACCCATATTATGCAGTTATTATCGCTAGAACTATAATAAATATACGTATTACTTTCATTATCATCAATATAACATGCATTATTACCCATATAATAGAGGTATTATCGCTAGAACTGTAATAATTATACTTATTACTTATGTTATTATCAATATAACAGGCATTATTACCCATATAATGCAGTTATTATCGCTAGAACTGTAATAATTGTACTCATTACTTATATTATTAGCAATATAACGTGCATTATTACCCATATTATGCAGTTATTATCGCTAGAACTACAATTAATATACGTATTACTTTCATTATCATCAATATAACATGCATTATTACCCATATAATGGAGGTATTATCGCTAGAACTGTAATAATTATACTTATTACTTATATTATTATCAATATAACATGCATTATTACCCATATTATGCAGTTATTATCTCTAGAACCATAATAAATATACGTATTACTTTTATTATCATCAATATAACATGCATTATTACCCATATCATGCAGTTATTATCGATAGAACTGTAATAAATATACTTATTACTTTTATTATTATCAATATAACATGCACTATTTGCCATATTTTACTATTATTATCGCTAGAACTATAATAATTATACTTATTACTCCCGATATTATCAATATAACATGCATTATTACCCATATAATGCAGTTATTATCGCTAGAACTGTAATAATTATACTTATTACTAATGTTATTATCAATATAACATGCATTATTACCCATATAATGCAGTTATTATCGCTAGAACTGTAATAAATATACTTACTACTTTCATTATCATCAATATAACATGCATTATTACCCATATTATGTAGTTATTATCGCTAGAACTATAATAAATATACGTATTACTTTCATTATCATCAGTATAACATGCATTATTACCCACATAATGGAGGTATTATCGCTAGAACTGTAATAATTATACTTATTACTTATATTATTATCAATATAACATGCCTTATTACCCATATAATGCAGTTATTATCGCTAGAACTGTAATAATTAAACTTATTACTTATATCATTATCAATCTAACATGCATTATTACCCATATAATGGAGGTATTATCGCTAGAACTGTAATAATTACACTTATTACTTATATTATTATCAACATAACATGCATTATTACCCATATAATGGAGGTATTATTGCTAGAACTGTAATAATTATACTTATTACTGATATCATTATCAATATAACCTGCATTATTACCCATATAATGGTGGTATTATCGCTAGAACTGTAATAATTATACTTATTACTTATACTATTAGCAATATAACGTGCATTATCACCCATATAATGCAGTTATTATCGCTAGAACTATAATAAATATACGTATTACTTTCATTATCATCAATATAACATGCATTATTACCCATATTATGCAGTTATTATCGATAGAACTGTAATAAATATACTTATTACTTTTACTATTATCAATCTATCATGCACTAATAGCTATATTTTACTATTATTATCGCTAGAACTTTAATAATTATACTTATTACTCCCAATATTATCAATATAACATGCCTTATTACGCATATAATGCAGTTATTATCGCTAGAACTGTAATAATTAAACTTATTACTTATATCATTATCAATCTAACATGCATTATTACCCATATAATGGAGGTATTATCGCTAGAACTGTAATAATTATACTTATTACTTATATTATTATCAATATAACATGCATTATTACCCATATTATGCAGTTATTATCGATAGAACTGTAATAATTATACTTATTACTCATATTATTATCAATATAACATGCATTATTACCCATATAATGCAGTTATTATCGCCAGAACTGTAATAATTATACTTATTACTTATATTATTCTCAATATAACATGCATTATTACCCATATTATGCAGTTATTATCGCTAGAGCTATAATAAATATACGTATTACTTTCATTATCATCAATATAACATGCATTATTACCCATATAATGGAGGTATTATCGCTAGAACTGTAATAATTATACTTATTACTTATATTATTATCAATATAACATGCATTATTACCCATATTATGCAGTTATCATCTCTAGAACCATAATGAATATACTCATTACTCCCAACATTATCAATATAACCTGCATTTTTACCCATATAATGCAGTTATTATCGCTAGAACTGTAATAATTATACTTATTACTTATATTGTTAGCAATATAACGTGCATTATTACCCATATAATGCAGTTATTATCGCTAGAACTGTAATAATTATACTTATTACTTATATTGTTAGCAATATAACGTTCATTATTACCCATATAATGCAGTTATTATCGCTAGAAGTGTACTAATTATACTTATTACTCATATTATTATCAATATAACATGCATTATTACCCATATTATGCAGTTATTATCGCTAGAACTATAATAAATATACGTATTACTTTTATTATCATCAATATAACATGCATTATTACCCATATTATGCAGTTATTATCGATAGAACTGTAATAAATTTACTTATTACTTTTATTATTATCAATATAACATGCACTATTTGCCATATTTTACTATTATTATCGCTAGAACTATAATAATTATACTTATTACTCCCGATATTATCAATATAACATGCATTATTACCCATATAATGCAGTTATTATCGCTAGAACTGTAATAATTATACTTATTACTTATATTATTATCAATATAACATGCATTATTACCCATATTATGTAGTTATTATCGCTAGAACTATAATAAATATACGTATTACTTTCATTATCATCAATATAACATGCATTATTACCCATATAATGCAGTTATTATCGCTAGAACTGTAATAATTATACTTATTACTTATATTGTTAGCAATATAACGTGCATTATTACCCATACTATGCAGTTATTATCGCTAGAACTATAATAAATATACGTATTACTTTCATTATCTTCAGTATAACATGCATTATTACCCACATAATGGAGGTATTATCGCTAGAACTGTAATAATTATACTTATTACTTATATTATTCTCAATATAACATGCATTATTACCCATATTATGCAGTTATTATCGCTAGAACTATAATAAATATACGTATTACTTTCATTATCATCAGTATAACATGCATTATTACCCACATAATGGAGGTATTATCGCTAGAACTGTAATAATTATACTTATTACTTATATTATTATCAATATAACATGCCTTATTACCCATATAATGCAGTTATTATCGCTAGAACTGTAATAATTATACTCATTACTTATATTATTAGCAATATAACGTGCATTATTACCCATATTATGCAGTTATTATCGCTAGAACTGTAATAATTAAACTTATTACTTATATCATTATCAATCTAACAATCATTATTACCCATATAATGGAGGTATTATCGCTAGAACTGTAATAAATATACGTATGACTTTCATTATCATCAATATAACATGCATTATTACCCATATAATGCAGTTATTATCGCTAGAACTGTAATAATTATACTTATTACTTATATTGTTAGCAATATAACGTGCATTATTACCCATATAATGCAGTTATTATCGCTAGAACTGTAATAATTATACTCATTACTTATATTATTAGCAATATAACGTGCATTATTACCCATATAATGCAGTTATTATCGCTAGAACTATAATAAATATACGTATTACTTTCATTATCATAAATATAACATGCATTATTACCCATATTATGCAGTTATTATCGATAGAACTGTAATAAATATACTTATTACTTTTACTATTATCAATATATCATGCACTACTAGCCATATTTTACTATTATTATCGCTAGAACTATAATAATTATACTTATTACTCCCAATATTATCAATATAACATGCCTTATTACGCATATAATGCAGTTATTATCGCTAGAACTGTAATAAATATACTTACTACTTTCATTATCATCAATATAACATGCATTATTACCCATATTATGTAGTTATTATCGCTAGAACTATAATAAATATACGTATTACTTTCATTATCATCAATATAACATGCATTATTACCCATATAATGCAGTTATTATCGCTAGAACTGTAATAATTATACTTATTACTTATATTGTTAGCAATATAACGTGCATTATTACCCATATAATGCAGTTATTATCGCTAGAACTGTAATAATTATACTTATTACTTATATTGTTAGCAATATAACGTTCATTATTACCCATATAATGCAGTTATTATCGCTAGAAGTGTAATAATTATACTTATTACTCATATTATTATCAATATAACATGCATTATTACCCATATTATGCAGTTATTATCGCTAGAACTATAATAAATATACGTATTACTTTTATTATCATCAATATAACATGCATTATTACCCATATTATGCAGTTATTATCGATAGAACTGTAATAAATTTACTTATTACTTTTATTATTATCAATATAACATGCACTATTTGCCATATTTTACTATTATTATCGCTAGAACTATAATAATTATACTTATTACTCCCGATATTATCAATATAACATGCATTATTACCCATATAATGCAGTTATTATCGCTAGAACTGTAATAATTATACTTATTACTTATATTATTATCAATATAACATGCATTATTACCCATATTATGTAGTTATTATCGCTAGAACTATAATAAATATACGTATTACTTTCATTATCATCAATATAACATGCATTATTACCCATATAATGCAGTTATTATCGCTAGAACTGTAATAATTATACTTATTACTTATATTGTTAGCAATATAACGTGCATTATTACCCATATTATGCAGTTATTATCGCTAGAACTATAATAAATATACGTATTACTTTCATTATCATCAGTATAACATGCATTATTACCCACATAATGGAGGTATTATCGCTAGAACTGTAATAATTATACTTATTACTTATATTATTCTCAATATAACATGCATTATTACCCATATTATGCAGTTATTATCGCTAGAACTATAATAAATATACGTATTACTTTCATTATCATCAGTATAACATGCATTATTACCCACATAATGGAGGTATTATCGCTAGAACTGTAATAATTATACTTATTACTTATATTATTATCAATATAACATGCCTTATTACCCATATAATGCAGTTATTATCGCTAGAACTGTAATAATTATACTCATTACTTATATTATTAGCAATATAACGTGCATTATTACCCATATTATGCAGTTATTATCGCTAGAACTGTAATAATTAAACTTATTACTTATATCATTATCAATCTAACAATCATTATTACCCATATAATGGAGGTATTATCGCTAGAACTGTAATAAATATACGTATTACTTTCATTATCATCAATATAACATGCATTATTACCCATATAATGCAGTTATTATCGCTAGAACTGTAATAATTATACTTATTACTTATATTGTTAGCAATATAACGTGCATTATTACCCATATAATGCAGTTATTATCGCTAGAACTGTAATAATTATACTCATTACTTATATTATTAGCAATATAACGTGCATTATTACCCATATAATGCAGTTATTATCGCTAGAACTATAATAAATATACGTATTACTTTCATTATCATCAATATAACATGCATTATTACCCATATTATGCAGTTATTATCGATAGAACTGTAATAAATATACTTATTACTTTTACTATTATCAATATATCATGCACTACTAGCCATATTTTACTATTATTATCGCTAGAACTATAATAATTATACTTATTACTCCCAATATTATCAATATAACATGCCTTATTACGCATATAATGCAGTTATTATCGCTAGAACTGTAATAAATATACTTACTACTTTCATTATCATCAATATAACATGCATTATTACCCATATTATGTAGTTATTATCGCTAGAACTATAATAAATATACGTATTACTTTCATTATCATCAATATAACATGCATTATTACCCATATAATGCAGTTATTATCGCTAGAACTGTAATAATTATACTTATTACTTATATTGTTAGCAATATAACGTGCATTATTACCCATATTATGCAGTTATTATCGCTAGAACTATAATAAATATACGTATTACTTTCATTATCATCAGTATAACATGCATTATTACCCACATAATGGAGGTATTATCGCTAGAACTGTAATAATTATACTCATTACTTATATTATTCTCAATATAACATGCATTATTACCCATATTATGCAGTTATTATCGCTAGAACTATAATAAATATACGTATTACTTTCATTATCATCAATCTAACATGCATTATTACCCATATAATGGAGGTATTATCGCTAGAACTGTAATAATTACACTTATTACTTATATTACTATCAACATAACATGCATTATTACCCATATAATGGAGGTATTATTGCTAGAACTGTAATAATTATACTTATTACTGATATCATTATCAATATAACCTGCATTATTACCCATATAATGGTGGTATTATCGCTAGAACTGTAATAATTATACTTATTACTTATACTATTAGCAATATAACGTGCATTATCACCCATATAATGCAGTTATTATCGCTAGAACTATAATAAATATACGTATTACTTTCATTATCATCAATATAACATGCATTATTACCCATATTATGCAGTTATTATCGATAGAACTGTAATAAATATACTTATTACTTTTACTATTATCAATATATCATGCACTACTAGCTATATTTTACTATTATTATCGCTAGAACTATAATAATTATACTTATTACTCCCAATATTATCAATATAACATGCCTTATTACGCATATAATGCAGTTATTATCGCTAGAACTGTAATAAATATACTTACTACTTTCATTATCATCAATATAACATGCATTATTACCCATATTATGCAGTTATTATCGATAGAACTATAATAATTATACTTATTACTCCCAATATTATCAATATAACATGCCTTATTACGCATATAATGCAGTTATTATCGCTAGAACTGTAATAAATATACTTACTACTTTCATTATCATCAATATAACATGCATTATTACCCATATTATGTAGTTATTATCGCTAGAACTATAATAAATATACGTATTACTTTCATTATCATCAATATAACATGCATTATTACCCATATAATGCAGTTATTATCGCTAGAACTGTAATAATTATACTTATTACTTATATTGTTAGCAATATAACGTGCATTATTACCCATATTATGCAGTTATTATCGCTAGAACTATAATAAATATACGTATTACTTTCATTATCATCAGTATAACATGCATTATTACCCACATAATGGAGGTATTATCGCTAGAACTGTAATAATTATACTCATTACTTATATTATTCTCAATATAACATGCATTATTACCCATATTATGCAGTTATTATCGCTAGAACTATAATAAATATACGTATTACTTTCATTATCATCAGTATAACATGCATTATTACCCACATAATGGAGGTATTATCGCTAGAACTGTAATAATTATACTTATTACTTATATTATTATCAATATGACATGCCTTATTACCCATATAATGCAGTTATTATCGCTAGAACTGTAATAATTAAACTTATTACTTATATCATTATCAATCTAACATGCATTATTACCCATATAATGGAGGTATTATCGCTAGAACTGTAATAATTACACTTATTACTTATATTATTATCAATATAACCTGCATTATTACCCATATAATGGTGGTATTATCGCTAGAACTGTAATAATTATACTCATTACTTATACTATTAGCAATATAACGTGCATTATCACCCATATAATGCAGTTATTATCGCTAGAACCATAATAAATATACGTATTACTTTCATTATCATCAATATAACATGCATTGTTACCCATATTATGCAGTTATTATCGATAGAACTGTAATAAATATACTTATTACTTTTACTATTATCAATATATCATGCACTACTAGCTATATTTTACTATTATTATCGCTAGAACTATAATAATTATACTTATTATTCCCAATATTATCAATATAACATGCCTTATTACGCATATAATGCAGTTATTATCGCTAGAACTGTAATAAATATACTTACTACTTTCATTATCATCAATATAACATGCATTATTACTCATATTATGCAGTTATTATCGATAGAACTGTAATAAATATACTTATTACTTTTACTATTATCAATATATCATGCACTATTAGCCATATTTTACTATTATTATCGCTAGAACTGTAATAATTATACTTATTACTTATATTATTAGCAATATAACGTGCATTATTACCTATATTATGCAGTTATTATCGCTAGAACTGTAACAGTTATACTTATTACTTATATCATTATCAATATAACATGCATTATTACCCATATAATGGAGGTATTATCGCTAGAACTGTAATAATTATACTTATTACTTATACTATTAGCAATATAACGTGCGTTATTACCCATATAATGCAGTTATTATCGCCAGAATTGTAATAATTATACTTATTACTTATATTATTCTCAATATAACATGTATTATTACCCATATTATGCAGTTATTATCGCTAGAAATGTAATAATTATACTTATTACTTAGATTATTATCAATATAACATGCATTATTACCCATATTATGCAGTTATTATCGCTAGAACTGTAATAAATATACGTATTACTTTTATTATCATCAATATAACATGCATTATTACCCATATTATGCCGTTATTATCGATAGAACTGTAATAAATATATTTATTACTTTTATTATTATCAATATAACATGCACTATTTGCCATATTTTACTATTATTATCGCTAAAACTATTATAATTATACTTATTACTCCCAATATTATCAATATAACATGCATTATTACCCATATAATGCAGTTATTATCGCTAGAACTGTAATAATTATACTTATTACTTATATTATTATCAATATAACATGCATTATTACCCATATAATGGAGGTATTATCGCTAGAACTGTAATAATTATACTTTTTACTTATACTATTAGCAATATAACGTGCATTATTACCCATATAATGCAGTTATTATCGCCAGAACTGTAATAATTATACTTATCACTTATATTATCATCAATATAACATGCATTATTACCCATATCATGCAGTTATTATCGATTGAACTGTAATAAATATACTTATTACTTTTATTATTATCAATATAACATGCACTATTTGCCATATTTTACTATTATTATCGCTAGAACTATAATAATTATACTTATTACTTATATTATTCTCAATATAACATGCATTATTACCCATATTATGCAGTTATTATCTCTAGAACCATAATAAATATACTTATTACTCCCAATATTATCAATATAACATGCATTTTTACCCATATAATGCAGTTATTATCGCTAGAACTGTAATAATTATACTTATTACTCATATTATTATCAATATAACATGCATTATTATCCATATAATGCAGTTATTATCGCTGGAGCTGTAATAATTGTACTCATTACTTATATTATTAGCAATATAACCTGCATTATTACCCATATTATGCAGTTATTATCGCTAGAACTGTAATAATTATACTTATTACTTATATCATTATCAATATAACATGCATTATAACCCATATAATAGAGGTATTATCGCTAGAACTGTAATAATTATACTTATTACTTATACTATTAGCAATATAACGTGCATTGTTACCCATATAATGCAGTTATTATCGCCAGAACTGTAATAATTATACTTATTACTTATATTATTCTCAATATAACATGCATTATTACCCATATTATGCAGTTATTATCGCTAGAACTATAATAAATATACATATTACTTTCATTATCATCAATATAACATGCATTATTACCCATATAATAGAGGTATTATCGCTAGAACTGTAATAATTATACTTATTACTAATACTATTAGCAATATAACGTGCATTATTACCCATATAATGCAGTTATTATCGCCAGAACTGTAATAATTATACTTATTACTTATATTATTCTCAATATAACATGCATTATTACCCCCATTATGCAGTTATTATCGCTAGAACTATAATAAATATACGTATTACTTTCATTATCATCAATATAACATGCATTATTACCCATATAATGGAGGTATTATCGCTAGAACTGTAATATTATACTTATTACTTATATTATTATCAATATAACATGCATTATTACCCATATTATGCAGTTATTATCGATAGAACTGTAATAATTATACTTATTACTCATATTATTATCAATATAACATGCATTATTACCCATATAATGCAGTTATTATCGCTAGAGCTGTAATAATTGTACTCATTACTTATATTATTAGCAATATAACCTGCATTATTACCCATATTATGCAGTTATTATCGCTAGAACTGTAATAATTATACTTATTACTTATATCATTATCAATATAACATGCATTATAACCCATATAATAGAGGTATTATCGCTAGAACTGTAATAATTATACTTATTACTTATACTATTAGCAATATAACGTGCATTGTTACCCATATAATGCAGTTATTATCGCCAGAACTGTAATAATTATACTTATTACTTATATTATTCTCAATATAACATGCATTATTACCCATATTATGCAGTTATTATCGCTAGAACTATAATAAATATACGTATTACTTTCATTATCATCAATATAACATGCATTATTACCCATATAATAGAGGTATTATCGCTAGAACTGTAATAATTATACTTATTACTTATGTTATTATCAATATAACAGGCATTATTACCCATATAATGCAGTTATTATCGCTAGAACTGTAATAATTGTACTCATTACTTATATTATTAGCAATATAACGTGCATTATTACCCATATTATGCAGTTATTATCGCTAGAACTACAATTAATATACGTATTACTTTCATTATCATCAATATAACATGCATTATTACCCATATAATGGAGGTATTATCGCTAGAACTGTAATAATTATACTTATTACTTATATTATTATCAATATAACATGCATTATTACCCATATTATGCAGTTATTATCTCTAGAACCATAATAAATATACGTATTACTTTTATTATCATCAATATAACATGCATTATTACCCATATCATGCAGTTATTATCGATAGAACTGTAATAAATATACTTATTACTTTTATTATTATCAATATAACATGCACTATTTGCCATATTTTACTATTATTATCGCTAGAACTATAATAATTATACTTATTACTCCCGATATTATCAATATAACATGCATTATTACCCATATAATGCAGTTATTATCGCTAGAACTGTAATAATTATACTTATTACTAATGTTATTATCAATATAACATGCATTATTACCCATATAATGCAGTTATTATCGCTAGAACTGTAATAATTATACTTATTACTTATATTGTTAGCCATATAACGTGCATTATTACCCATATAATGCAGTTATTATCGCTAGAAGTGTAATAATTATACTTATTACTCATATTATTATCAATATAACATGCATTATTACCCATATTATGCAGTTATTATCGCTAGAACTATAATAAATATACGTATTACTTTCATTATCATCAATATAACATGCATTATTACCCATATTATGCAGTTATTATCGATAGAACTGTAATAAATATACTTATTACTTTTACTATTATCAATATATCATGCACTACTAGCCATATTTTACTATTATTATCGCTAGAACTATAATAATTATACTTATTACTCCCAATATTATCAATATAACATGCCTTATTACGCATATAATGCAGTTATTATCGCTAGAACTGTAATAAATATACTTACTACTTTCATTATCATCAATATAACATGCATTATTACCCATATTATGTAGTTATTATCGCTAGAGCTATAATAAATATACGTATTACTTTCATTATCATCAATATAACATGCATTATTACCCATATAATGCAGTTATTATCGCTAGAACTGTAATAATTATACTTATTACTTATATTTTTAGCAATATAACGTGCATTATTACCCATATTATGCAGTTATTATCGCTAGAACTATAATAAATATACGTATTACTTTCATTATCATCAGTATAACATGCATTATTACCCACATAATGGAGGTATTATCGCTAGAACTGTAATAATTATACTTATTACTTATATTATTCTCAGTATAACATGCATTATTACCCATATTATGCAGTTATTATCGCTAGAACTATAATAAATATACGTATTACTTTCATTATCATCAGTATAACATGCATTATTACCCACATAATGGAGGTATTATCGCTAGAACTGTAATAATTATACTTATTACTTATATTATTATCAATATAACATGCCTTATTACCCATATAATGCAGTTATTATCGCTAGAACTGTAATAATTAAACTTATTACTTATATCATTATCAATCTAACATGCATTATTACCCATATAATGGAGGTATTATCGCTAGAACTGTAATAATTACACTTATTACTTATATTATTATCAACATAACATGCATTATTACCCATATAATGGAGGTATTATTGCTAGAACTGTAATAATTATACTTATTACTGATATCATTATCAATTTAGCCTGCATTATTACCCATATAATGGAGGTATTATAGCTAGAACTGTAATAATTATACTTATTACTTATATTATTCTCAATATAACATGCATTATTACCCATATTATGCAGTTATTATCTCTAGAACCATAATGAATATATTTATTACTCCCAATATTATCAATATAACATGCATTTTTACCCATATAATGCAGTTATTATCGCTAGAACTGTAATAATTATACTTATTACTCATATTATTATCAATATAACATGCATTATTATCCATATAATGCAGTTATTATCGCTGGAGCTGTAATAATTGTACTCATTACTTATATTATTAGCAATATAACCTGCATTATTACCCATATTATGCAGTTATTATCGCTAGAACTGTAATAATTATACTTATTACTTATATCATTATCAATATAACATGCATTATAACCCATATAATAGAGGTATTATCGCTAGAACTGTAATAATTATACTTATTACTTATACTATTAGCAATATAACGTGCATTGTTACCCATATAATGCAGTTATTATCGCCAGAACTGTAATAATTATACTTATTACTTATATTATTCTCAATATAACACGCATTATTACCCATATTATGCAGTTATTATCGCTAGAACTATAATAAATATACGTATTACTTTCATTATCATCAATATAACATGCATTATTACCCATATAATAGAGGTATTATCGCTAGAACTGTAATAATTATACTTATTACTTATACTATTAGCAATATAACGTGCATTATTACCCATATAATGCAGTTATTATCGCCAGAACTGTAATAATTATACTTATTACTTATATTATTCTCAATATAACATGCATTATTACCCCCATTATGCAGTTATTATCGCTAGAACTATAATAAATATACGTATTACTTTCATTATCATCAATATAACATGCATTATTACCCATATAATGGAGGTATTATCGCTAGAACTGTAATAATTATACTTATTACTTATATTATTATCAATATAACATGCATTATTATCCATATAATGCAGTTATTATCGCTGGAGCTGTAATAATTGTACTCATTACTTATATTATTAGCAATATAACCTGCATTATTACCCGTATTATGCAGTTATTATCGCTAGAACTGTAATAATTATACTTATTACTTATATCATTATCAATATAACATGCATTATAACCCATATAATAGAGGTATTATCGCTAGAACTGTAATAATTATACTTATTACTTATACTATTAGCAATATAACGTGCATTGTTACCCATATAATGCAGTTATTATCGCCAGAACTGTAATAATTATACTTATTACTTATATTATTCTCAATATAAGATGCATTATTACCCATATTATGCAGTTATTATCGCTAGAACTATAATAAATATACGTATTACTTTCATTATCATCAATATAACATGCATTATTACCCATATTATGCAGTTATTATCGATAGAACTGTAATAAATATACTTATTACTTTTACTATTATCAATATATCATGCACTACTAGCCATATTTTACTATTATTATCGCTAGAACTATAATAATTATACTTATTACTACCAATATTATCAATATAACATGCCTTATTACGCATATAATGCAGTTATTATCGCTAGAACTGTAATAAATATACTTACTACTTTCATTATCATCAATATAACATGCATTATTACCCATATTATGTAGTTATTATCGCTAGAGCTATAATAAATATACGTATTACTTTCATTATCATCAATATAACATGCATTATTACCCATATAATGCAGTTATTATCGCTAGAACTGTAATAATTATACTTATTACTTATATTTTTAGCAATATAACGTGCATTATTACCCATATTATGCAGTTATTATCGCTAGAACTATAATAAATATACGTATTACTTTCATTATCATCAGTATAACATGCATTATTACCCACATAATGGAGGTATTATCGCTAGAACTGTAATAATTATACTTATTACTTATATTATTCTCAATATAACATGCATTATTACCCATATTATGCAGTTATTATCGCTAGAACTATAATAAATATACGTATTACTTTCATTATCATCAGTATAACATGCATTATTACCCACATAATGGAGGTATTATCGCTAGAACTGTAATAATTATACTTATTACTTATATTATTATCAATATAACATGCCTTATTACCCATATAATGCAGTTATTATCGCTAGAACTGTAATAATTAAACTTATTACTTATATCATTATCAATCTAACATGCATTATTACCCATATAATGGAGGTATTATCGCTAGAACTGTAATAATTACACTTATTACTTATATTATTATCAACATAACATGCATTATTACCCATATAATGGAGGTATTATTGCTAGAACTGTAATAATTATACTTATTACTGATATCATTATCAATTTAACCTGCATTATTACCCATATAATGGAGGTATTATAGCTAGAACTGTAATAATTATACTTATTACTTATACTATTAGCAATATAACGTGCATTGTCACCCATATAATGCAGTTATTATCGCTAGAACTATAATAAATATACGTATTACTTTCATTATCATCAATATAACATGCATTATTACCCATATTATGCAGTTATTATCGATAGAACTGTAATAAATATACTTATTACTTTCACTATTATCAATATATCATGCACTACTAGCCATATTTTACTATTATTATCGCTAGAACTATAATAATTATACTTATTACTCCCAATATTATCAATATAACATGCCTTATTACGCATATAATGCAGTTATTATCGCTAGAACTGTAATAAATATACTTACTACTTTCATTATCATCAATATAACATGCATTATTATCCATATTATGCAGTTATTATCGATAGAACTGTAATAAATATACTTATTACTTTTACTATTATCAATATATCATGCACTATTAGCCATATTTTACTATTATTATCGCTAGAACTGTAATAATTATACTTATTACTTATATTATTATAAATATAACATGCATTATTACCCATATAATGGAGGTATTATCGCTAGAACTGTAATAATTATACTTATTACTTATACTATTAGCAATATAACGTGCATTATTACCCATATAATGCAGTTATTATCGCCAGAACTGTAATAATTATACTTATCACTTATATTATTCTCAATATAACATGCATTATTACCCATATTATGCAGTTATTATCGCTAGAACTATAATAAATATACGCATTACTTTTATTATCATCAATATAACATGCATTATTACCCATATCATGCAGTTATTATCGATAGAACTGTAATAAATATACTTATTACTTTTATTATTATCAATATAACATGCACTATTTGCCATATTTTACTATTATTATCGCTAGAACTATAATAATTATACTTATTACTCCCGATATTATCAATATAACATGCATTATTACCCATATAATGCAGTTATTATCGCTAGAACTGTAATAATTATACTTATTACTTATGTTATTATCAATATAACAGGCATTATTACCCATATAATGCAGTTATTATCGCTAGAACTGTAATAATTGTACGCATTACTTATATTATTAGCAATATAACGTGCATTATTACCCATATTATGCAGTTATTATCGCTAGAACTATAATAAATATACGTATTACTTTCATTATCATCAATATAACATGCATTATTACCCATATAATGGAGGTATTATCGCTAGAACTGTAATAATTATACTTATTACTTATATTATTATCAATATAACATGCATTATTACCCATATTATGCAGTTATTATCGACAGAACTGTAATAAATACACTTACTACTTTTACTAATATCAATATATCATGCACTATTAGCCATATTTTACTATTATTATCACTAGAGCTATAATAATTATACTTATTACTCCCGATGTTATCAATATAACATGCCTTATTACCCATATAATGCAGTTATTATCGCTAGAACTGTAATAATTATACTTATTACTTATATTATTCTCAATATAACATGCATTATTACCCATATTATGCAGTTATTATCTCTAGAACCATAATGAATATATTTATTACTCCCAATATTATCAATATAACATGCATTTTTACCCATATAATGCAGTTATTATCGCTAGAACTGTAATAATTATACTTATTACTCATATTATTATCAATATAACATGCATTATTATCCATATAATGCAGTTATTATCGCTGGAGCTGTAATAATTGTACTCATTACTTATATTATTAGCAATATAACCTGCATTATTACCCATATTATGCAGTTATTATCGCTAGAACTGTAATAATTATACGTATTACTTATATCATTATCAATATAACATGCATTATAACCCATATAATAGAGGTATTATCGCTAGAACTGTAATAATTATACTTATTACTTATACTATTAGCAATATAACGTGCATTGTTACCCATATAATGCAGTTATTATCGCCAGAACTGTAATAATTATACTTATTACTTATATTATTCTCAATATAACACGCATTATTACCCATATTATGCAGTTATTATCGCTAGAACTATAATAAATATACGTATTACTTTCATTATCATCAATATAACATGCATTATTACCCATATAATAGAGGTATTATCGCTAGAACTGTAATAATTATACTTATTACTTATACTATTAGCAATATAACGTGCATTATTACCCATATAATGCAGTTATTATCGCCAGAACTGTAATAATTATACTTATTACTTATATTATTCTCAATATAACATGCATTATTACCCCCATTATGCAGTTATTATCGCTAGAACTATAATAAATATACGTATTACTTTCATTATCATCAATATAACATGCATTATTACCCATATAATGGAGGTATTATCGCTAGAACTGTAATAATTATACTTATTACTTATATTATTATCAATATAACATGCATTATTATCCATATAATGCAGTTATTATCGCTGGAGCTGTAATAATTGTACTCATTACTTATATTATTAGCAATATAACCTGCATTATTACCCGTATTATGCAGTTATTATCGCTAGAACTGTAATAATTATACTTATTACTTATATCATTATCAATATAACATGCATTATAACCCATATAATAGAGGTATTATCGCTAGAACTGTAATAATTATACTTATTACTTATACTATTAGCAATATAACGTGCATTGTTACCCATATAATGCAGTTATTATCGCCAGAACTGTAATAATTATACTTATTACTTATATTATTCTCAATATAAGATGCATTATTACCCATATTATGCAGTTATTATCGCTAGAACTATAATAAATATACGTATTACTTTCATTATCATCAATATAACATGCATTATTACCCATATAATAGAGGTATTATCGCTAGAACTGTAATAATTATACTTATTACTTATACTATTAGCAATATAACGTGCATTATTACCCATATAATGCAGTTATTATCGCCAGAACTGTAATAATTATACTTATTACTTATATTATTCTCAATATAACATGCATTATTACCCATATTATGCAGTTATTATCGCTAGAACTATAATAAATATACGTATTACTTTCATTATCATCAATATAACATGCATTATTACCCATATAATGGAGGTATTATCGCTAGAACTGTAATAATTATACTTATTACTTATATTATTATCAATATAACGTGCATTGTCACCCATATAATGCAGTTATTATCGCTAGAACTATAATAAATATACGTATTACTTTCATTATCATCAATATAACATGCATTATTACCCATATTATGCAGTTATTATCGATAGAACTGTAATAAATATACTTATTACTTTTACTATTATCAATATATCATGCACTACTAGCCATATTTTACTATTATTATCGCTAGAACTATAATAATTATACTTATTACTCCCAATATTATCAATATAACATGCCTTATTACGCATATAATGCAGTTATTATCGCTAGAACTGTAATAAATATACTTACTACTTTCATTATCATCAATATAACATGCATTATTACCCATATTATGCAGTTATTATCGATAGAACTGTAATAAATATACTTATTACTTTTACTATTATCAATATATCATGCACTACTAGCCATATTTTACTATTATTATCGCTAGAACTGTAATAATTATACTTATTACTCCCAATATTATCAATATAACATGCATTATTACCCATATAATGCAGTTATTATCGCTAGAACTGTAATAATTATACTTATTACTTATATTATTATAAATATAACATGCATTATTACCCATATAATGGAGGTATTATCGCTAGAACTGTAATAATTATACTTATTACTTATACTATTAGCAATATAACGTGCATTATTACCCATATAATGCAGTTATTATCGCCAGAACTGTAATAATTATACTTATCACTTATATTATTCTCAATATAACATGCATTATTACCCATATTATGCAGTTATTATCGCTAGAACTATAATAAATATACGCATTACTTTTATTATCATCAATATAACATGCATTATTACCCATATCATGCAGTTATTATCGATAGAACTGTAATAAATATACTTATTACTTTTATTATTATCAATATAACATGCACTATTTGCCATATTTTACTATTATTATCGCTAGAACTATAATAATTATACTTATTACTCCCGATATTATCAATATAACATGCATTATTACCCATATAATGCAGTTATTATCGCTAGAACTGTAATAATTATACTTATTACTTATGTTATTATCAATATAACAGGCATTATTACCCACATAATGCAGTTATTATCGCTAGAACTGTAATAATTGTACTCATTACTTATATTATTAGCAATATAACGTGCATTATTACCCATATTATGCAGTTATTATCGCTAGAACTATAATAAATATACGTATTACTTTCATTATCATCAATATAACATGCATTATTACCCATATAATGGAGGTATTATCGCTAGAACTGTAATAATTATACTTATTACTTATATTATTATCAATATAACATGCATTATTACCCATATTATGCAGTTATTATCGACAGAACTGTAATAAATACACTTACTACTTTTACTATTATCAATATATCATGCACTATTAGCCATATTTTACTATTATTATCACTAGAGCTATAATAATTATACTTATTACTCCCGATGTTATCAATATAACATGCCTTATTACCCATATAATGCAGTTATTATCGCTAGAACTGTAATAATTATACTTATTACTTATATTATTCTCAATATAACATGCATTATTACCCATATTATGCAGTTATTATCTCTAGAACCATAATGAATATATTTATTACTCCCAATATTATCAATATAACATGCATTTTTACCCATATAATGCAGTTATTATCGCTAGAACTGTAATAATTATACTTATTACTCATATTATTATCAATATAACATGCATTATTATCCATATAATGCAGTTATTATCGCTGGAGCTGTAATAATTGTACTCATTACTTATATTATTAGCAATATAACCTGCATTATTACCCATATTATGCAGTTATTATGGCTAGAACTGTAATAATTATACTTATTACTTATATCATTATCAATATAACATGCATTATAACCCATATAATAGAGGTATTATCGCTAGAACTGTAATAATTATACTTATTACTTATACTATTAGCAATATAACGTGCATTGTTACCCATATAATGCAGTTATTATCGCCAGAACTGTAATAAATACACTTACTACTTTTACTATTATCAATATATCATGCACTATTAGCCATATTTTACTATTATTATCACTAGAGCTATAATAATTATACTTATTACTCCCGATGTTATCAATATAACATGCCTTATTACCCATATAATGCAGTTATTATCGCTAGAACTGTAATAATTATACTTATTACTTATATTATTCTCAATATAACATGCATTATTACCCATATTATGCAGTTATTATCTCTAGAACCATAATGAATATATTTATTACTCCCAATATTATCAATATAACATGCATTTTTACCCATATAATGCAGTTATTATCGCTAGAACTGTAATAATTATACTTATTACTCATATTATTATCAATATAACATGCATTATTATCCATATAATGCAGTTATTATCGCTGGAGCTGTAATAATTGTACTCATTACTTATATTATTAGCAATATAACCTGCATTATTACCCATATTATGCAGTTATTATCGCTAGAACTGTAATAATTATACTTATTACTTATATCATTATCAATATAACATGCATTATAACCCATATAATAGAGGTATTATCGCTAGAACTGTAATAATTATACTTATTACTTATACTATTAGCAATATAACGTGCATTGTTACCCATATAATGCAGTTATTATCGCCAGAACTGTAATAATTATACTTATTACTTATATTATTCTCAATATAACACGCATTATTACCCATATTATGCAGTTATTATCGCTAGAACTATAATAAATATACGTATTACTTTCATTATCATCAATATAACATGCATTATTACCCATATAATAGAGGTATTATCGCTAGAACTGTAATAATTATACTTATTACTTATACTATTAGCAATATAACGTGCATTATTACCCATATAATGCAGTTATTATCGCCAGAACTGTAATAATTATACTTATTACTTATATTATTCTCAATATAACATGCATTATTACCCCCATTATGCAGTTATTATCGCTAGAACTATAATAAATATACGTATTACTTTCATTATCATCAATATAACATGCATTATTACCCATATAATGGAGGTATTATCGCTAGAACTGTAATAATTATACTTATTACTTATATTATTATCAATATAACATGCATTATTATCCATATAATGCAGTTATTATCGCTGGAGCTGTAATAATTGTACTCATTACTTATATTATTAGCAATATAACCTGCATTATTACCCGTATTATGCAGTTATTATCGCTAGAACTGTAATAATTATACTTATTACTTATATCATTATCAATATAACATGCATTATAACCCATATAATAGAGGTATTATCGCTAGAACTGTAATAATTATACTTATTACTTATACTATTAGCAATATAACGTGCATTGTTACCCATATAATGCAGTTATTATCGCCAGAACTGTAATAATTATACTTATTACTTATATTATTCTCAATATAAGATGCATTATTACCCATATTATGCAGTTATTATCGCTAGAACTATAATAAATATACGTATTACTTTCATTATCATCAATATAACATGCATTATTACCCATATTATGCAGTTATTATCGATAGAACTGTAATAAATATACTTATTACTTTTACTATTATCAATATATCATGCACAACTAGCCATATTTTACTATTATTATCGCTAGAACTATAATAATTATACTTATTACTACCAATATTATCAATATAACATGCCTTATTACGCATATAATGCAGTTATTATCGCTAGAACTGTAATAAATATACTTACTACTTTCATTATCATCAATATAACATGCATTATTACCCATATTATGTAGTTATTATCGCTAGAGCTATAATAAATATACGTATTACTTTCATTATCATCAATATAACATGCATTATTACCCATATAATGCAGTTATTATCGCTAGAACTGTAATAATTATACTTATTACTTATATTTTTAGCAATATAACGTGCATTATTACCCATATTATGCAGTTATTATCGCTAGAACATATAACATGCATTATTACCCACATAATGGAGGTATTATCGCTAGAACTGTAATAATTATACTTATTACTTATATTATTCTCAATATAACATGCATTATTACCCATATTATGCAGTTATTATCGCTAGAACTATAATAAATATACGTATTACTTTCATTATCATCAGTATAACATGCATTATTACCCACATAATGGAGGTATTATCGCTAGAACTGTAATAATTATACTTATTACTTATATTATTATCAATATAACATGCCTTATTACCCATATAATGCAGTTATTATCGCTAGAACTGTAATAATTAAACTTATTACTTATATCATTATCAATCTAACATGCATTATTACCCATATAATGGAGGTATTATCGCTAGAACTGTAATAATCACACTTATTACTTATATTATTATCAACATAACATGCATTATTACCCATATAATGGAGGTATTATTGCTAGAACTGTAATAATTATACTTATTACTGATATCATTATCAATTTAACCTGCATTATTACCCATATAATGGAGGTATTATAGCTAGAACTGTAATAATTATACTTATTACTTATACTATTAGCAATATAACGTGCATTGTCACCCATATAATGCAGTTATTATCGCTAGAACTATAATAAATATACGTATTACTTTCATTATCATCAATATAACATGCATTATTACCCATATTATGCAGTTATTATCGATAGAACTGTAATAAATATACTTATTACTTTTACTATTATCAATATATCATGCACTACTAGCCATATTTTACTATTATTATCGCTAGAACTATAATAATTATACTTATTACTCCCAATATTATCAATATAACATGCCTTATTACGCATATAATGCAGTTATTATCGCTAGAACTGTAATAAATATACTTACTACTTTCATTATCATCAATATAACATGCATTATTACCCATATTATGCAGTTATTATCGATAGAACTGTAATAAATATACTTATTACTTTTACTATTATCAATATATCATGCACTATTAGCCATATTTTACTATTATTATCGCTAGAACTGTAATAATTATACTTATTACTCCCAATATTATCAATATAACATGCATTATTACCCATATAATGCAGTTATTATCGCTAGAACTGTAATAATTATACTTATTACTTATATTATTATAAATATAACATGCATTATTACCCATATAATGGAGGTATTATCGCTACAACTGTAATAATTATACTTATTACTTATACTATTAGCAATATAACGTGCATTATTACCCATATAATGCAGTTATTATCGCCAGAACTGTAATAATTATACTTATCACTTATATTATTCTCAATATAACATGCATTATTACCCATATTATGCAGTTATTATCGCTAGAACTATAATAAATATACGCATTACTTTTATTATCATCAATATAACATGCATTATTACCCATATCATGCAGTTATTATCGATAGAACTGTAATAAATATACTTATTACTTTTATTATTATCAATATAACATGCACTATTTGCCATATTTTACTATTATTATCGCTAGAACTATAATAATTATACTTATTACTCCCGATATTATCAATATAACATGCATTATTACCCATATAATGCAGTTATTATCGCTAGAACTGTAATAATTATACTTATTACTTATGTTATTATCAATATAACAGGCATTATTACCCATATAATGCAGTTATTATCGCTAGAACTGTAATAATTGTACTCATTACTTATATTATTAGCAATATAACGTGCATTATTACCCATATTATGCAGTTATTATCGCTAGAACTATAATAAATATACGTATTACTTTCATTATCATCAATATAACATGCATTATTACCCATATAATGGAGGTATTATCGCTAGAACTGTAATAATTATACTCATTACTTATATTATTATCAATATAACATGCATTATTACCCATATTATGCAGTTATTATCGACAGAACTGTAATAAATACACTTACTACTTTTACTATTATCAATATATCATGCACTATTAGCCATATTTTACTATTATTATCACTAGAGCTATAATAATTATACTTATTACTCCCGATGTTATCAATATAACATGCCTTATTACCCATATAATGCAGTTATTATCGCTAGAACTGTAATAATTATACTTATTACTTATATTATTCTCAATATAACATGCATTATTACCCATATTATGCAGTTATTATCTCTAGAACCATAATGAATATATTTATTACTCCCAATATTATCAATATAACATGCATTTTTACCCATATAATGCAGTTATTATCGCTAGAACTGTAATAATTATACTTATTACTCATATTATTATCAATATAACATGCATTATTATCCATATAATGCAGTTATTATCGCTGGAGCTGTAATAATTGTACTCATTACTTATATTATTAGCAATATAACCTGCATTATTACCCATATTATGCAGTTATTATCGCTAGAACTGTAATAATTATACTTATTACTTATATCATTATCAATATAACATGCATTATAACCCATATAATAGAGGTATTATCGCTAGAACTGTAATAATTATACTTATTACTTATACTATTAGCAATATAACGTGCATTGTTACCCATATAATGCAGTTATTATCGCCAGAACTGTAATAATTATACTTATTACTTATATTATTCTCAATATAACACGCATTATTACCCATATTATGCAGTTATTATCGCTAGAACTATAATAAATATACGTATTACTTTCATTATCATCAATATAACATGCATTATTACCCATATAATAGAGGTATTATCGCTAGAACTGTAATAATTATACTTATTACTTATACTATTAGCAATATAACGTGCATTATTACCCATATAATGCAGTTATTATCGCCAGAACTGTAATAATTATACTTATTACTTATATTATTCTCAATATAACATGCATTATTACCCCCATTATGCAGTTATTATCGCTAGAACTATAATAAATATACGTATTACTTTCATTATCATCAATATAACATGCATTATTACCCATATAATGGAGGTATTATCGCTAGAACTGTAATAATTATACTTATTACTTATATTATTATCAATATAACATGCATTATTATCCATATAATGCAGTTATTATCGCTGGAGCTGTAATAATTGTACTCATTACTTATATTATTAGCAATATAACCTGCATTATTACCCGTATTATGCAGTTATTATCGCTAGAACTGTAATAATTATACTTATTACTTATATCATTATCAATATAACATGCATTATAACCCATATAATAGAGGTATTATCGCTAGAACTGTAATAATTATACTTATTACTTATACTATTAGCAATATAACGTGCATTGTTACCCATATAATGCAGTTATTATCGCCAGAACTGTAATAATTATACTTATTACTTATATTATTCTCAATATAAGATGCATTATTACCCATATTATGCAGTTATTATCGCTAGAACTATAATAAATATACGTATTACTTTCATTATCATCAATATAACAGGCATTATTACCCATATAATAGAGGTATTATCGCTAGAACTGTAATAATTATACTTATTACTTATACTATTAGCAATATAACGTGCATTATTACCCATATAATGCAGTTATTATCGCCAGAACTGTAATAATTATACTTATTACTTATATTATTCTCAATATAACATGCATTATTACCCATATTATGCAGTTATTATCGCTAGAACTATAATAAATATACGTATTACTTTCATTATCATCAATATAACATGCATTATTACCCATATAATGGAGGTATTATCGCTAGAACTGTAATAATTATACTTATTACTTATATTATTATCAATATAACGTGCATTGTCACCCATATAATGCAGTTATTATCGCTAGAACTATAATAAATATACGTATTACTTTCATTATCATCAATATAACATGCATTATTACCCATATAATGGAGGTATTATCGCTAGAACTGGAATAATTATACTTATTACTTATATTATTATCAATATAACATGCATTATTACCCATATTATGCAGTTATTATCTCTAGAACCATAATAAATATACTCATTACTCCCAATATTATCAATATAACATGCATTTTTACCCATATAATGCAGTTATTATCGCTAGAACTGTAATAATTATACTTATTACTTATATTATTATAAATATAACATGCATTATTACCCATATAATGGAGGTATTATCGCTAGAACTGTAATAATTATACTTATTACTTATACTATTAGCAATATAACGTGCATTATTACCCATATAATGCAGTTATTATCGCCAGAACTGTAATAATTATACTTATCACTTATATTATTCTCAATATAACATGCATTATTACCCATATTATGCAGTTATTATCGCTAGAACTATAATAAATATACGCATTACTTTTATTATCATCAATATAACATGCATTATTACCCATATCATGCAGTTATTATCGATAGAACTGTAATAAATATACTTATTACTTTTATTATTATCAATATAACATGCACTATTTGCCATATTTTACTATTATTATCGCTAGAACTATAATAATTATACTTATTACTCCCGATATTATCAATATAACATGCATTATTACCCATATAATGCAGTTATTATCGCTAGAACTGTAATAATTATACTTATTACTTATGTTATTATCAATATAACAGGCATTATTACCCATATAATGCAGTTATTATCGCTAGAACTGTAATAATTGTACTCATTACTTATATTATTAGCAATATAACGTGCATTATTACCCATATTATGCAGTTATTATCGCTAGAACTATAATAAATATACGTATTACTTTCATTATCATCAATATAACATGCATTATTACCCATATAATGGAGGTATTATCGCTAGAACTGTAATAATTATACTTATTACTTATATTATTATCAATATAACATGCATTATTACCCATATTATGCAGTTATTATCGACAGAACTGTAATAAATACACTTACTACTTTTACTATTATCAATATATCATGCACTATTAGCCATATTTTACTATTATTATCACTAGAGCTATAATAATTATACTTATTACTCCCGATGTTATCAATATAACATGCCTTATTACCCATATAATGCAGTTATTATCGCTAGAACTGTAATAATTATACTTATTACTTATATTATTCTCAATATAACATGCATTATTACCCATATTATGCAGTTATTATCTCTAGAACCATAATGAATATATTTATTACTCCCAATATTATCAATATAACATGCATTTTTACCCATATAATGCAGTTATTATCGCTAGAACTGTAATAATTATACTTATTACTTATATTATTCTCAATATAACATGCATTATTACCCATATTATGCAGTTATTATCTCTAGAACCATAATGAATATATTTATTACTCCCAATATTATCAATATAACCTGCATTATTACCCATATTATGCAGTTATTATGGCTAGAACTGTAATAATTATACTTATTACTTATATCATTATCAATATAACATGCATTATAACCCATATAATAGAGGTATTATCGCTAGAACTGTAATAATTATACTTATTACTTATACTATTAGCAATGTAACGTGCATTGTTACCCATATAATGCAGTTATTATCGCCAGAACTGTAATAATTATACTTATTACTTATATTATTCTCAATATAACACGCATTATTACCCATATTATGCAGTTATTATCGCTAGAACTATAATAAATATACGTATTACTTTCATTATCATCAATATAACATGCATTATTACCCATATAATAGAGGTATTATCGCTAGAACTGTAATAATTATACTTATTACTTATACTATTAGCAATATAACGTGCATTATTACCCATATAATGCAGTTATTATCGCCAGAACTGTAATAATTATACTTATTACTTATATTATTCTCAATATAACATGCATTATTACCCCCATTATGCAGTTATTATCGCTAGAACTATAATAAATATACGTATTACTTTCATTATCATCAATATAACATGCATTATTACCCATATAATGGAGGTATTATCGCTAGAACTGTAATAATTATACTTATTACTTATATTATTATCAATATAACATGCATTATTATCCATATAATGCAGTTATTATCGCTGGAGCTGTAATAATTGTACTCATTACTTATATTATTAGCAATATAACCTGCATTATTACCCGTATTATGCAGTTATTATCGCTAGAACTGTAATAATTATACTTATTACTTATATCATTATCAATATAACATGCATTATAACCCATATAATAGAGGTATTATCGCTAGAACTGTAATAATTATACTTATTACTTATACTATTAGCAATATAACGTGCATTGTTACCCATATAATGCAGTTATTATCGCCAGAACTGTAATAATTATACTTATTACTTATATTATTCTCAATATAAGATGCATTATTACCCATATTATGCAGTTATTATCGCTAGAACTATAATAAATATACGTATTACTTTCATTATCATCAATATAACATGCATTATTACCCATATAATAGAGGTATTATCGCTAGAACTGTAATAATTATACTTATTACTTATACTATTAGCAATATAACGTGCATTATTACCCATATAATGCAGTTATTATCGCCAGAACTGTAATAATTATACTTATTACTTATATTATTCTCAATATAACATGCATTATTACCCATATTATGCAGTTATTATCGCTAGAACTATAATAAATATACGTATTACTTTCATTGTCATCAATATAACATGCATTATTACCCATATAATGGAGGTATTATCGCTAGAACTGTAATAATTATACTTATTACTTATATTATTATCAATATAACATGCATTATTACCCATATTATGCAGTTATTATCGATAGAACTGTAATAAATACACTTATTACTTTTACTATTATCAATATATCATGCACTATTAGCCATATTTTACTATTATTATCGCTAGAACTATAATAATTATACTTATTACTCCCGACGTTATCAATATAACATGCCTTATTACCCATATAATGCAGTTATTATCGCTAGAACTGTAATAATTATACTCATTACTTATATTATTAGCAATGTAACGTGCATTATTACCCATATTACGCAGTTATTATCGCTAGAACTGTAATATTTATACTTATTACTTATATTATTATCAATATAACATGCATTATTACCCATATAATGGAGGTATTATCGCTAGAACTGTAATAATTATACTTATTACTTATATTATTATCAATATAACATGCATTATTACCCATATTATGCAGTTATTATCTCTAGAACCATAATAAATATACTCGTTACTCCCAATATTATCAATGTAACATGCATTATTACCCATATAATGCAGTTATTATCGCTAGAACTGTAATAATTATACTTATTACTTATATTGTTAGCCATATAACGTGCATTATTACCCATATAATGCAGTTATTATCGCTAGAAGTGTAATAATTATACTTATTACTCATATTATTATCAATATAACATGCATTATTACCCATATTATGTAGTTATTATCGCTAGAACTATAATAAATATACGTATTACTTTTATTATCATCAATATAACATGCATTATTACCCATATTATGCAGTTATTATCGATAGCACTGTAATAAATATACTTATTACTTTTATTATTATCAATATAACATGCACTATTTGCCATATTTTACCATTATTATCGCTAGAACTATAATAATTATACTTATTACTCCCGATATTATCAATATAACATGCCTTATTACGCATATAATGCAGTTATTATCGCTAGAACTGTAATAATTATACATATTACTCATATTATTATCAATATAACATGCATTATTATCCATATAATGCAGTTATTATCGCTAGAGCTGTAATAATTGTACTCATTACTTATATTATTAGCAATATAACCTGCATTATTACCCATATTATGCAGTTATTATCGCTAGAACTGTAATAATTATACTTATTACTTATATCATTATCAATATAACATGCATTATAACCCATATAATAGAGGTATTATCGCTAGAACTGTAATAATTATACTTATTACTTATATTATTATCAATATAACATGCATTATTACCCATGTTATGCAGTTATTATCGCTAGAACTATAATAAATATACGTATTACTTTTATTATCATCAATATAACATGCATTATTACCCATATTATGCAGTTATTATCGATAGAACTGTAATAAATATACTTATTACTTTTATTATTATCAATATAACATGCACTATTTGCCATATTTTACTATTATTATCGCTAGAACTATAATAATTATACTTATTACTCCCGATATTATCAATATAACATGCATTATTACCCATATAATGCAGTTATTATCGCTAGAACTGTAATAATTATACTTATTACTTATATTATTATCAATATAACATGCATTATTACCCATATTATGTAGTTATTATCGCTAGAACTATAATAAATATACGTATTACTTTCATTATCATCAATACAACTTGCATTATTACCCATATAATGGAGGTATTATCGCTAGAACTGTAATAATTATACTTATTACTTATACTATTAGCAATATAACGTGCATTATCACCCATATAATGCAGTTATTATCGCTAGAACTATAATAAATATACGTATTACTTTCATTATCATCAATATAACATGCATTATTACCCATATTATGCAGTTATTATCGATAGAACTGTAATAAATATACTTATTACTTTTACTATTATCAATATATCATGCACTACTAGCCATATTTTACTATTATTATCGCTAGAACTATAATAATTATACTTATTACTCCCAATATTAGCAATATAACATGCCTTATTACGCATATAATGCAGTTATTATCGCTAGAACTGTAATAAATATACTTACTACTTTCATTATCATCAATATAACATGCATTATTACCCATATTATGCAGTTATTATCGATAGAACTGTAATAAATATACTTATTACTTTTACTATTATCAATATATCATGCACTATTAGCCATATTTTACTATTATTATCGCTAGAACTGTAATAAATATACGTATTACCTTTATTATCATCAATATAACATGCATTATTACCCATATTATGCCGTTATTATGGCTGGAACTGTAATAAATATACGTATTACCTTTATTATCATCAATATAACATGCATTATTACCCATATTATGCAGTTATTATCTCTAGTACCATAATAAATATACTTATTACTCCCAATATTATCAATATAACATGCATTTTTACCCATATTATGCAGTTATTATCGATAGAACTGTAATAATTATACTTATTACTCATATTATTATCTATATAACATGCATTATTACCCATATAATGCAGTTATTATCGCTAGAGCTGTAATAATTGTACTCATTACTTATATTATTAGCAATATAACCTGCATTATTACCCATATTATGCAGTTATTATCGCTAGAACTGTAATAATTATACTTATTACTTATATCATTATCAATATAACATGCATTATAACCCATATAATAGAGGTATTATCGCTAGAACTGTAATAATTATACTTATTACTTATACTATTAGCAATATAACGTGCATTATTACCCATATAATGCAGTTATTATCGCCAGAACTGTAATAATTATACTTATTACTTATATTATTCTCAATATAACATGCATTATTACCCCCATTATGCAGTTATTATCGCTAGAACTATAATAAATATACGTATTACTTTTATTATCATCAATATAACATGCATTATTACCCATATAATGGAGGTATTATCGCTAGAACTGTAATAATTATACTTATTACTTATATTTTTAGCAATATAACGTGCATTATTACCCATATTACGCAGTTATTATCGCTAGAACTGTAATATTTATACTTATTACTTATATTATTATCAATATAACATGCATTATTACCCATATAATGGAGGTATTATCGCTAGAACTGTAATAATTATACTTATTACTTATACTATTAGCAATATAACGTGCATTATTACCCATATAATGCAGTTATTATCGCCAGAACTGTAATAATTATACTTATTACTTATATTATTCTCAATATAACATGCATTATTACCCCCATTATGCAGTTATTATCGCTAGAACTATAATAAATATACGTATTACTTTTATTATCATCAATATAACATGCATTATTACCCATATAATGGAGGTATTATCGCTAGAACTGTAATAATTATACTTATTACTTATATTATTATCAATATAACATGCATTATTACCCATATTATGCAGTTATTATCGATAGAACTGTAATAAATACACTTATTACTTTTACTATTATCAATATATCATGCACTATTAGCCATATTTTACTATTATTATCGCTAGAACTATAATAATTATACTTATTACTCCCGACGTTATCAATATAACATGCCTTATTACCCATATAATGCAGTTATTATCGCTAGAACTGTAATAATTATACTCATTACTTATATTATTAGCAATGTAACGTGCATTATTACCCATATTACGCAGTTATTATCGCTAGAACTGTAATATTTATACTTATTACTTATATTATTATCAATATAACATGCATTATTACCCATATAATGGAGGTATTATCGCTAGAACTGTAATAATTATACTTATTACTTATACTATTAGCAATATAACGTGCATTATTACCCATATAATGCAGTTATTATCGCCAGAACTGTAATAATTATACTTATTACTTATATTATTCTCAATATAACATGCATTATTACCCATATTATGCAGTTATTATCGCAAGAACTATAATAAATATACGTATTACTTTCATTATTATCAATATAACATGCATTATTACCCATATTATGCAGTTATTATCGATAGAACTGTAATAAATACACTTACTACTTTTATTATTATCACTATAACATGCACTATTTGCCATATTTTACTATTATTATCGCTAGAACTATAATAATTATACTTATTACTCCCGATATTATCAATATAACATGCATTATTACCCATATAATGCAGTTATTATCGCTAGAACTGTAATAATTATACTTATTACTTATATTATTATCAATATAACATGCATTATTACCCATATTATGCAGTTATTATCTCTAGAACCATAATAAATATACTCGTTACTCCCAATATTATCAATGTAACATGCATTATTACCCATATAATGCAGTTATTATCGCTAGAACTGTAATAATTATACTTATTACTTATATTGTTAGCCATATAACGTGCATTATTACCCATATAATGCAGTTATTATCGCTAGAAGTGTAATAATTATACTTATTACTCATATTATTATCAATATAACATGCATTATTACCCATATTATGTAGTTATTATCGCTAGAACTATAATAAATATACGTATTACTTTTATTATCATCAATATAACATGCATTATTACCCATATTATGCAGTTATTATCGATAGCACTGTAATAAATATACTTATTACTTTTATTATTATCAATATAACATGCACTATTTGCCATATTTTACCATTATTATCGCTAGAACTATAATAATTATACTTATTACTCCCGATATTATCAATATAACATGCCTTATTACGCATATAATGCAGTTATTATCGCTAGAACTGTAATAATTATACATATTACTCATATTATTATCAATATAACATGCATTATTATCCATATAATGCAGTTATTATCGCTAGAGCTGTAATAATTGTACTCATTACTTATATTATTAGCAATATAACCTGCATTATTACCCATATTATGCAGTTATTATCGCTAGAACTGTAATAATTATACTTATTACTTATATCATTATCAATATAACATGCATTATAACCCATATAATAGAGGTATTATCGCTAGAACTGTAATAATTATACTTATTACTTATATTATTATCAATATAACATGCATTATTACCCATGTTATGCAGTTATTATCGCTAGAACTATAATAAATATACGTATTACTTTTATTATCATCAATATAACATGCATTATTACCCATATTATGCAGTTATTATCGATAGAACTGTAATAAATATACTTATTACTTTTATTATTATCAATATAACATGCACTATTTGCCATATTTTACTATTATTATCGCTAGAACTATAATAATTATACTTATTACTCCCGATATTATCAATATAACATGCATTATTACCCATATAATGCAGTTATTATCGCTAGAACTGTAATAATTATACTTATTACTTATATTATTATCAATATAACATGCATTATTACCCATATTATGTAGTTATTATCGCTAGAACTATAATAAATATACGTATTACTTTCATTATCATCAATACAACTTGCATTATTACCCATATAATGGAGGTATTATCGCTAGAACTGTAATAATTATACTTATTACTTATACTATTAGCAATATAACGTGCATTATCACCCATATAATGCAGTTATTATCGCTAGAACTATAATAAATATACGTATTACTTTCATTATCATCAATATAACATGCATTATTACCCATATTATGCAGTTATTATCGATAGAACTGTAATAAATATACTTATTACTTTTACTATTATCAATATATCATGCACTACTAGCCATATTTTACTATTATTATCGCTAGAACTATAATAATTATACTTATTACTCCCAATATTAGCAATATAACATGCCTTATTACGCATATAATGCAGTTATTATCGCTAGAACTGTAATAAATATACTTACTACTTTCATTATCATCAATATAACATGCATTATTACCCATATTATGCAGTTATTATCGATAGAACTGTAATAAATATACTTATTACTTTTACTATTATCAATATATCATGCACTATTAGCCATATTTTACTATTATTATCGCTAGAACTGTAATAAATATACGTATTACCTTTATTATCATCAATATAACATGCATTATTACCCATATTATGCCGTTATTATGGCTGGAACTGTAATAAATATACGTATTACCTTTATTATCATCAATATAACATGCATTATTACCCATATTATGCAGTTATTATCTCTAGTACCATAATAAATATACTTATTACTCCCAATATTATCAATATAACATGCATTTTTACCCATATTATGCAGTTATTATCGATAGAACTGTAATAATTATACTTATTACTCATATTATTATCTATATAACATGCATTATTACCCATATAATGCAGTTATTATCGCTAGAGCTGTAATAATTGTACTCATTACTTATATTATTAGCAATATAACCTGCATTATTACCCATATTATGCAGTTATTATCGCTAGAACTGTAATAATTATACTTATTACTTATATCATTATCAATATAACATGCATTATAACCCATATAATAGAGGTATTATCGCTAGAACTGTAATAATTATACTTATTACTTATACTATTAGCAATATAACGTGCATTATTACCCATATAATGCAGTTATTATCGCCAGAACTGTAATAATTATACTTATTACTTATATTATTCTCAATATAACATGCATTATTACCCCCATTATGCAGTTATTATCGCTAGAACTATAATAAATATACGTATTACTTTTATTATCATCAATATAACATGCATTATTACCCATATAATGGAGGTATTATCGCTAGAACTGTAATAATTATACTTATTACTTATATTTTTAGCAATATAACGTGCATTATTACCCATATTACGCAGTTATTATCGCTAGAACTGTAATATTTATACTTATTACTTATATTATTATCAATATAACATGCATTATTACCCATATAATGGAGGTATTATCGCTAGAACTGTAATAATTATACTTATTACTTATACTATTAGCAATATAACGTGCATTATTACCCATATAATGCAGTTATTATCGCCAGAACTGTAATAATTATACTTATTACTTATATTATTCTCAATATAACATGCATTATTACCCCCATTATGCAGTTATTATCGCTAGAACTATAATAAATATACGTATTACTTTTATTATCATCAATATAACATGCATTATTACCCATATAATGGAGGTATTATCGCTAGAACTGTAATAATTATACTTATTACTTATATTATTATCAATATAACATGCATTATTACCCATATTATGCAGTTATTATCGATAGAACTGTAATAAATACACTTATTACTTTTACTATTATCAATATATCATGCACTATTAGCCATATTTTACTATTATTATCGCTAGAACTATAATAATTATACTTATTACTCCCGACGTTATCAATATAACATGCCTTATTACCCATATAATGCAGTTATTATCGCTAGAACTGTAATAATTATACTCATTACTTATATTATTAGCAATGTAACGTGCATTATTACCCATATTACGCAGTTATTATCGCTAGAACTGTAATATTTATACTTATTACTTATATTATTATCAATATAACATGCATTATTACCCATATAATGGAGGTATTATCGCTAGAACTGTAATAATTATACTTATTACTTATACTATTAGCAATATAACGTGCATTATTACCCATATAATGCAGTTATTATCGCCAGAACTGTAATAATTATACTTATTACTTATATTATTCTCAATATAACATGCATTATTACCCATATTATGCAGTTATTATCGCAAGAACTATAATAAATATACGTATTACTTTCATTATTATCAATATAACATGCATTATTACCCATATTATGCAGTTATTATCGATAGAACTGTAATAAATACACTTACTACTTTTATTATTATCACTATAACATGCACTATTTGCCATATTTTACTATTATTATCGCTAGAACTATAATAATTATACTTATTACTCCCGATATTATCAATATAACATGCATTATTACCCATATAATGCAGTTATTATCGCTAGAACTGTAATAATTATACATATTACTCATATTATTATCAATATAACATGCATTATTATCCATATAATGCAGTTATTATCGCTAGAGCTGTAATAATTGTACTCATTACTTATATTATTAGCAATATAACCTGCATTATTACCCATATTATGCAGTTATTATCGCTAGAACTGTAATAATTATACTTATTACTTATATCATTATCAATATAACATGCATTATAACCCATATAATAGAGGTATTATCGCTAGAACTGTAATAATTATACTTATTACTTATATTATTCTCAATATAACATGCATTATTACCCATATTATGCAGTTATTATCGCTAGAACTATAATAAATATACGTATTACTTTCATTATCATCAGTATAACATGCATTATTACCCACATAATGGAGGTATTATCGCTAGAACTGTAATAATTATACTTATTACTTATATTATTATCAATATAACATGCCTTATTACCCATATAATGCAGTTATTATCGCTAGAACTGTAATAATTAAACTTATTACTTATATCATTATCAATCTAACATGCATTATTACCCATATAATGGAGGTATTATCGCTAGAACTGTAATAATCACACTTATTACTTATATTATTATCAACATAACATGCATTATTACCCATATAATGGAGGTATTATTGCTAGAACTGTAATAATTATACTTATTACTGATATCATTATCAATTTAACCTGCATTATTACCCATATAATGGAGGTATTATAGCTAGAACTGTAATAATTATACTTATTACTTATACTATTAGCAATATAACGTGCATTGTCACCCATATAATGCAGTTATTATCGCTAGAACTATAATAAATATACGTATTACTTTCATTATCATCAATATAACATGCATTATTACCCATATTATGCAGTTATTATCGATAGAACTGTAATAAATATACTTATTACTTTTACTATTATCAATATATCATGCACTACTAGCCATATTTTACTATTATTATCGCTAGAACTATAATAATTATACTTATTACTCCCAATATTATCAATATAACATGCCTTATTACGCATATAATGCAGTTATTATCGCTAGAACTGTAATAAATATACTTACTACTTTCATTATCATCAATATAACATGCATTATTACCCATATTATGCAGTTATTATCGATAGAACTGTAATAAATATACTTATTACTTTTACTATTATCAATATATCATGCACTATTAGCCATATTTTACTATTATTATCGCTAGAACTGTAATAATTATACTTATTACTCCCAATATTATCAATATAACATGCATTATTACCCATATAATGCAGTTATTATCGCTAGAACTGTAATAATTATACTTATTACTTATATTATTATAAATATAACATGCATTATTACCCATATAATGGAGGTATTATCGCTACAACTGTAATAATTATACTTATTACTTATACTATTAGCAATATAACGTGCATTATTACCCATATAATGCAGTTATTATCGCCAGAACTGTAATAATTATACTTATCACTTATATTATTCTCAATATAACATGCATTATTACCCATATTATGCAGTTATTATCGCTAGAACTATAATAAATATACGCATTACTTTTATTATCATCAATATAACATGCATTATTACCCATATCATGCAGTTATTATCGATAGAACTGTAATAAATATACTTATTACTTTTATTATTATCAATATAACATGCACTATTTGCCATATTTTACTATTATTATCGCTAGAACTATAATAATTATACTTATTACTCCCGATATTATCAATATAACATGCATTATTACCCATATAATGCAGTTATTATCGCTAGAACTGTAATAATTATACTTATTACTTATGTTATTATCAATATAACAGGCATTATTACCCATATAATGCAGTTATTATCGCTAGAACTGTAATAATTGTACTCATTACTTATATTATTAGCAATATAACGTGCATTATTACCCATATTATGCAGTTATTATCGCTAGAACTATAATAAATATACGTATTACTTTCATTATCATCAATATAACATGCATTATTACCCATATAATGGAGGTATTATCGCTAGAACTGTAATAATTATACTCATTACTTATATTATTATCAATATAACATGCATTATTACCCATATTATGCAGTTATTATCGACAGAACTGTAATAAATACACTTACTACTTTTACTATTATCAATATATCATGCACTATTAGCCATATTTTACTATTATTATCACTAGAGCTATAATAATTATACTTATTACTCCCGATGTTATCAATATAACATGCCTTATTACCCATATAATGCAGTTATTATCGCTAGAACTGTAATAATTATACTTATTACTTATATTATTCTCAATATAACATGCATTATTACCCATATTATGCAGTTATTATCTCTAGAACCATAATGAATATATTTATTACTCCCAATATTATCAATATAACATGCATTTTTACCCATATAATGCAGTTATTATCGCTAGAACTGTAATAATTATACTTATTACTCATATTATTATCAATATAACATGCATTATTATCCATATAATGCAGTTATTATCGCTGGAGCTGTAATAATTGTACTCATTACTTATATTATTAGCAATATAACCTGCATTATTACCCATATTATGCAGTTATTATCGCTAGAACTGTAATAATTATACTTATTACTTATATCATTATCAATATAACATGCATTATAACCCATATAATAGAGGTATTATCGCTAGAACTGTAATAATTATACTTATTACTTATACTATTAGCAATATAACGTGCATTGTTACCCATATAATGCAGTTATTATCGCCAGAACTGTAATAATTATACTTATTACTTATATTATTCTCAATATAACACGCATTATTACCCATATTATGCAGTTATTATCGCTAGAACTATAATAAATATACGTATTACTTTCATTATCATCAATATAACATGCATTATTACCCATATAATAGAGGTATTATCGCTAGAACTGTAATAATTATACTTATTACTTATACTATTAGCAATATAACGTGCATTATTACCCATATAATGCAGTTATTATCGCCAGAACTGTAATAATTATACTTATTACTTATATTATTCTCAATATAACATGCATTATTACCCCCATTATGCAGTTATTATCGCTAGAACTATAATAAATATACGTATTACTTTCATTATCATCAATATAACATGCATTATTACCCATATAATGGAGGTATTATCGCTAGAACTGTAATAATTATACTTATTACTTATATTATTATCAATATAACATGCATTATTATCCATATAATGCAGTTATTATCGCTGGAGCTGTAATAATTGTACTCATTACTTATATTATTAGCAATATAACCTGCATTATTACCCGTATTATGCAGTTATTATCGCTAGAACTGTAATAATTATACTTATTACTTATATCATTATCAATATAACATGCATTATAACCCATATAATAGAGGTATTATCGCTAGAACTGTAATAATTATACTTATTACTTATACTATTAGCAATATAACGTGCATTGTTACCCATATAATGCAGTTATTATCGCCAGAACTGTAATAATTATACTTATTACTTATATTATTCTCAATATAAGATGCATTATTACCCATATTATGCAGTTATTATCGCTAGAACTATAATAAATATACGTATTACTTTCATTATCATCAATATAACAGGCATTATTACCCATATAATAGAGGTATTATCGCTAGAACTGTAATAATTATACTTATTACTTATACTATTAGCAATATAACGTGCATTATTACCCATATAATGCAGTTATTATCGCCAGAACTGTAATAATTATACTTATTACTTATATTATTCTCAATATAACATGCATTATTACCCATATTATGCAGTTATTATCGCTAGAACTATAATAAATATACGTATTACTTTCATTATCATCAATATAACATGCATTATTACCCATATAATGGAGGTATTATCGCTAGAACTGTAATAATTATACTTATTACTTATATTATTATCAATATAACGTGCATTGTCACCCATATAATGCAGTTATTATCGCTAGAACTATAATAAATATACGTATTACTTTCATTATCATCAATATAACATGCATTATTACCCATATAATGGAGGTATTATCGCTAGAACTGGAATAATTATACTTATTACTTATATTATTATCAATATAACATGCATTATTACCCATATTATGCAGTTATTATCTCTAGAACCATAATAAATATACTCATTACTCCCAATATTATCAATATAACATGCATTTTTACCCATATAATGCAGTTATTATCGCTAGAACTGTAATAATTATACTTATTACTTATATTATTATAAATATAACATGCATTATTACCCATATAATGGAGGTATTATCGCTAGAACTGTAATAATTATACTTATTACTTATACTATTAGCAATATAACGTGCATTATTACCCATATAATGCAGTTATTATCGCCAGAACTGTAATAATTATACTTATCACTTATATTATTCTCAATATAACATGCATTATTACCCATATTATGCAGTTATTATCGCTAGAACTATAATAAATATACGCATTACTTTTATTATCATCAATATAACATGCATTATTACCCATATCATGCAGTTATTATCGATAGAACTGTAATAAATATACTTATTACTTTTATTATTATCAATATAACATGCACTATTTGCCATATTTTACTATTATTATCGCTAGAACTATAATAATTATACTTATTACTCCCGATATTATCAATATAACATGCATTATTACCCATATAATGCAGTTATTATCGCTAGAACTGTAATAATTATACTTATTACTTATGTTATTATCAATATAACAGGCATTATTACCCATATAATGCAGTTATTATCGCTAGAACTGTAATAATTGTACTCATTACTTATATTATTAGCAATATAACGTGCATTATTACCCATATTATGCAGTTATTATCGCTAGAACTATAATAAATATACGTATTACTTTCATTATCATCAATATAACATGCATTATTACCCATATAATGGAGGTATTATCGCTAGAACTGTAATAATTATACTTATTACTTATATTATTATCAATATAACATGCATTATTACCCATATTATGCAGTTATTATCGACAGAACTGTAATAAATACACTTACTACTTTTACTATTATCAATATATCATGCACTATTAGCCATATTTTACTATTATTATCACTAGAGCTATAATAATTATACTTATTACTCCCGATGTTATCAATATAACATGCCTTATTACCCATATAATGCAGTTATTATCGCTAGAACTGTAATAATTATACTTATTACTTATATTATTCTCAATATAACATGCATTATTACCCATATTATGCAGTTATTATCTCTAGAACCATAATGAATATATTTATTACTCCCAATATTATCAATATAACATGCATTTTTACCCATATAATGCAGTTATTATCGCTAGAACTGTAATAATTATACTTATTACTTATATTATTCTCAATATAACATGCATTATTACCCATATTATGCAGTTATTATCTCTAGAACCATAATGAATATATTTATTACTCCCAATATTATCAATATAACCTGCATTATTACCCATATTATGCAGTTATTATGGCTAGAACTGTAATAATTATACTTATTACTTATATCATTATCAATATAACATGCATTATAACCCATATAATAGAGGTATTATCGCTAGAACTGTAATAATTATACTTATTACTTATACTATTAGCAATGTAACGTGCATTGTTACCCATATAATGCAGTTATTATCGCCAGAACTGTAATAATTATACTTATTACTTATATTATTCTCAATATAACACGCATTATTACCCATATTATGCAGTTATTATCGCTAGAACTATAATAAATATACGTATTACTTTCATTATCATCAATATAACATGCATTATTACCCATATAATAGAGGTATTATCGCTAGAACTGTAATAATTATACTTATTACTTATACTATTAGCAATATAACGTGCATTATTACCCATATAATGCAGTTATTATCGCCAGAACTGTAATAATTATACTTATTACTTATATTATTCTCAATATAACATGCATTATTACCCCCATTATGCAGTTATTATCGCTAGAACTATAATAAATATACGTATTACTTTCATTATCATCAATATAACATGCATTATTACCCATATAATGGAGGTATTATCGCTAGAACTGTAATAATTATACTTATTACTTATATTATTATCAATATAACATGCATTATTATCCATATAATGCAGTTATTATCGCTGGAGCTGTAATAATTGTACTCATTACTTATATTATTAGCAATATAACCTGCATTATTACCCGTATTATGCAGTTATTATCGCTAGAACTGTAATAATTATACTTATTACTTATATCATTATCAATATAACATGCATTATAACCCATATAATAGAGGTATTATCGCTAGAACTGTAATAATTATACTTATTACTTATACTATTAGCAATATAACGTGCATTGTTACCCATATAATGCAGTTATTATCGCCAGAACTGTAATAATTATACTTATTACTTATATTATTCTCAATATAAGATGCATTATTACCCATATTATGCAGTTATTATCGCTAGAACTATAATAAATATACGTATTACTTTCATTATCATCAATATAACATGCATTATTACCCATATAATAGAGGTATTATCGCTAGAACTGTAATAATTATACTTATTACTTATACTATTAGCAATATAACGTGCATTATTACCCATATAATGCAGTTATTATCGCCAGAACTGTAATAATTATACTTATTACTTATATTATTCTCAATATAACATGCATTATTACCCATATTATGCAGTTATTATCGCTAGAACTATAATAAATATACGTATTACTTTCATTGTCATCAATATAACATGCATTATTACCCATATAATGGAGGTATTATCGCTAGAACTGTAATAATTATACTTATTACTTATATTATTATCAATATAACATGCATTATTACCCATATTATGCAGTTATTATCGATAGAACTGTAATAAATACACTTATTACTTTTACTATTATCAATATATCATGCACTATTAGCCATATTTTACTATTATTATCGCTAGAACTATAATAATTATACTTATTACTCCCGACGTTATCAATATAACATGCCTTATTACCCATATAATGCAGTTATTATCGCTAGAACTGTAATAATTATACTCATTACTTATATTATTAGCAATGTAACGTGCATTATTACCCATATTACGCAGTTATTATCGCTAGAACTGTAATATTTATACTTATTACTTATATTATTATCAATATAACATGCATTATTACCCATATAATGGAGGTATTATCGCTAGAACTGTAATAATTATACTTATTACTTATATTATTATCAATATAACATGCATTATTACCCATATTATGCAGTTATTATCTCTAGAACCATAATAAATATACTCGTTACTCCCAATATTATCAATGTAACATGCATTATTACCCATATAATGCAGTTATTATCGCTAGAACTGTAATAATTATACTTATTACTTATATTGTTAGCCATATAACGTGCATTATTACCCATATAATGCAGTTATTATCGCTAGAAGTGTAATAATTATACTTATTACTCATATTATTATCAATATAACATGCATTATTACCCATATTATGTAGTTATTATCGCTAGAACTATAATAAATATACGTATTACTTTTATTATCATCAATATAACATGCATTATTACCCATATTATGCAGTTATTATCGATAGCACTGTAATAAATATACTTATTACTTTTATTATTATCAATATAACATGCACTATTTGCCATATTTTACCATTATTATCGCTAGAACTATAATAATTATACTTATTACTCCCGATATTATCAATATAACATGCCTTATTACGCATATAATGCAGTTATTATCGCTAGAACTGTAATAATTATACATATTACTCATATTATTATCAATATAACATGCATTATTATCCATATAATGCAGTTATTATCGCTAGAGCTGTAATAATTGTACTCATTACTTATATTATTAGCAATATAACCTGCATTATTACCCATATTATGCAGTTATTATCGCTAGAACTGTAATAATTATACTTATTACTTATATCATTATCAATATAACATGCATTATAACCCATATAATAGAGGTATTATCGCTAGAACTGTAATAATTATACTTATTACTTATATTATTATCAATATAACATGCATTATTACCCATGTTATGCAGTTATTATCGCTAGAACTATAATAAATATACGTATTACTTTTATTATCATCAATATAACATGCATTATTACCCATATTATGCAGTTATTATCGATAGAACTGTAATAAATATACTTATTACTTTTATTATTATCAATATAACATGCACTATTTGCCATATTTTACTATTATTATCGCTAGAACTATAATAATTATACTTATTACTCCCGATATTATCAATATAACATGCATTATTACCCATATAATGCAGTTATTATCGCTAGAACTGTAATAATTATACTTATTACTTATATTATTATCAATATAACATGCATTATTACCCATATTATGTAGTTATTATCGCTAGAACTATAATAAATATACGTATTACTTTCATTATCATCAATACAACTTGCATTATTACCCATATAATGGAGGTATTATCGCTAGAACTGTAATAATTATACTTATTACTTATACTATTAGCAATATAACGTGCATTATCACCCATATAATGCAGTTATTATCGCTAGAACTATAATAAATATACGTATTACTTTCATTATCATCAATATAACATGCATTATTACCCATATTATGCAGTTATTATCGATAGAACTGTAATAAATATACTTATTACTTTTACTATTATCAATATATCATGCACTACTAGCCATATTTTACTATTATTATCGCTAGAACTATAATAATTATACTTATTACTCCCAATATTAGCAATATAACATGCCTTATTACGCATATAATGCAGTTATTATCGCTAGAACTGTAATAAATATACTTACTACTTTCATTATCATCAATATAACATGCATTATTACCCATATTATGCAGTTATTATCGATAGAACTGTAATAAATATACTTATTACTTTTACTATTATCAATATATCATGCACTATTAGCCATATTTTACTATTATTATCGCTAGAACTGTAATAAATATACGTATTACCTTTATTATCATCAATATAACATGCATTATTACCCATATTATGCCGTTATTATGGCTGGAACTGTAATAAATATACGTATTACCTTTATTATCATCAATATAACATGCATTATTACCCATATTATGCAGTTATTATCTCTAGTACCATAATAAATATACTTATTACTCCCAATATTATCAATATAACATGCATTTTTACCCATATTATGCAGTTATTATCGATAGAACTGTAATAATTATACTTATTACTCATATTATTATCTATATAACATGCATTATTACCCATATAATGCAGTTATTATCGCTAGAGCTGTAATAATTGTACTCATTACTTATATTATTAGCAATATAACCTGCATTATTACCCATATTATGCAGTTATTATCGCTAGAACTGTAATAATTATACTTATTACTTATATCATTATCAATATAACATGCATTATAACCCATATAATAGAGGTATTATCGCTAGAACTGTAATAATTATACTTATTACTTATACTATTAGCAATATAACGTGCATTATTACCCATATAATGCAGTTATTATCGCCAGAACTGTAATAATTATACTTATTACTTATATTATTCTCAATATAACATGCATTATTACCCCCATTATGCAGTTATTATCGCTAGAACTATAATAAATATACGTATTACTTTTATTATCATCAATATAACATGCATTATTACCCATATAATGGAGGTATTATCGCTAGAACTGTAATAATTATACTTATTACTTATATTTTTAGCAATATAACGTGCATTATTACCCATATTACGCAGTTATTATCGCTAGAACTGTAATATTTATACTTATTACTTATATTATTATCAATATAACATGCATTATTACCCATATAATGGAGGTATTATCGCTAGAACTGTAATAATTATACTTATTACTTATACTATTAGCAATATAACGTGCATTATTACCCATATAATGCAGTTATTATCGCCAGAACTGTAATAATTATACTTATTACTTATATTATTCTCAATATAACATGCATTATTACCCCCATTATGCAGTTATTATCGCTAGAACTATAATAAATATACGTATTACTTTTATTATCATCAATATAACATGCATTATTACCCATATAATGGAGGTATTATCGCTAGAACTGTAATAATTATACTTATTACTTATATTATTATCAATATAACATGCATTATTACCCATATTATGCAGTTATTATCGATAGAACTGTAATAAATACACTTATTACTTTTACTATTATCAATATATCATGCACTATTAGCCATATTTTACTATTATTATCGCTAGAACTATAATAATTATACTTATTACTCCCGACGTTATCAATATAACATGCCTTATTACCCATATAATGCAGTTATTATCGCTAGAACTGTAATAATTATACTCATTACTTATATTATTAGCAATGTAACGTGCATTATTACCCATATTACGCAGTTATTATCGCTAGAACTGTAATATTTATACTTATTACTTATATTATTATCAATATAACATGCATTATTACCCATATAATGGAGGTATTATCGCTAGAACTGTAATAATTATACTTATTACTTATACTATTAGCAATATAACGTGCATTATTACCCATATAATGCAGTTATTATCGCCAGAACTGTAATAATTATACTTATTACTTATATTATTCTCAATATAACATGCATTATTACCCATATTATGCAGTTATTATCGCAAGAACTATAATAAATATACGTATTACTTTCATTATTATCAATATAACATGCATTATTACCCATATTATGCAGTTATTATCGATAGAACTGTAATAAATACACTTACTACTTTTATTATTATCACTATAACATGCACTATTTGCCATATTTTACTATTATTATCGCTAGAACTATAATAATTATACTTATTACTCCCGATATTATCAATATAACATGCATTATTACCCATATAATGCAGTTATTATCGCTAGAACTGTAATAATTATACTTATTACTTATATTATTATCAATATAACATGCATTATTACCCATATTATGCAGTTATTATCTCTAGAACCATAATAAATATACTCGTTACTCCCAATATTATCAATGTAACATGCATTATTACCCATATAATGCAGTTATTATCGCTAGAACTGTAATAATTATACTTATTACTTATATTGTTAGCCATATAACGTGCATTATTACCCATATAATGCAGTTATTATCGCTAGAAGTGTAATAATTATACTTATTACTCATATTATTATCAATATAACATGCATTATTACCCATATTATGTAGTTATTATCGCTAGAACTATAATAAATATACGTATTACTTTTATTATCATCAATATAACATGCATTATTACCCATATTATGCAGTTATTATCGATAGCACTGTAATAAATATACTTATTACTTTTATTATTATCAATATAACATGCACTATTTGCCATATTTTACCATTATTATCGCTAGAACTATAATAATTATACTTATTACTCCCGATATTATCAATATAACATGCCTTATTACGCATATAATGCAGTTATTATCGCTAGAACTGTAATAATTATACATATTACTCATATTATTATCAATATAACATGCATTATTATCCATATAATGCAGTTATTATCGCTAGAGCTGTAATAATTGTACTCATTACTTATATTATTAGCAATATAACCTGCATTATTACCCATATTATGCAGTTATTATCGCTAGAACTGTAATAATTATACTTATTACTTATATCATTATCAATATAACATGCATTATAACCCATATAATAGAGGTATTATCGCTAGAACTGTAATAATTATACTTATTACTTATATTATTATCAATATAACATGCATTATTACCCATGTTATGCAGTTATTATCGCTAGAACTATAATAAATATACGTATTACTTTTATTATCATCAATATAACATGCATTATTACCCATATTATGCAGTTATTATCGATAGAACTGTAATAAATATACTTATTACTTTTATTATTATCAATATAACATGCACTATTTGCCATATTTTACTATTATTATCGCTAGAACTATAATAATTATACTTATTACTCCCGATATTATCAATATAACATGCATTATTACCCATATAATGCAGTTATTATCGCTAGAACTGTAATAATTATACTTATTACTTATATTATTATCAATATAACATGCATTATTACCCATATTATGTAGTTATTATCGCTAGAACTATAATAAATATACGTATTACTTTCATTATCATCAATACAACTTGCATTATTACCCATATAATGGAGGTATTATCGCTAGAACTGTAATAATTATACTTATTACTTATACTATTAGCAATATAACGTGCATTATCACCCATATAATGCAGTTATTATCGCTAGAACTATAATAAATATACGTATTACTTTCATTATCATCAATATAACATGCATTATTACCCATATTATGCAGTTATTATCGATAGAACTGTAATAAATATACTTATTACTTTTACTATTATCAATATATCATGCACTACTAGCCATATTTTACTATTATTATCGCTAGAACTATAATAATTATACTTATTACTCCCAATATTAGCAATATAACATGCCTTATTACGCATATAATGCAGTTATTATCGCTAGAACTGTAATAAATATACTTACTACTTTCATTATCATCAATATAACATGCATTATTACCCATATTATGCAGTTATTATCGATAGAACTGTAATAAATATACTTATTACTTTTACTATTATCAATATATCATGCACTATTAGCCATATTTTACTATTATTATCGCTAGAACTGTAATAAATATACGTATTACCTTTATTATCATCAATATAACATGCATTATTACCCATATTATGCCGTTATTATGGCTGGAACTGTAATAAATATACGTATTACCTTTATTATCATCAATATAACATGCATTATTACCCATATTATGCAGTTATTATCTCTAGTACCATAATAAATATACTTATTACTCCCAATATTATCAATATAACATGCATTTTTACCCATATTATGCAGTTATTATCGATAGAACTGTAATAATTATACTTATTACTCATATTATTATCTATATAACATGCATTATTACCCATATAATGCAGTTATTATCGCTAGAGCTGTAATAATTGTACTCATTACTTATATTATTAGCAATATAACCTGCATTATTACCCATATTATGCAGTTATTATCGCTAGAACTGTAATAATTATACTTATTACTTATATCATTATCAATATAACATGCATTATAACCCATATAATAGAGGTATTATCGCTAGAACTGTAATAATTATACTTATTACTTATACTATTAGCAATATAACGTGCATTATTACCCATATAATGCAGTTATTATCGCCAGAACTGTAATAATTATACTTATTACTTATATTATTCTCAATATAACATGCATTATTACCCCCATTATGCAGTTATTATCGCTAGAACTATAATAAATATACGTATTACTTTTATTATCATCAATATAACATGCATTATTACCCATATAATGGAGGTATTATCGCTAGAACTGTAATAATTATACTTATTACTTATATTTTTAGCAATATAACGTGCATTATTACCCATATTACGCAGTTATTATCGCTAGAACTGTAATATTTATACTTATTACTTATATTATTATCAATATAACATGCATTATTACCCATATAATGGAGGTATTATCGCTAGAACTGTAATAATTATACTTATTACTTATACTATTAGCAATATAACGTGCATTATTACCCATATAATGCAGTTATTATCGCCAGAACTGTAATAATTATACTTATTACTTATATTATTCTCAATATAACATGCATTATTACCCCCATTATGCAGTTATTATCGCTAGAACTATAATAAATATACGTATTACTTTTATTATCATCAATATAACATGCATTATTACCCATATAATGGAGGTATTATCGCTAGAACTGTAATAATTATACTTATTACTTATATTATTATCAATATAACATGCATTATTACCCATATTATGCAGTTATTATCGATAGAACTGTAATAAATACACTTATTACTTTTACTATTATCAATATATCATGCACTATTAGCCATATTTTACTATTATTATCGCTAGAACTATAATAATTATACTTATTACTCCCGACGTTATCAATATAACATGCCTTATTACCCATATAATGCAGTTATTATCGCTAGAACTGTAATAATTATACTCATTACTTATATTATTAGCAATGTAACGTGCATTATTACCCATATTACGCAGTTATTATCGCTAGAACTGTAATATTTATACTTATTACTTATATTATTATCAATATAACATGCATTATTACCCATATAATGGAGGTATTATCGCTAGAACTGTAATAATTATACTTATTACTTATACTATTAGCAATATAACGTGCATTATTACCCATATAATGCAGTTATTATCGCCAGAACTGTAATAATTATACTTATTACTTATATTATTCTCAATATAACATGCATTATTACCCATATTATGCAGTTATTATCGCAAGAACTATAATAAATATACGTATTACTTTCATTATTATCAATATAACATGCATTATTACCCATATTATGCAGTTATTATCGATAGAACTGTAATAAATACACTTACTACTTTTATTATTATCACTATAACATGCACTATTTGCCATATTTTACTATTATTATCGCTAGAACTATAATAATTATACTTATTACTCCCGATATTATCAATATAACATGCATTATTACCCATATAATGCAGTTATTATCGCTAGAACTGTAATAATTATACTTATTACTTATATTATTATCAATATAACATGCATTATTACCCATATTATGTAGTTATTATCGCTAGAACTATAATAAATATACGTATTACTTTCATTATCATCAATACAACATGCATTATTACCCATATAATGGAGGTATTATCGCTAGAACTGTAATAATTATACTTATTACTTATATTATTATCAATATAACATGCATTATTACCCATATTATGCAGTTATTATCGCCAGAACTATAATAAATATACGTATTACTTTCATTATCATCAATATAACATGCATTATTACCCATATAATGGAGGTATTATCGCTAGAACTGTAATAATTATACTTATTACTTATATTATTGTCAATATAACATGCATTATTACCCATATTATGCAGTTATTATCTCTAGAACCATAATAAATATACTCATTACTCCCAATATTATCAATGTAACATGCATTATTACCCATATAATGCAGTTATTATCGCTAGAACTGTAATAATTATACTTATTACTTATATTGTTAGCAATATAACGTGCATTATTTCCCATATAATGCAGTTATTATCGCTAGAAGTGTAATAATTATACTTATTACTCATATTATTATCAATATAACATGCATTATTACCCATATTATGCAGTTATTATCGCTAGAACTATAATAAATATACGTATTACTTTTATTATCATCAATATAACATGCATTATTACCCATGTTATGCAGTTATTATCGATAGCACTGTAATAAATATACTTATTACTTTTATTATTATCAATATAACATGCACTATTTGCCCTATTTTACCATTACTATCGCTAGAACTATAATAATTATACTTATTACTCCCGATATTATCAATATAACATGCCTTATTACGCATATAATGCAGTTATTATCGCTAGAACTGTAATAATTATACATATTACTCATATTATTATCAATATAACATGCATTATTATGCATATAATGCAGTTATTATCGCTAGAGCTGCAATAATTGTACTCATTACTTATATTATTAGCAATATAACCTGCATTATTACCCATATTATGCAGTTATTATCGCTAGAACTGTAATAATTATACCTATTACTTATATCATTATCAATATAACATGCATTATAACCCATATAATAGAGGTATTATCGCTAGAACTGTAATAATTATACTTATTACTTATACTATTAGCAATATAACGTGCATTGTTACCCATATAATGCAGTTATTATCGCCAGAACTGTAATAATTATACTTATTACTTATATTATTCTCAATATAACATGCATTATTACCCATATAATGGAGGTATTATCGCTAGAACTGTAATAATTATACTTATTACTTATATTATTATCAATATAACATGCATTATTACCCATATTATGCAGTTATTATCGATAGAACTGTAATAATTATACTTATTACTTTTATTATCATCAATATAACATGCATTATTACCCATATAATGGAGGTATTATCGCTAGAACTGTAATAATTATACTTATTACTTATATTATTATCAATATAACATGCATTATTACCCATGTTATGCAGTTATTATCGCTAGAACTATAATAAATATACGTATTACTTTTATTATCATCAATATAACATGCATTATTACCCATATTATGCAGTTATTATCGATAGAACTGTAATAAATATACTTATTACTTTTATTATTATCAATATAACATGCACTATTTGCCATATTTTACTATTATTATCGCTAGAACTATAATAATTATACTTATTACTCCCGATTTTATCAATATAACATGCATTATTACCCATATAATGCAGTTATTATCGCTAGAACTGTAATAATTATACTTATTACTTATATTATTATCAATATAACATGCATTATTACCCATATTATGTAGTTATTATCGCTAGAACTATAATAAATATACGTATTACTTTCATTATCATCAATACAACTTGCATTATTACCCATATAATGGAGGTATTATCGCTAGAACTGTAATAATTATACTTATTACTTATACTATTAGCAATATAACGTGCATTATCACCCATATAATGCAGTTATTATCGCTAGAACTATAATAAATATACGTATTACTTTCATTATCATCAATATAACATGCATTATTACCCATATTATGCAGTTATTATCGATAGAACTGTAATAAATATACTTATTACTTTTACTATTATCAATATATCATGCACTACTAGCCATATTTTACTATTATTATCGCTAGAACTATAATAATTATACTTATTACTCCCAATATTAGCAATATAACATGCCTTATTACGCATATAATGCAGTTACTATCGCTAGAACTGTAATAAATATACTTACTACTTTCATTATCATCAATATAACATGCATTATTACGCATATTATGCAGTTATTATCGATAGAACTGTAATAAATATACTTATTACTTTTACTATTATCAATATATCATGCACTATTAGCCATATTTTACTATTATTATCGCTAGAACTGTAATAAATATACGTATTACCTTTATTATCATCAATATAACATGCATTATTACCCATATTATGCCGTTATTATGGCTGGAACTGTAATAAATATACGTATTACCTTTATTATCATCAATATAACATGCATTATTACCCATATTATGCAGTTATTATCTCTAGTACCATAATAAATATACTTATTACTCCCAATATTATCAATATAACATGCATTTTTACCCATATTATGCAGTTATTATCGATAGAACTGTAATAATTATACTTATTACTCATATTATTATCTATATAACATGCATTATTACCCATATAATGCAGTTATTATCGCTAGAGCTGTAATAATTGTACTCATTACTTATATTATTAGCAATATAACCTGCATTATTACCCATATTATGCAGTTATTATCGCTAGAACTGTAATAATTATACTTATTACTTATATCATTATCAATATAACATGCATTATAACCCATATAATAGAGGTATTATCGCTAGAACTGTAATAATTATACTTATTACTTATACTATTAGCAATATAACGTGCATTATTACCCATATAATGCAGTTATTATCGCCAGAACTGTAATAATTATACTTATTACTTATATTATTCTCAATATAACATGCATTATTACCCCCATTATGCAGTTATTATCGCTAGAACTATAATAAATATACGTATTACTTTTATTATCATCAATATAACATGCATTATTACCCATATAATGGAGGTATTATCGCTAGAACTGTAATAATTATACTTATTACTTATACTATTAGCAATATAACGTGCATTATTACCCATATAATGCAGTTATTATCGCCAGAACTGTAATAATTATACTTATTACTTATATTATTCTCAATATAACATGCATTATTACCCATATTATGCAGTTATTATCGCAAGAACTATAATAAATATACGTATTACTTTCATTATTATCAATATAACATGCATTATTACCCATATTATGCAGTTATTATCGATAGAACTGTAATAAATACACTTACTACTTTTATTATTATCAATATAACATGCACTATTTGCCATATTTTACTATTATTATCGCTAGAACTATAATAATTATACTTATTACTCCCGATATTATCAATATAACATGCATTATTACCCATATAATGCAGTTATTATCGCTAGAACTGTAATAATTATACTTATTACTTATATTATTATCAATATAACATGCATTATTACCCATATTATGTAGTTATTATCGCTAGAACTATAATAAATATACGTATTACTTTCATTATCATCAATACAACATGCATTATTACCCATATAATGGAGGTATTATCGCTAGAACTGTAATAATTATACTTATTACTTATATTATTATCAATATAACATGCATTATTACCCATATTATGCAGTTATTATCGCCAGAACTATAATAAATATACGTATTACTTTCATTATCATCAATATAACATGCATTATTACCCATATAATGGAGGTATTATCGCTAGAACTGTAATAATTATACTTATTACTTATATTATTGTCAATATAACATGCATTATTACCCATATTATGCAGTTATTATCTCTAGAACCATAATAAATATACTCATTACTCCCAATATTATCAATGTAACATGCATTATTACCCATATAATGCAGTTATTATCGCTAGAACTGTAATAATTATACTTATTACTTATATTGTTAGCAATATAACGTGCATTATTTCCCATATAATGCAGTTATTATCGCTAGAAGTGTAATAATTATACTTATTACTCATATTATTATCAATATAACATGCATTATTACCCATATTATGCAGTTATTATCGCTAGAACTATAATAAATATACGTATTACTTTTATTATCATCAATATAACATGCATTATTACCCATGTTATGCAGTTATTATCGATAGCACTGTAATAAATATACTTATTACTTTTATTATTATCAATATAACATGCACTATTTGCCATATTTTACCATTACTATCGCTAGAACTATAATAATTATACTTATTACTCCCGATATTATCAATATAACATGCCTTATTACGCATATAATGCAGTTATTATCGCTAGAACTGTAATAATTATACATATTACTCATATTATTATCAATATAACATGCATTATTATCCATATAATGCAGTTATTATCGCTAGAGCTGTAATAATTGTACTCATTACTTATATTATTAGCAATATAACCTGCATTATTACCCATATTATGCAGTTATTATCGCTAGAACTGTAATAATTATACTTATTACTTATATCATTATCAATATAACATGCATTATAACCCATATAATAGAGGTATTATCGCTAGAACTGTAATAATTATACTTATTACTTATACTATTAGCAATATAACGTGCATTGTTACCCATATAATGCAGTTATTATCGCCAGAACTGTAATAATTATACTTATTACTTATATTATTCTCAATATAACATGCATTATTACCCATATAATGGAGGTATTATCGCTAGAACTGTAATAATTATACTTATTACTTATATTATTATCAATATAACATGCATTATTACCCATATTATGCAGTTATTATCGATAGAACTGTAATAATTATACTTATTACTCAAATTATTATCAATATAACATGCATTATTACCCATATAATGCAGTTATTATCGCTAGAGCTGTAATAATTGTACTCATTACTTATATTATTAGCAATATAACCTGCATTATTACCCATATTATGCAGTTATTATCGCTAGAACTGTAATAATTATACTTATTACTTATATCATTATCAATATAACATGCATTATAACCCATATAATAGAGGTATTATCGCTAGAACTGTAATAATTATACTTATTACTTATACTATTAGCAATATAACGTGCATTGTTACCCATATAATGCAGTTATTATCGCCAGAACTGTAATAATTATACTTATTACTTATATTATTCTCAATATAACATGCATTATTACCCATATTATGCAGTTATTATCGCTAGAACTATAATAAATATACGTATTACTTTCATTATCATCAATATAACATGCATTATTACCCATATAATAGAGGTATTATCGCTAGAACTGTAATAATTATACTTATTACTTATACTATTAGCAATATAACGTGCATTATTACCCATATAATGCAGTTATTATCGCCAGAACTGTAATAATTATACTTATTACTTATATTATTCTCAATATAACATGCATTATTACCCCCATTATGCAGTTATTATCGCTAGAACTATAATAAATATACGTATTACTTTCATTATCATCAATATAACATGCATTATTACCCATATAATGGAGGTATTATCGCTAGAACTATAATAATTATACTTATTACTTATATTATTATCAATATAACATGCATTATTACCCATATTATGCAGTTATTATCGATAGAACTGTAATAATTATACTTATTACTTATATCATTATCAATATAACATGCATTATAACCCATATAATAGAGGTATTATCGCTAGAACTGTAATAATTATACTTATTACTTATACTATTAGCAATATAACGTGCACTGTTACCCATATAATGCAGTTATTATCGCCAGAACTGTAAGAATTATACTTATTACTTATATTATTCTCAATATAACATGCATTATTACCCATATAATGGAGGTATTATCGCTAGAACTGTAATAATTATACTTATTACTTATATTATTATCAATATAACATGCATTATTACCCATATTATGCAGTTATTATCGATAGAACTGTAATAATTATACTTATTACTCAAATTATTATCAATATAACATGCATTATTACCCATATAATGCAGTTATTATCGCTAGAGCTGTAATAATTGTACTCATTACTTATATTATTAGCAATATAACCTGCATTATTACCCATATTATGCAGTTATTATCGCTAGAACTGTAATAATTATACTTATTACTTATATCATTATCAATATAACATGCATTATAACCCATATAATAGAGGTATTGTCGCTAGAACTGTAATAATTATACTTATTACTTATACTATTAGCAATATAACGTGCATTGTTACCCATATAATGCAGTTATTATCGCCAGAACTGTAATAATTATACTTATTACTTATATTATTCTCAATATAACATGCATTATTACCCATATTATGCAGTTATTATCGCTAGAACTATAATAAATATACGTATTACTTTCATTATCATCAATATAACATGCATTATTACCCATATAATAGAGGTATTATCGCTAGAACTGTAATAATTATACTTATTACTTATACTATTAGCAATATAACGTGCATTATTACCCATATAATGCAGTTATTATCGCCAGAACTGTAATAATTATACTTATTACTTATATTATTCTCAATATAACATGCATTATTACCCCCATTATGCAGTTATTATCGCTAGAACTATAATAAATATACGTATTACTTTCATTATCATCAATATAACATGCATTATTACCCATATAATGGAGGTATTATCGCTAGAACTGTAATAATTATACTTATTACTTATATTATTATCAATATAACATGCATTATTACCCATGTTATGCAGTTATTATCGATAGAACTGTAATAAATACACTTATTACTTTTACTATTATCAATATATCATGCACTATTAGCCATATTTTACTATTATTATCGCTAGAACTATAATAATTATACTTATTACTCCCGACGTTATCAATATAACATGCCTTATTACCCATATAATGCAGTTATTATCGCTAGAACTGTAATAATTATACTCATTACTTATATTATTAGCAATGTAACGTGCATTATTACCCATATTACGCAGTTATTATCGCTAGAACTGTAATATTTATACTTATTACTTATATTATTATCAATATAACATGCATTATTACCCATATAATGGAGGTATTATCGCTAGAACTGTAATAATTATACTTATTACTTATACTATTAGCAATATAACGTGCATTATTACCCATATAATGCAGTTATTATCGCCAGAACTGTAATAATTATACTTATTACTTATATTATTCTCAATATAACATGCATTATTACCCATATTATGCAGTTATTATCGCAAGAACTATAATAAATATACGTATTACTTTCATTATTATCAATATAACATGCATTATTACCCATATTATGCAGTTATTATCGATAGAACTGTAATAAATACACTTACTACTTTTATTATTATCAATATAACATGCACTATTTGCCATATTTTACTATTATTATCGCTAGAACTATAATAATTATACTTATTACTCCCGATATTATCAATATAACATGCATTATTACCCATATAATGCAGTTATTATCGCTAGAACTGTAATAATTATACTTATTACTTATATTATTATCAATATAACATGCATTATTACCCATATTATGTAGTTATTATCGCTAGAACTATAATAAATATACGTATTACTTTCATTATCATCAATGCAACATGCATTATTACCCATATAATGGAGGTATTATCGCTAGAACTGTAATAATTATACTTATTACTTATATTATTATCAATATAACATGCATTATTACCCATGTTATGCAGTTATTATCGCTAGAACTATAATAAATATACGTATTACTTTCATTATCATCAATATAACATGCATTATTACCCATATAATAGAGGTATTATCGCTAGAACTGTAATAATTATACTTATTACTTATACTATTAGCAATATAACGTGCATTATTACCCACATAATGCAGTTATTATCGCCAGAACTGTAATAATTATACTTATTACTTATATTATTCTCAATATAACATGCATTATTACCCCCATTATGCAGTTATTATCGCTAAAACTATAATAAATATACGTATTACTTTCATTATCATCAATATAACATGCATTATTACCCATATAATGGAGGTATTATCGCTAGAACTGTAATAATTATACTTATTACTTATATTATTATCAATATAACATGCATTATTACCCATATTATGCAGTTATTATCGATAGAACTGTAATAAATACACTTATTACTTTTACTATTATCAATATATCATGCACTATTAGCCATATTTTACTATTATTATCGCTAGAACTATAATAATTATACTTATTACTCCCGATGTTATCAATATAACATGCCTTATTACCCATATAATGCAGTTGTTATCGCTAGAACTGTAATAATTATACTCATTACTTATATTATTAGCAATGTAACGTGCATTATTACCCATTATACGCAGTTATTATCGCTAGAACTGTAATATTTATACTTATTACTTATATTATTATCAATATAACATGCATTATTACCCATATAATGGAGGTATTATCGCTAGAACTGTAATAATTATACTTATTACTTATACTATTAGCAATATAACGTGCATTGTTACCCATATAATGCAGTTATTATCGCCAGAACTGTAAGAATTATACTTATTACTTATATTATTCTCAATATAACATGCATTATTACCCATATAATGGAGGTATTATCGCTAGAACTGTAATAATTATACTTATTACTTATATTATTATCAATATAACATGCATTATTACCCATATTATGCAGTTATTATCGATAGAACTGTAATAATTATACTTATTACTCAAATTATTATCAATATAACATGCATTATTACCCATATAATGCAGTTATTATCGCTAGAGCTGTAATAATTGTACTCATTACTTATATTATTAGCAATATAACCTGCATTATTACCCATATTATGCAGTTATTATCGCTAGAACTGTAATAATTATACTTATTACTTATATCATTATCAATATAACATGCATTATAACCCATATAATAGAGGTATTATCGCTAGAACTGTAATAATTATACTTATTACTTATACTATTAGCAATATAACGTGCATTGTTACCCATATAATGCAGTTATTATCGCCAGAACTGTAATAATTATACTTATTACTTATATTATTCTCAATATAACATGCATTATTACCCATATTATGCAGTTATTATCGCTAGAACTATAATAAATATACGTATTACTTTCATTATCATCAATATAACATGCATTATTACCCATATAATAGAGGTATTATCGCTAGAACTGTAATAATTATACTTATTACTTATACTATTAGCAATATAACGTGCATTATTACCCATATAATGCAGTTATTATCGCCAGAACTGTAATAATTATACTTATTACTTATATTATTCTCAATATAACATGCATTATTACCCCCATTATGCAGTTATTATCGCTAGAACTATAATAAATATACGTATTACTTTCATTATCATCAATATAACATGCATTATTACCCATATAATGGAGGTATTATCGCTAGAACTGTAATAATTATACTTATTACTTATATTATTATCAATATAACATGCATTATTACCCATGTTATGCAGTTATTATCGATAGAACTGTAATAAATACACTTATTACTTTTACTATTATCAATATATCATGCACTATTAGCCATATTTTACTATTATTATCGCTAGAACTATAATAATTATACTTATTACTCCCGACGTTATCAATATAACATGCCTTATTACCCATATAATGCAGTTATTATCGCTAGAACTGTAATAATTATACTCATTACTTATATTATTAGCAATGTAACGTGCATTATTACCCATATTACGCAGTTATTATCGCTAGAACTGTAATATTTATACTTATTACTTATATTATTATCAATATAACATGCATTATTACCCATATAATGGAGGTATTATCGCTAGAACTGTAATAATTATACTTATTACTTATACTATTAGCAATATAACGTGCATTATTACCCATATAATGCAGTTATTATCGCCAGAACTGTAATAATTATACTTATTACTTATATTATTCTCAATATAACATGCATTATTACCCATATTATGCAGTTATTATCGCAAGAACTATAATAAATATACGTATTACTTTCATTATTATCAATATAACATGCATTATTACCCATATTATGCAGTTATTATCGATAGAACTGTAATAAATACACTTACTACTTTTATTATTATCAATATAACATGCACTATTTGCCATATTTTACTATTATTATCGCTAGAACTATAATAATTATACTTATTACTCCCGATATTATCAATATAACATGCATTATTACCCATATAATGCAGTTATTATCGCTAGAACTGTAATAATTATACTTATTACTTATATTATTATCAATATAACATGCATTATTACCCATATTATGTAGTTATTATCGCTAGAACTATAATAAATATACGTATTACTTTCATTATCATCAATGCAACATGCATTATTACCCATATAATGGAGGTATTATCGCTAGAACTGTAATAATTATACTTATTACTTATATTATTATCAATATAACATGCATTATTACCCATGTTATGCAGTTATTATCGCTAGAACTATAATAAATATACGTATTACTTTCATTATCATCAATATAACATGCATTATTACCCATATAATAGAGGTATTATCGCTAGAACTGTAATAATTATACTTATTACTTATACTATTAGCAATATAACGTGCATTATTACCCATATAATGCAGTTATTATCGCCAGAACTGTAATAATTATACTTATTACTTATATTATTCTCAATATAACATGCATTATTACCCCCATTATGCAGTTATTATCGCTAGAACTATAATAAATATACGTATTACTTTCATTATCATCAATATAACATGCATTATTACCCATATAATGGAGGTATTATCGCTAGAACTGTAATAATTATACTTATTACTTATATTATTATCAATATAACATGCATTATTACCCATGTTATGCAGTTATTATCGATAGAACTGTAATAAATACACTTATTACTTTTACTATTATCAATATATCATGCACTATTAGCCATATTTTACTATTATTATCGCTAGAACTATAATAATTATACTTATTACTCCCGACGTTATCAATATAACATGCCTTATTACCCATATAATGCAGTTATTATCGCTAGAACTGTAATAATTATACTCATTACTTATATTATTAGCAATGTAACGTGCATTATTACCCATATTACGCAGTTATTATCGCTAGAACTGTAATATTTATACTTATTACTTATATTATTATCAATATAACATGCATTATTACCCATATAATGGAGGTATTATCGCTAGAACTGTAATAATTATACTTATTACTTATACTATTAGCAATATAACGTGCATTATTACCCATATAATGCAGTTATTATCGCCAGAACTGTAATAATTATACTTATTACTTATATTATTCTCAATATAACATGCATTATTACCCATATTATGCAGTTATTATCGCAAGAACTATAATAAATATACGTATTACTTTCATTATTATCAATATAACATGCATTATTACCCATATTATGCAGTTATTATCGATAGAACTGTAATAAATACACTTACTACTTTTATTATTATCAATATAACATGCACTATTTGCCATATTTTACTATTATTATCGCTAGAACTATAATAATTATACTTATTACTCCCGATATTATCAATATAACATGCATTATTACCCATATAATGCAGTTATTATCGCTAGAACTGTAATAATTATACTTATTACTTATATTATTATCAATATAACATGCATTATTACCCATATTATGTAGTTATTATCGCTAGAACTATAATAAATATACGTATTACTTTCATTATCATCAATGCAACATGCATTATTACCCATATAATGGAGGTATTATCGCTAGAACTGTAATAATTATACTTATTACTTATATTATTATCAATATAACATGCATTATTACCCATGTTATGCAGTTATTATCGCTAGAACTATAATAAATATACGTATTACTTTCATTATCATCAATATAACATGCATTATTACCCATATAATAGAGGTATTATCGCTAGAACTGTAATAATTATACTTATTACTTATACTATTAGCAATATAACGTGCATTATTACCCACATAATGCAGTTATTATCGCCAGAACTGTAATAATTATACTTATTACTTATATTATTCTCAATATAACATGCATTATTACCCCCATTATGCAGTTATTATCGCTAAAACTATAATAAATATACGTATTACTTTCATTATCATCAATATAACATGCATTATTACCCATATAATGGAGGTATTATCGCTAGAACTGTAATAATTATACTTATTACTTATATTATTATCAATATAACATGCATTATTACCCATATTATGCAGTTATTATCGATAGAACTGTAATAAATACACTTATTACTTTTACTATTATCAATATATCATGCACTATTAGCCATATTTTACTATTATTATCGCTAGAACTATAATAATTATACTTATTACTCCCGATGTTATCAATATAACATGCCTTATTACCCATATAATGCAGTTGTTATCGCTAGAACTGTAATAATTATACTCATTACTTATATTATTAGCAATGTAACGTGCATTATTACCCATTATACGCAGTTATTATCGCTAGAACTGTAATATTTATACTTATTACTTATATTATTATCAATATAACATGCATTATTACCCATATAATGGAGGTATTATCGCTAGAACTGTAATAATTATACTTATTACTTATACTATTAGCAATATAACGTGCATTATTACCCATATAATGCAGTTATTATCGCCAGAACTGTAATAATTATACTTATTACTTATATTATTCTCAATATAACATGCATTATTACCCATATTATGCAGTTATTATCGCAAGAACTATAATAAATATACGTATTACTTTCATTATTATCAATATAACATGCATTATTACCCATATTATGCAGTTATTATCGATAGAACTGTAATAAATACACTTACTACTTTTATTATTATCAATATAACATGCACTATTTGCCATATTTTACTATTATTATCGCTAGAACTATAATAATTATACTTATTACTCCCGATATTATCAATATAACATGCATTATTACCCATATAATGCAGTTATTATCGCTAGAACTGTAATAATTATACTTATTACTTATATTATTATCAATATAACATGCATTATTACCCATATTATGTAGTTATTATCGCTAGAACTATAATAAATATACGTATTACTTTCATTATCATCAATACAACATGCATTATTACCCATATAATGGAGGTATTATCGCTAGAACTGTAATAATTATACTTATTACTTATATTATTATCAATATAACATGCATTATTACCCATGTTATGCAGTTATTATCGCTAGAACTATAATAAATATACGTATTACTTTCATTATCATCAATATAACATGCATTATTACCCATATAATAGAGGTATTATCGCTAGAACTGTAATAATTATACTTATTACTTATACTATTAGCAATATAACGTGCATTATTACCTATATAATGCAGTTATTATCGCCAGAACTGTAATAATTATACTTATTACTTATATTATTCTCAATATAACATGCATTATTACCCCCATTATGCAGTTATTATCGCTAGAACTATAATAAATATACGTATTACTTTTATTATCATCAATATAACATGCATTATTACCCATATAATGGAGGTATTATCGCTAGAACTGTAATAATTATACTTATTACTTATATTATTATCAATATAACATGCATTATTACCCATATTATGCAGTTATTATCGATAGAACTGTAATAAATACACTTATTACTTTTACTATTATCAATATATCATGCACTATTAGCCATATTTTACTATTATTATCGCTAGAACTATAATAATTATACTTATTACTCCCGACGTTATCAATATAACATGCCTTATTACCCATATAATGCAGTTATTATCGCTAGAACTGTAATAATTATACTCATTACTTATATTATTAGCAATGTAACGTGCATTATTACCCATATTACGCAGTTATTATCGCTAGAACTGTAATATTTATACTTATTACTTATATTATTATCAATATAACATGCATTATTACCCATATAATGGAGGTATTATCGCTAGAACTGTAATAATTATACTTATTACTTATACTATTAGCAATATAACGTGCATTATTACCCATATAATGCAGTTATTATCGCCAGAACTGTAATAATTATACTTATTACTTATATTATTCTCAATATAACATGCATTATTACCCATATTATGCAGTTATTATCGCAAGAACTATAATAAATATACGTATTACTTTCATTATTATCAATATAACATGCATTATTACCCATATTATGCAGTTATTATCGATAGAACTGTAATAAATACACTTACTACTTTTATTATTATCAATATAACATGCATTATTACCCATATTATGTAGTTATTATCGTTAGAACTATAATAAATATACGTATTACTTTCATTATCATCAATACAACATGCATTATTACCCATATAATGGAGGTATTATCGCTAGAACTGTAATAATTATACTTATTACTTATATTATTATCAATATAACATGCATTATTACCCATATTATGCAGTTATTATCGATAGAACTGTAATAATTATACTTATTACTCATATTATTATCAATATAACATGCATTATTACCCATATAATGCAGTTATTATCGCTAGAGCTGTAATAATTGTACTCATTACTTATATTATTAGCAATATAACCTGCATTATTACCCATATTATGCAGTTATTATCGCTAGAACTGAAATAATTATACTTATTACTTACATCATTATCAATATAACATGCATTATAACCCATATAATAGAGGTATTATCGCTAGAACTGTAATAATTATACTTATTACTTATACTATTAGCAATATAACGTGCATTGTTACCCATATAATGCAGTTATTATCGCCAGAACTGTAATAATTATACTTATTACTTATATTATTCTCAATATAACATGCATTATTACCCCCATTATGCAGTTATTATCGCTAGAACTATAATAAATATACGTACTACTTTCATTATCATCAATATAACATGCATTATTACCCATATAATGGAGGTATTATTGCTAGAACTGTAATAATTATACTTATTACTTACACTATTAGCAACATAACGTGCATTGTTACCCATATAATGCAGTTATTATCGCCAGAACTGTAATAATTATACTTATTACTTATATTATTCTCAATATAACATGCATTATTACCCATATTATGCAGTTATTATCGCTAGAACTGTAATAATTATACTTATTACTTATATTATTATCAACATAACATGCATTATTACCCATATAATGGAGGTATTATTGCTAGAACTGTAATAATTATACTTATTACTTACACTATTAGCAACATAACGTGCATTGTTACCCATATAATGCAGTTATTATCGCCAGAACTGTAATAATTATACTTATTACTTATATTATTCTCAATATAACATGCATTATTACCCATATTATGCAGTTATTATCGCAAGAACTATAATAAATATACGTATTACTTTCATTATTATCAATATAACATGCATTATTACCCATATTATGCAGTTATTATCGATAGAACTGTAATAAATACACTTGCTACTATTACTATTATCAATATATCATGCACTATTAGCCATATTTTACTATTATTATCGCTAGAACTATAATAATTATACTTATTACTCCCGATGTTATCAATATAACATGCCTTATTACCCATATAATGCAGTTATTATCGCTAGAACTATAATAAATATACGTATTACTTTTATCATCATCAATATAACATGCATTATTACCCATATTATGCAGTTATCATCGATAGACCTGTTATAAATATACTTATTACTTTTATTATTATCAATATAACATGCACTATTTGCCATATTTTACTATTATTATCGCTAGAACTATAATAATTATACTTATTACTCCCGATATTATCAATATAACATGCATTATTACCCATATAATGCAGTTATTATCGCTAGAACTGTAATAATTATACTTATTACTTATATTATTATCAATATAACATGCATTATTACCCATATAATGCAGTTATTATCGCTAGAACTGTAATAATTGTACTCATTACTTATATTATTAGCAATATAACGTGCATTATTACCCATATTATGCAGTTATTATCGCTAGAACTGTAATAATTATACTTATTACTTATATCATTATCAATATAACATGCATTATTACCCATATAATACAGGTATTATCGCTAGAACTGTAATAATTATACTTATTACTTATACTATTAGCAATATAACGTGCATTATTACCCATATAATGCAGTTCTTATCGCCAGAACTGTAATAATTATACTTATTACTTATATTATTCTCAATATAACATGCATTATTACCCACATTATGCAGTTATTATCGCTAGAAAAATAATAAATATACGTATTACTTTCATTATCATCAATATAACATGCATTATTACCCATATAATAGAGGTATTATCGCTAGAACTGTAATAATTATACTTATTACTTATACTATTAGCAATAAAACGTGCATTGTTACCCATATAATGCAGTTATTATCGCTAGAACTGTAATAATTATACTTATTACTTATATTATTCTCAATATAACATGCATTATTACCCACATTATGCAGTTATTATCGCTAGAACTATAATAAATATACGTATTACTTTCATTATCATAAATATAACATGCATTATTACCCATATAATGGAGGTATTATCGCTAGAACTGTAATAATTATACTCATTACTTATATTATTAGCAATGTAACGTGCATTATTACCCATATTATGCAGTTATTATCGCTAGAACTGTAATAGTTATACTTATTACTTATATTATTATCAATATAACATGCATTATTACCCATATAATGGAGGTATTATCGCTAGAACTGTAATAATTATACTTATTACTTATATTATTATCAATATAACATGCATTATTACCCATATTATGCAGTTATTATCGATAGAACTGTAATAATTATACTTATTACTCATATTATTATCAATATAACATGCATTATTACCCATATAATGCAGTTATTATCGCTAGAGCTGTAATAATTGTACTCATTACTTATATTATTAGCAATATAACCTGCATTATTACCCATATTATGCAGTTATTATCGCTAGAACTGTAATAATTATACTTATTACTTATATCATTATCAATATAACATGCATTATAACCCATATAATAGAGGTATTATCGCTAGAACTGTAATAATTATACTTATTACTTATACTATTAGCAATATAACGTGCATTGTTACCCATATAATGCAGTTATTATCGCCAGAACTGTAATAATTATACTTATTACTTATATTATTCTCAATATAACATGCATTATTACCCATATTATGCAGTTATTATCGCAAGAACTATAATAAATATACGTATTACTTTCATTATTATCAATATAACATGCATTATTACCCATATTATGCAGTTATTATCGATAGAACTGTAATAAATACACTTGCTACTATTACTATTATCAATATGTCATGCACTATTAGCCATATTTTACTATTATTATCGCTAGAACTATAATAATTATACTTATTACTCCCGATGTTATCAATATAACATGCCTTATTACCCATATAATGCAGTTATTATCGCTAGAACTATAATAAATATACGTATTACTTTTATCATCATCAATATAACATGCATTATTACCCATATTATGCAGTTATTATCGATAGACCTGTTATAAATATACTTATTACTTTTATTATTATCAATATAACATGCACTATTTGCCATATTTTACTATTATTATCGCTAGAACTATAATAATTATACTTATTACTCCCGATATTATCAATATAACATGCATTATTACCCATATAATGCAGTTATTATCGCTAGAACTGTAATAGTTATACTTATTACTTATATTATTATCAATATAACATGCATTATTACCCATATAATGGAGGTATTATCGCTAGAACTGTAATAATTATACTTATTACTTATATTATTATCAATATAACATGCATTATTACCCATATTATGCAGTTATTATCGATAGAACTGTAATAAATACACTTATTACTTTTACTATTATCAATATATCATGCACTATTAGCCATATTTTACTATTATTATCGCTAGAACTATAATAATTATACTTATTACTCCCGATGTTATCAATATAACATGCCTTATTACCCATATAATGCAGTTGTTATCGCTAGAACTGTAATAATTATACTCATTACTTATATTATTAGCAATGTAACGTGCATTATTACCCATTATACGCAGTTATTATCGCTAGAACTGTAATATTTATACTTATTACTTGTATTATTATCAATATAACATGCATTATTACCCATATAATGGAGGTATTATCGCTAGAACTGTAATAATTATACTTATTACTTATACTATTAGCAATATAACGTGCATTATTACCCATATAATGCAGTTATTATCGCCAGAACTGTAATAATTATACTTATTACTTATATTATTCTCAATATAACATGCATTATTACCCATATTATGCAGTTATTATCGCAAGAACTATAATAAATATACGTATTACTTTCATTATTATCAATATAACATGCATTATTACCCATATTATGCAGTTATTATCGATAGAACTGTAATAAATACACTTACTACTTTTATTATTATCAATATAACATGCACTATTTGCCATATTTTACTATTATTATCGCTAGAACTATAATAATTATACTTATTACTCCCGATATTATCAATATAACATGCATTATTACCCATATAATGCAGTTATTATCGCTAGAACTGTAATAATTATACTTATTACTTATATTATTATCAATGTAACATGCATTATTACCCATATTATGTAGTTATTATCGCTAGAACTATAATAAATATACGTATTACTTTCATTATCATCAATACAACATGCATTATTACCCATATAATAGAGGTATTATCGCTAGAACTGTAATAATTATACTTATTACTTATACTATTAGCAATATAACGTGCATTATTACCTATATAATGCAGTTATTATCGCCAGAACTGTAATAATTATACTTATTACTTATATTATTCTCAATATAACATGCATTATTACCCCCATTATGCAGTTATTATCGCTAGAACTATAATAAATATACGTATTACTTTTATTATCATCAATATAACATGCATTATTACCCATATAATGGAGGTATTATCGCTAGAACTGTAATAATTATACTTATTACTTATATTATTATCAATATAACATGCATTATTACCCATATTATGCAGTTATTATCGATAGAACTGTAATAAATACACTTATTACTTTTACTATTATCAATATATCATGCACTATTAGCCATATTTTACTATTATTATCGCTAGAACTATAATAATTATACTTATTACTCCCGACGTTATCAATATAACATGCCTTATTACCCATATAATGCAGTTATTATCGCTAGAACTGTAATAATTATACTCATTACTTATATTATTAGCAATGTAACGTGCATTATTACCCATATTACGCAGTTATTATCGCTAGAACTGTAATATTTATACTTATTACTTATATTATTATCAATATAACATGCATTATTACCCATATAATGGAGGTATTATCGCTAGAACTGTAATAATTATACTTATTACTTATACTATTAGCAATATAACGTGCATTATTACCCATATAATGCAGTTATTATCGCCAGAACTGTAATAATTATACTTATTACTTATATTATTCTCAATATAACATGCATTATTACCCATATTATGCAGTTATTATCGCAAGAACTATAATAAATATACGTATTACTTTCATTATTATCAATATAACATGCATTATTACCCATATTATGCAGTTATTATCGATAGAACTGTAATAAATACACTTACTACTTTTATTATTATCAATATAACATGCATTATTACCCATATTATGTAGTTATTATCGTTAGAACTATAATAAATATACGTATTACTTTCATTATCATCAATACAACATGCATTATTACCCATATAATGGAGGTATTATCGCTAGAACTGTAATAATTATACTTATTACTTATATTATTATCAATATAACATGCATTATTACCCATATTATGCAGTTATTATCGATAGAACTGTAATAATTATACTTATTACTCATATTATTATCAATATAACATGCATTATTACCCATATAATGCAGTTATTATCGCTAGAGCTGTAATAATTGTACTCATTACTTATATTATTAGCAATATAACCTGCATTATTACCCATATTATGCAGTTATTATCGCTAGAACTGAAATAATTATACTTATTACTTACATCATTATCAATATAACATGCATTATAACCCATATAATAGAGGTATTATCGCTAGAACTGTAATAATTATACTTATTACTTATACTATTAGCAATATAACGTGCATTGTTACCCATATAATGCAGTTATTATCGCCAGAACTGTAATAATTATACTTATTACTTATATTATTCTCAATATAACATGCATTATTACCCCCATTATGCAGTTATTATCGCTAGAACTATAATAAATATACGTACTACTTTCATTATCATCAATATAACATGCATTATTACCCATATAATGGAGGTATTATTGCTAGAACTGTAATAATTATACTTATTACTTACACTATTAGCAACATAACGTGCATTGTTACCCATATAATGCAGTTATTATCGCCAGAACTGTAATAATTATACTTATTACTTATATTATTCTCAATATAACATGCATTATTACCCATATTATGCAGTTATTATCGCTAGAACTGTAATAATTATACTTATTACTTATATTATTATCAACATAACATGCATTATTACCCATATAATGGAGGTATTATTGCTAGAACTGTAATAATTATACTTATTACTTACACTATTAGCAACATAACGTGCATTGTTACCCATATAATGCAGTTATTATCGCCAGAACTGTAATAATTATACTTATTACTTATATTATTCTCAATATAACATGCATTATTACCCATATTATGCAGTTATTATCGCAAGAACTATAATAAATATACGTATTACTTTCATTATTATCAATATAACATGCATTATTACCCATATTATGCAGTTATTATCGATAGAACTGTAATAAATACACTTGCTACTATTACTATTATCAATATATCATGCACTATTAGCCATATTTTACTATTATTATCGCTAGAACTATAATAATTATACTTATTACTCCCGATGTTATCAATATAACATGCCTTATTACCCATATAATGCAGTTATTATCGCTAGAACTATAATAAATATACGTATTACTTTTATCATCATCAATATAACATGCATTATTACCCATATTATGCAGTTATCATCGATAGACCTGTTATAAATATACTTATTACTTTTATTATTATCAATATAACATGCACTATTTGCCATATTTTACTATTATTATCGCTAGAACTATAATAATTATACTTATTACTCCCGATATTATCAATATAACATGCATTATTACCCATATAATGCAGTTATTATCGCTAGAACTGTAATAATTATACTTATTACTTATATTATTATCAATATAACATGCATTATTACCCATATAATGCAGTTATTATCGCTAGAACTGTAATAATTGTACTCATTACTTATATTATTAGCAATATAACGTGCATTATTACCCATATTATGCAGTTATTATCGCTAGAACTGTAATAATTATACTTATTACTTATATCATTATCAATATAACATGCATTATTACCCATATAATACAGGTATTATCGCTAGAACTGTAATAATTATACTTATTACTTATACTATTAGCAATATAACGTGCATTATTACCCATATAATGCAGTTCTTATCGCCAGAACTGTAATAATTATACTTATTACTTATATTATTCTCAATATAACATGCATTATTACCCACATTATGCAGTTATTATCGCTAGAAAAATAATAAATATACGTATTACTTTCATTATCATCAATATAACATGCATTATTACCCATATAATAGAGGTATTATCGCTAGAACTGTAATAATTATACTTATTACTTATACTATTAGCAATAAAACGTGCATTGTTACCCATATAATGCAGTTATTATCGCTAGAACTGTAATAATTATACTTATTACTTATATTATTCTCAATATAACATGCATTATTACCCACATTATGCAGTTATTATCGCTAGAACTATAATAAATATACGTATTACTTTCATTATCATAAATATAACATGCATTATTACCCATATAATGGAGGTATTATCGCTAGAACTGTAATAATTATACTCATTACTTATATTATTAGCAATGTAACGTGCATTATTACCCATATTATGCAGTTATTATCGCTAGAACTGTAATAGTTATACTTATTACTTATATTATTATCAATATAACATGCATTATTACCCATATAATGGAGGTATTATCGCTAGAACTGTAATAATTATACTTATTACTTATATTATTATCAATATAACATGCATTATTACCCATATTATGCAGTTATTATCGATAGAACTGTAATAATTATACTTATTACTCATATTATTATCAATATAACATGCATTATTACCCATATAATGCAGTTATTATCGCTAGAGCTGTAATAATTGTACTCATTACTTATATTATTAGCAATATAACCTGCATTATTACCCATATTATGCAGTTATTATCGCTAGAACTGTAATAATTATACTTATTACTTATATCATTATCAATATAACATGCATTATAACCCATATAATAGAGGTATTATCGCTAGAACTGTAATAATTATACTTATTACTTATACTATTAGCAATATAACGTGCATTGTTACCCATATAATGCAGTTATTATCGCCAGAACTGTAATAATTATACTTATTACTTATATTATTCTCAATATAACATGCATTATTACCCATATTATGCAGTTATTATCGCAAGAACTATAATAAATATACGTATTACTTTCATTATTATCAATATAACATGCATTATTACCCATATTATGCAGTTATTATCGATAGAACTGTAATAAATACACTTGCTACTATTACTATTATCAATATGTCATGCACTATTAGCCATATTTTACTATTATTATCGCTAGAACTATAATAATTATACTTATTACTCCCGATGTTATCAATATAACATGCCTTATTACCCATATAATGCAGTTATTATCGCTAGAACTATAATAAATATACGTATTACTTTTATCATCATCAATATAACATGCATTATTACCCATATTATGCAGTTATTATCGATAGACCTGTTATAAATATACTTATTACTTTTATTATTATCAATATAACATGCACTATTTGCCATATTTTACTATTATTATCGCTAGAACTATAATAATTATACTTATTACTCCCGATATTATCAATATAACATGCATTATTACCCATATAATGCAGTTATTATCGCTAGAACTGTAATAATTATACTTATTACTTATATTATTATCAATATAACATGCATTATTACCCATATAATGCAGTTATTATCGCTAGAACTGTAATAATTGTACTCATTACTTATATTATTAGCAATATAACGTGCATTATTACCCATATTATGCAGTTATTATCGCTAGAACTGTAATAATTATACTTATTACTTATATCATTATCAATATAACATGCATTATTACCCATATAATACAGGTATTATCGCTAGAACTGTAATAATTATACTTATTACTTATACTATTAGCAATATAACGTGCATTATTACCCATATAATGCAGTTCTTATCGCCAGAACTGTAATAATTATACTTATTACTTATATTATTCTCAATATAACATGCATTATTACCCACATTATGCAGTTATTATCGCTAGAAAAATAATAAATATACGTATTACTTTCATTATCATCAATATAACATGCATTATTACCCATATAATAGAGGTATTATCGCTAGAACTGTAATAATTATACTTATTACTTATACTATTAGCAATAAAACGTGCATTGTTACCCATATAATGCAGTTATTATCGCTAGAACTGTAATAATTATACTTATTACTTATATTATTCTCAATATAACATGCATTATTACCCACATTATGCAGTTATTATCGCTAGAACTATAATAAATATACGTATTACTTTCATTATCATAAATATAACATGCATTATTACCCATATAATGGAGGTATTATCGCTAGAACTGTAATAATTATACTCATTACTTATATTATTAGCAATGTAACGTGCATTATTACCCATATTATGCAGTTATTATCGCTAGAAAAATAATAAATATACGTATTACTTTCATTATCATCAATATAACATGCATTATTACCCATATAATAGAGGTATTATCGCTTGAACTGTAATAATTATACTTATTACTTATACTATTAGCAATAAAACGTGCATTGTTACCCATATAATGCAGTTATTATCGCTAGAACTATAATAATTATACTTATTACTCCCGATATTATCAATATAACATGCATTATTACCCATATAATGGAGGTATTATCGCTAGAACTGTAATAATTGTACTCATTACTTATATTATTAGCAATATAACGTGCATTATTACCCATATTATGCAGTTATTATCGCTAGAACTGTAATAATTATACTTATTACTTATATCATTATCAGTATAACATGCATTATTACCCATATAATAGAGGTATTATCGCTAGAACTGTAATAATTGTACTCATTACTTATATTATTAGCAATATAACGTGCATTATTACCCATATTATGCAGTTATTATCGCTAGAACTGTAATAATTATACTTATTACTTATATCATTATCAGTATAACATGCATTATTACCCATATAATAGAGGTATTATCGCTAGAACTGTAATAATTATACTTATTACTTATACTATTAGCAATATAGCGTGCATTTTTACCCGTATAATGCAGTTATTATCGCTAGAACTGTAATAATTATACTTATTACTTATATTGTTAGCAATATAACGTGCATTATTACCCATATAATGCAGTTATTATCGCTAGAACTGTAATAATTATACTTATTAGTTATATTATTATCAATATAACATGCATTATTACCCATATAATGGAGGTATTATCGCAAGATCTGTAATAATTATACTTATTACTTATACTTTAGCAATATAACGTGCATTATTACTCATATAATGCAGTTATTATCGCCAGAACTGTAATAATTATACTTATTACTTATATTATTCTCAACATAACATGCATTATTACCCACATTATGCAGTTATTATCGCTAGAACTATAATAAATATACGTATTACTTTCATTATCATCAATATAACATGCATTATTACCCATATAATAGAGGTATTATCGCTAGAACTGTAATAATTATACTTATTACTTATACTATTAGCAATAAAACGTGCATTGTTACCCATATAATGCAGTTATTATCGCTAGAACTATAATAATTATACTTATTACTCCCGATATTATCAATATAACATGCATTATTACCCATATAATGCAGTTATTATCGCTAGAACTGTAATAATTATACTTATTACTTATATTATAAGCAATATAACGCGCATTATTACCCATATAATGCAGTTATTATCGCTAGAACTGTAATAATTATACTTATTACTTATATTATTATCAATATAACATGCATTATTACCCATATAATGGAGGTATTATCGCAAGAACTGTAATAATTATACTTATTACTTATACTATTAGCAATATAACGTGCATTATTACCCATATAATGCAGTTCTTATCGCCAGAACTGTAATAATTATACTTATTACTTATATTATTCTCAATATAACATGCATTATTACCCACATTATGCAGTTATTATCGCTAGAAAAATAATAAATATACGTATTACTTTCATTATCATCAATATAACATGCATTATTACCCATATAATGGAGGTATTATCGCTTGAACTGTAATAATTATACTTATTACTTATACTATTAGCAATAAAACGTGCATTGTTACCCATATAATGCAGTTATTATCGCTAGAACTATAATAATTATACTTATTACTCCCGATATTATCAATATAACATGCATTATTACCCATATAATGCAGTTATTATCGCTGGAACTGTAATAATTATACTTATTACTTATATTATAAGCAATATAACGTGCATTATTACCCATATAATGCAGATATTATCGCTAGAACTGTAATAATTATACTTATTACTTATATTATTATCAATATAACATGCATTATTACCCATATAATGGAGGTATTATCGCAAGAACTGTAATAATTATATTTATTACTTATACTATTAGCAATATAACGTGCATTATTACCCATATAATGCAGTTATTATCGCCAGAACTGTAATAATTATACTTATTACTTATACTATTAGCAATAAAACGTGCATTGTTACCCATATAATGCAGTTATTATCGCTAGAACTGTAATAATTATACTTATTACTTATATTATTCTCAATATAACATGCATTATTACCCACATTATGCAGTTATTATCGCTAGAACTATAATAAATACGCGTATTACTTTCATTATTATCAATATAACATGCATTATTACCCATATTATGCAGTTATTATCGATAGAACTGTAATAAATACACTTGCTACTTTTACTATTATCAATATATCATGCACTATTAGCCATATTTTACTATTATTATCGCTAGAACTATAATAATTATACTTATTACTCCCGATGTTATCAATATAACATGCCTTATTACCCATATAATGCAGTTATTATCGCTAGAACTATAATAAATATACGTATTACTTTTATCATCATCAATATAACATGCATTATTACCCATATTATGCAGTTATTATCGATAGACCTGTTATAAATATACTTATTACTTTTATCATTATCAATATAACATGCACTATTTGCCATATTTTACTATTATTATCGCTAGAACTATAATAATTATACTTATTACTCCCGATATTATCAATATAACATGCATTATTACCCATATAATGCAGTTATTATCGCTAGAACTGTAATAATTATACTTATTACTTATATTATTATCAATATAACATGCATTATTACCCATATAATGCAGTTATTATCGCTAGAACTGTAATAATTGTACTCATTACTTATATTATTAGCAATATAACGTGCATTATTACCCATATTATGCAGTTATTATCGCTAGAACTGTAATAATTATACTTATTACCTATATCATTATCAATATAACATGCATTATTACCCATATAATACAGGTATTATCGCTAGAACTGTAATAATTATACTTATTACTTATACTATTAGCAATATAACGTGCATTATTACCCATATAATGCCGTTCTTATCGCCAGAACTGTAATAATTATACTTATTACTTATATTATTCTCAATATAACATGCATTATTACCCACATTATGCAGTTATTATCGCTAGAAAAATAATAAATATACGTATTACTTTCATTATCATCAATATAACATGCATTATTACCCATATAATAGAGATATTATCGCTAGAACTGTAATAATTATACTTATTACTTATACTATTAGCAATAAAACGTGCATTGTTACCCATATAATGCAGTTATTATCGCTAGAACTGTAATTATTATACTTATTACTTATATTATTCTCAATATAACATGCATTATTACCCACATTATGCAGTTATTATCGCTAGAACTATAATAAATATACGTATTACTTTCATTATCATAAATATAACATGCATTATTACCCATATAATGGAGGTATTATCGCTAGAACTGTAATAATTATACTTATTACTTATACTATTAGCAATAAAACGTGCATTGTTACCCATATAATGCAGTTATTATCGCTAGAACTATAATAATTATACTTATTACTCCCGATATTATCAATATAACATGCATTATTACCCATATAATGCAGTTCTTATCGCCAGAACTGTAATAATTATACTTATTACTTATATTATTCTCAATATAACATGCATTATTACCCACATTATGCAGTTATTATCGCTAGAAAAATAATAAATATACGTATTACTTTCATTATCATCAATATAACATGCATTATTACCCATATAATAGAGGTATTATCGCTTGAACTGTAATAATTATACTTATTACTTATACTATTAGCAATAAAACGTGCATTGTTACCCATATAATGCAGTTATTATCGCTAGAACTATAATAATTATACTTATTACTCCCGATATTATCAATATAACATGCATTATTACCCATATAATGCAGTTATTATCGCTGGAACTGTAATAATTATACTTATTACTTATATTATAAGCAATATAACGTGCATTATTACCCATATAATGCAGATATTATCGCTAGAACTGTAATAATTATACTTATTACTTATATTATTATCAATATAACATGCATTATTACCCATATAATGGAGGTATTATCGCAAGAACTGTAATAATTATATTTATTACTTATACTATTAGCAATATAACGTGCATTATTACCCATATAATGCAGTTATTATCGCCAGAACTGTAATAATTATACTTATTACTTATACTATTAGCAATAAAAAGTGCATTGTTACCCATATAATGCAGTTATTATCGCTAGAACTGTAATAATTATACTTATTACTTATATTATTCTCAATATAACATGCATTATTACCCACATTATGCAGTTATTATCGCTAGAACTATAATAAATATACGTATTACTTTCATTATCATAAATATAACATGCATTATTACCCATATAATGGAGGTATTATCGCTAGAACTGTAATAATTATACTCATTACTTATATTATTAGCAATGTAACGTGCATTGGTACCCATATAATGCAGTTATTATCGCCAGAACTGTAATAATTATACTTATTACTTTTATTATTCTCAATATAACATGCATTATTACCCATATAATGCAGTTATTATCGCTAGAACTGTAATAATTGTACTCATTACTTATATTATTAGCAATATAACGTGCATTATTACCCATATTATGTAGTTATTATCGCTAGAACAGTAATAATTATACTTATTACTTATATCATTATCAATATAACATGCATTATTACCCATATAATGGAGGTATTATCCCAAGACCTGTAATAATTATACTTATTACTTATACTATTACCAATATAACGTGCATTATTACCCATATAATGCAGTTATTATCGCCAGAACTGTAATAATTATACTTATTACTTATATTATTCTCAATATAACATGCATTATTACCCACATTATGCAGTTATTATCGCTAGAACTATAATAAATATACGTATTACTTTCATTATCATCAATATAACATGCATTATTACCCATATAATGGAGGTATTATCGCTGGAACTGTAATAATTATACTTATTACTTATATTATTATCAATATAACATGCATTATTACCCATATTATGCAGTTATTATCGATAGAACTGTAATAAATACACTTACTACTTTTACTATTATCAATATATCACGCACTATTAGCCATATTTTACTATTATTATCGCTAGAGCTATAATAATTATACTTATTACTTATATTGTTAGCAATATAACGTGCATTATTACCCATATAATGCAGTTATTATCGCTAGAACTTTAATAATTATACTTATTACTCATATTATTATCAATATAACATGCATTATTACCCATATAATGCAGTTATTATCGCTAGAACTGTAATAATTGTACTCATTACTTATATTATTAGCAATATAACGTGCATTATTACCCATATTACGTAGTTATTATCGCTAGAACAGTAATAATTATACTTATTACTTATATCATTATCAATATAACATGCATTATTACCCATATAATGGAGGTATTATCGCAAGAACTGTAATAATTATACTTATTACTTATACTATTAGCAATATAACGTGCATTATTACCCATATAATGCTGTTATTATCGCTAGAACTGTAATAATTGTACTTATTACTTATATCATTATCAATATAACATGCATTATTACCCATATAATAGAGGTATTATCGCTAGAACTGTAATAATTATACTTATTACTTATACTATTAGCAATATAACGTGCATTTTTACCCATATAATGCAGTTATTATCGCTAGAACTGTAATAATTATACTTATTACTTATATTGTTAGCAATATAACGTGCATTATTACCCATATAATGCAGTTATTATCGCTAGAACTGTAATAATTATACTTATTACTTATATTATTATCAATATAACATGCATTATTACCCATATAATGGAGGTATTATCGCAAGAACTGTAATAATTATACTTATTACTTATACTATTAGCAATATAACGTGCATTATTACCCATACAATGCAGTTATTATCGCCAGAACTGTAATAATTATACTTATTACTTATATTATTCTCAATATAACATGCATTATTACCCACATTATGCAGTTATTATCGCTAGAACTATAATAAATATACGTATTACTTTCATTATCATCAATATAACATGCATTATTACCCATATAATGGAGGTATTATCGCAAGAACTGTAATAATTATACTTATTACTTATACTATTAGCAATATAACGTGCATTATTACCCATATAATGCTGTTATTATCGCTAGAACTGTAATAATTGTACTTATTACTTATATCATTATCAATATAACATGCATTATTACCCATATAATAGAGGTATTATCGCTAGAACTGTAATAATTATACTTATTACTTATACTATTAGCAATATAACGTGCATTTTTACCCATATAATGCAGTTATTATCGCTAGAACTGTAATAATTATACTTATTACTTATATTGTTAGCAATATAACGTGCATTATTACCCATATAATGCAGTTATTATCGCTAGAACTGTAATAATTATACTTATTACTTATATTATTATCAATATAACATGCATTATTACCCATATAATGGAGGTATTATCGCAAGAACTGTAATAATTATACTTATTACTTATACTATTAGCAATATAACGTGCATTATTACCCATATAATGCAGTTATTATCGCCAGAACTGTAATAATTATACTTATTACTTATATTATTCTCAATATAACATGCATTATTACCCACATTATGCAGTTATTATCGCTAGAACTATAATAAATATACGTATTACTTTCATTATCATCAATATAACATGCATTATTACCCATATAATGGAGGTATTAACGCAAGAACTGTAATAATTATACTTATTACTTATACTATTAGCAATATAACGTGCATTATTACCCATATAATGCAGTTATTATCGCCAGAACTGTAATAATTATACTTATTACTTATATTATTCTCAATATAACATGCATTATTACCCACATTATGCAGTTATGATCGCCAGAACTATAATAAATATACTTATTACTCCCAATATTATCAATGTAACATGCATTATTACCCATATAATGGAGGTATTATCGCTAGAACTGTAATAATTATACTTATTACTTATATTATTATCAATATAACATGCATTATTACCCATATAATGGAGGTATTATCGCTAGAACTGTAATAATTATACTTATTACTTATACTATTAGCAATATAACGTGCATTATTACCCATATAATGCAGTTATTATCGCCAGAACTGTAATAATTATACTTATTACTCCCGATATTATCAATATAACATGCATTATTACCCATATAATGCAGTTATTATCGCTAGAACTGTAATAATTATACTTATTACTTATATTGTTAGCAATATAACGTGCATTATTACCCATATAATGCAGTTATTATCGCTAGAACTTTAATAATTATACTTATTACTCATATTATTATCAATATAACATGCATTATTACCCATATTATCCAGTTATTATCGCTAGAACTATAATATATATACGTATTACTTTTATTATCATCAATATAACATGCAGTATTACCCATATAATGCAGTTATTATCGCTAGAACTATAATAAATATACGTATTACTTTTATTATCATCAATATAACATGCATTATTACCCATATTATGCAGTTGTTATCGCTAGAACTGTAATAATTATACTTATTACTTATATCACTATCAATATAACATGCAGTATTACCCATATAATAGAGGTATTATCGCTAGAACTGTAATAATTATACTTATTACTTATACTATTAGCAATATAACGTGCATTATTACCCATATAATGCAGTTAGTATCGCCAGAACTGTAATAATTATAGTTATTACTTATATTATTCTCAATATAACATGCATTATTACCCACATTATGCAGTTATTATCGCTAGAACTATAATAAATATACGTATTACTTTCATTATCATCAATATAACATGCATTATTACCCATATAATGGAGGTATTATCGCAAGAACTGTAATAATTATACTTATTACTTATACTATTAGCAATATAACGTGCATTATTACCCATATAATGCTGTTATTATCGCTAGAACTGTAATAATTGTACTTATTACTTATATCATTATCAATATAACATGCATTATTACCCATATAATAGAGGTATTATCGCTTGAACTGTAATAATTATACTTATTACTTATACTATTAGCAATAAAACGTGCATTGTTACCCATATAATGCAGTTATTATCGCTAGAACTATAATAATTATACTTATTACTCCCGATATTATCAATATAACATGCATTATTACCCATATAATGCAGTTATTATCGCTGGAACTGTAATAATTATACTTATTACTTATATTATAAGCAATATAACGTGCATTATTACCCATATAATGCAGATATTATCGCTAGAACTGTAATAATTATACTTATTACTTATATTATTATCAATATAACATGCATTATTACCCATATAATGGAGGTATTATCGCAAGAACTGTAATAATTATATTTATTACTTATACTATTAGCAATATAACGTGCATTATTACCCATATAATGCAGTTATTATCGCCAGAACTGTAATAATTATACTTATTACTTATACTATTAGCAATAAAAAGTGCATTGTTACCCATATAATGCAGTTATTATCGCTAGAACTGTAATAATTATACTTATTACTTATATTATTCTCAATATAACATGCATTATTACCCACATTATGCAGTTATTATCGCTAGAACTATAATAAATATACGTATTACTTTCATTATCATAAATATAACATGCATTATTACCCATATAATGGAGGTATTATCGCTAGAACTGTAATAATTATACTCATTACTTATATTATTAGCAATGTAACGTGCATTGGTACCCATATAATGCAGTTATTATCGCCAGAACTGTAATAATTATACTTATTACTTTTATTATTCTCAATATAACATGCATTATTACCCATATAATGCAGTTATTATCGCTAGAACTGTAATAATTGTACTCATTACTTATATTATTAGCAATATAACGTGCATTATTACCCATATTATGTAGTTATTATCGCTAGAACAGTAATAATTATACTTATTACTTATATCATTATCAATATAACATGCATTATTACCCATATAATGGAGGTATTATCCCAAGACCTGTAATAATTATACTTATTACTTATACTATTACCAATATAACGTGCATTATTACCCATATAATGCAGTTATTATCGCCAGAACTGTAATAATTATACTTATTACTTATATTATTCTCAATATAACATGCATTATTACCCACATTATGCAGTTATTATCGCTAGAACTATAATAAATATACGTATTACTTTCATTATCATCAATATAACATGCATTATTACCCATATAATGGAGGTATTATCGCTGGAACTGTAATAATTATACTTATTACTTATATTATTATCAATATAACATGCATTATTACCCATATTATGCAGTTATTATCGATAGAACTGTAATAAATACACTTACTACTTTTACTATTATCAATATATCACGCACTATTAGCCATATTTTACTATTATTATCGCTAGAGCTATAATAATTATACTTATTACTTATATTGTTAGCAATATAACGTGCATTATTACCCATATAATGCAGTTATTATCGCTAGAACTTTAATAATTATACTTATTACTCATATTATTATCAATATAACATGCATTATTACCCATATAATGCAGTTATTATCGCTAGAACTGTAATAATTGTACTCATTACTTATATTATTAGCAATATAACGTGCATTATTACCCATATTACGTAGTTATTATCGCTAGAACAGTAATAATTATACTTATTACTTATATCATTATCAATATAACATGCATTATTACCCATATAATGGAGGTATTATCGCAAGAACTGTAATAATTATACTTATTACTTATACTATTAGCAATATAACGTGCATTATTACCCATATAATGCTGTTATTATCGCTAGAACTGTAATAATTGTACTTATTACTTATATCATTATCAATATAACATGCATTATTACCCATATAATAGAGGTATTATCGCTAGAACTGTAATAATTATACTTATTACTTATACTATTAGCAATATAACGTGCATTTTTACCCATATAATGCAGTTATTATCGCTAGAACTGTAATAATTATACTTATTACTTATATTGTTAGCAATATAACGTGCATTATTACCCATATAATGCAGTTATTATCGCTAGAACTGTAATAATTATACTTATTACTTATATTATTATCAATATAACATGCATTATTACCCATATAATGGAGGTATTATCGCAAGAACTGTAATAATTATACTTATTACTTATACTATTAGCAATATAACGTGCATTATTACCCATACAATGCAGTTATTATCGCCAGAACTGTAATAATTATACTTATTACTTATATTATTCTCAATATAACATGCATTATTACCCACATTATGCAGTTATTATCGCTAGAACTATAATAAATATACGTATTACTTTCATTATCATCAATATAACATGCATTATTACCCATATAATGGAGGTATTATCGCAAGAACTGTAATAATTATACTTATTACTTATACTATTAGCAATATAACGTGCATTATTACCCATATAATGCTGTTATTATCGCTAGAACTGTAATAATTGTACTTATTACTTATATCATTATCAATATAACATGCATTATTACCCATATAATAGAGGTATTATCGCTAGAACTGTAATAATTATACTTATTACTTATACTATTAGCAATATAACGTGCATTTTTACCCATATAATGCAGTTATTATCGCTAGAACTGTAATAATTATACTTATTACTTATATTGTTAGCAATATAACGTGCATTATTACCCATATAATGCAGTTATTATCGCTAGAACTGTAATAATTATACTTATTACTTATATTATTATCAATATAACATGCATTATTACCCATATAATGGAGGTATTATCGCAAGAACTGTAATAATTATACTTATTACTTATACTATTAGCAATATAACGTGCATTATTACCCATATAATGCAGTTATTATCGCCAGAACTGTAATAATTATACTTATTACTTATATTATTCTCAATATAACATGCATTATTACCCACATTATGCAGTTATTATCGCTAGAACTATAATAAATATACGTATTACTTTCATTATCATCAATATAACATGCATTATTACCCATATAATGGAGGTATTAACGCAAGAACTGTAATAATTATACTTATTACTTATACTATTAGCAATATAACGTGCATTATTACCCATATAATGCAGTTATTATCGCCAGAACTGTAATAATTATACTTATTACTTATATTATTCTCAATATAACATGCATTATTACCCACATTATGCAGTTATGATCGCCAGAACTATAATAAATATACTTATTACTCCCAATATTATCAATGTAACATGCATTATTACCCATATAATGCAGTTATTATCGCTAGAACTGTAATAATTATACTTATTACTTATATTGTTAGCAATATAACGTGCATTATTACCCATATAATGCAGTTATTATCGCTAGAACTGTAATAATTATACTTATTACTCATATTATTATCAATATAACATGCATTACTACCCATATTATGCAGTTATTATCGCTAGAACTATAATAAATATACGTATTACTTTTATTATCATCAATATAACATGCATTATTACCCATATTATGCAGTTATTATCGCCAGAACTGTAATAATTATACTTATTACTTATATTATTCTCAATATAACATGCATTATTACCCACATTATGCAGTTATTATCGCTAGAACTATAATAAATATACGTATTACTTTCATTATCATCAATATAACATGCATTATTACCCATATAATGGAGGTATTATCGCTAGAACTGTAATAATTATACTTATTACTTATATTATTATCAATATAACATGCATTATTACCCATATAATGGAGGTATTATCGCTAGAACTGTAATAATTATACTTATTACTTATACTATTAGCAATATAACGTGCATTATTACCCATATAATGCAGTTATTATCGCCAGAACTGTAATAATTATACTTATTACTCCCGATATTATCAATATAACATGCATTATTACCCATATAATGCAGTTATTATCGCTAGAACTGTAATAATTATACTTATTACTTATATTGTTAGCAATATAACGTGCATTATTACCCATATAATGCAGTTATTATCGCTAGAACTTTAATAATTATACTTATTACTCATATTATTATCAATATAACATGCATTATTACCCATATTATCCAGTTATTATCGCTAGAACTATAATATATATACGTATTACTTTTATTATCATCAATATAACATGCAGTATTACCCATATAATGCAGTTATTATCGCTAGAACTATAATAAATATACGTATTACTTTTATTATCATCAATATAACATGCATTATTACCCATATTATGCAGTTGTTATCGCTAGAACTGTAATAATTATACTTATTACTTATATCACTATCAATATAACATGCAGTATTACCCATATAATAGAGGTATTATCGCTAGAACTGTAATAATTATACTTATTACTTATACTATTAGCAATATAACGTGCATTATTACCCATATAATGCAGTTAGTATCGCCAGAACTGTAATAATTATAGTTATTACTTATATTATTCTCAATATAACATGCATTATTACCCACATTATGCAGTTATTATCGCTAGAACTATAATAAATATACGTATTACTTTCATTATCATCAATATAACATGCATTATTACCCATATAATGGAGGTATTATCGCAAGAACTGTAATAATTATACTTATTACTTATACTATTAGCAATATAACGTGCATTATTACCCATATAATGCTGTTATTATCGCTAGAACTGTAATAATTGTACTTATTACTTATATCATTATCAATATAACATGCATTATTACCCATATAATAGAGGTATTATCGCTAGAACTGTAATAATTATACTTATTGCTTATACTATTAGCAATATAACGTGCATTTTTACCCATATAATGCAGTTATTATCGCTAGAACTGTAATAATTATACGTATTACTTATATTGTTAGCAATATAACGTGTATTATTACCCATATAATGCAGTTATTATCGCTAGAACTGTAATAATTATACTTATTACTTATATTATTATCAATATAACATGCATTATTACCCATATAATGGAGGTATTATCGCAAGAACTGTAATAATTATACTTATTGCTTATACTATTAGCAATATAACGTGCATTATTACCCATATAATGCAGTTATTATCGCCAGAACTGTAATAATTATACTTATTACTTATATTATTCTCAATATAACATGCATTATTACCCACATTATGCAGTTATTATCGCTAGAACTATAATAAATATACGTATTACTTTCATTATCATCAATATAACATGCATTATTACCCATATAATGGAGGTATTATCGCAAGAACTGTAATAATTATACTTATTACTTATACTATTAGCAATATAACGTGCATTATTACCCATATAATGCAGTTATTATCGCCAGAACTATAATAAATATACGTATTACTTTCATTATCATCAATATAACATGCATTATTACCCATATAATGGAGGTATTATCGCTAGAACTGTAATAATTATACTTATTACTTATATTATTATCAATATAACATGCATTATTACCCATATAATGGAGGTATTATCGCTAGAACTGTAATAATTATACTTATTACTTATACTATTAGCAATATAACGTGCATTATTACCCATATAATGCAGTTATTATCGCCAGAACTGTAATAATTATACTTACTACTTACACTATTAGCAATATAACGTGCATTGTTACCCATATAATGCAGTTATTATCGCCAGAACTGTAATAATTATACTTATTACTTATATTGTTAGCAATATAACGTGCATTATTACCCATATAATGCAGTTATTATCGCTAGAACTTTAATAATTATACTTATTACTCATATTATTATCAATATAACATGCATTATTACCCATATTATCCAGTTATTATCGCTAGAACTATAATATATATACGTATTACTTTTATTATCATCAATATAACATGCAGTATTACCCATATAATGCAGTTATTATCGCTAGAACTATAATAAATATACGTATTACTTTTATTATCATCAATATAACATGCATTATTACCCATATTATGCAGTTGTTATCGCTAGAACTGTAATAATTATACTTATTACTTATATCACTATCAATATAACATGCAGTATTACCCATATAATAGAGGTATTATCGCTAGAACTGTAATAATTATACTTATTACTTATACTATTAGCAATAAAACGTGCATTGTTACCCATATAATGCAGTTATTATCGCTAGAACTATAATAATTATACTTATTACTCCCGATATTATCAATATAACATGCATTATTACCCATATAATGCAGTTATTATCGCTAGAACTGTAATAATTATACTTATTACTTATATTATTAGCAATATAACGTGCATTATTACCCATATAATGCAGTTATTATCGCTAGAACTTTAATAATTATACTTATTACTCATATTATTATCAATATAACGTGCATTATTACCCATATAATGCAGTTATTATCGCTAGAACTATAATATATATACGTATTACGTTTATTATCATCAATATAACATGCATTATTACCCATATTATGCAGTTATTATCGCCAGAACTGTAATAATTATACTTATTACTTATATTATTATCAATATAACGTGCATTATTACCCATATAATGCAGTTATTATCGCTAGAACTATTATATATATACGTATTACTTTTATTATCATCAATATAACATGCAGTATTACCCATATTATGCAGTTGTTATCGCTAGAACTGTAATAATTATACTTATTACTTATATCACTATCAATATAACATGCAGTATTACCCATATAATAGAGGTATTATCGCTAGAACTGTAATAATTATACTTATTACTTATATTATTAGCAATATAACGTGCATTATTACCCATATAATGCAGTTATTATCGCTAGAACTTTAATAATTATACTTATTACTCATATTATTATCAATATAACGTGCATTATTACCCATATAATGCAGTTATTATCGCTAGAACTATAATATATATACGTATTACTTTTATTATCATCAATATAACATGCATTATTACCCATATTATGCAGTTATTATCGCCAGAACTGTAATAATTATACTTATTACTTATATTATTCTCAATATAACATGCATTATTACCCACATTATGCAGTTATTATCGCTAGAACTATAATATATATACGTATTACTTTCATTATCATCAATATAACATGCATTATTACCCATATAATGCAGTTATTATCGCTAGAACTATAATAAATATACGTATTACTTTTATTATCATCAATATAACATGCATTATTACCCATATTATGCAGTTGTTATCGCTAGAACTGTAATAATTATACTTATTACTTATATCACTATCAATATAACATGCAGTATTACCCATATTATGCAGTTGTTATCGCTAGTACTGTAATAATTATACTTATTACTTATATCACTATCAATATAACATGCAGTATTACCCATATTATGCAGTTATTATCGCCAGAACTGTAATAATTATACTTATTACTTATATTATTATCAATATAACGTGCATTATTACCCATATAATGCAGTTATTATCGCTAGAACTATAATATATATACGTATTACTTTTATTATCATCAATATAACATGCAGTATTACCCATATTATGCAGTTGTTATCGCTAGAACTGTAATAATTATACTTATTACTTATATCACTATCAATATAACATGCAGTATTACCCATATAATAGAGGTATTATCGCTAGAACTGTAATAATTATACTTATTACTTATATTATTAGCAATATAACGTGCATTATTACCCATATAATGCAGTTATTATCGCTAGAACTTTAATAATTATACTTATTACTCATATTATTATCAATATAACGTGCATTATTACCCATATAATGCAGTTATTATCGCTAGAACTATAATATATATACGTATTACTTTTATTATCATCAATATAACATGCAGTATTACCCATATTATGCAGTTGTTATCGCTAGAACTGTAATAATTATACTTATTACTTATATCACTATCAATATAACATGCAGTATTACCCATATAATAGACGTATTATCGCTAGAACTGTAATAATTATACTTATTACTTATACTATTAGCAATAAAACGTGCATTGTTACCCATATAATGCAGTTATTATCGCTAGAACTATAATAATTATACTTCTTACTCCCGATATTATCAATATAACATGCATTATTACCCATATAATGCAGTTATTATCGCTAGAACTGTAATAATTATACTTATTACTTATATTATTAGCAATATAACGTGCATTATTACCCATATAATGCAGTTATTATCGCTAGTACTGTAATAATTATACTTATTACTTATACTATTAGCAATATAACGTGCATTATTACCCATATAATGCAGTTATTATCGCCAGAACTGTAATAATTATACTTATTACTTATATTATTCTCAATATAACATGCATTATTACCAACATTATGCAGTTATTATCGCTAGAACTACAATAAATATACGTATTACTTTCATTATCATCAATATAACATGCATTATTACCCATATAATGGAGGTATTATCGCTAGAACTGTAATAATTATACTTATTACTTATATTATTCTCAATATAACATGCATTATTACCCATATTATGCAGTTATTATCGATAGAACTGTAATAAATACACTTATTACTTTTACTATTATCAATATATCATGCACTATTAGCCATATTTTACTATTATTATCGCTAGAACTATAATAATTATACTTATTACTCCCGATGTTATCAATATAACATGCCTTATTACCCATATAATGCAGTTATTATCGCTAGAACTGTAATAATTATACTCATTACTTATATTATTAGCAATGTAACGTGCATTATTACCCATATTATGCAGTTATTATCGCTAGAACTGTAATATTTATACTTATTACTTATATTATTATCAATATAACATGCATTATTACCCACATAATGGAGGTATTATCGCTAGAACTGTAATAATTATACTTATTACTTATACTATTAGCAATATAACGTGCATTATTACCCATATAATGCAGTTATTATCGCCAGAACTGTAATAATTATACTTATTACTTATATTATTCTCAATATAACATGCATTATTACCCACATTATGCAGTTATTATCGCTAGAACTACAATAAATATACGTATTACTTTCATTATCATCAATATAACATGCATTATTACCCATATAATGGAGGTATTATCGCTAGAACTGTAATAATTATACTTATTACTTATATTATTCTCAATATAACATGCATTATTACCCATATTATGCAGTTATTATCGATAGAACTGTAATAAATACACTTATTACTTTTACTGTTATCAATATATCATGCACTATTAGCCATATTTTACTATTATTATCGCTAGAACTATAATAATTATACTTATTACTCCCGATGTTATCAATATAACATGCCTTATTACCCATATAATGCAGTTATTATCGCTAGAACTGCAATAATTATACTCATTACTTATATTATTAGCAATATAACGTGCATTATTACCCATATAATGCAGTTATTATCGCCAGAACTGTAATAATTATACTTATTACTTATATTGTTAGCAATATAACGTGCATTATTACCCATATAATGCAGTTATTATCGCTAGAACTGTAATAATTATACTTATTACTCATATTATTATCAATATAACATGCATTATTACCCATATTATGCAGTTATTATCGCTAGAACTGTAATAAATATACGTATTACCTTTTATTATCATCAATATAACATGCATTATTACCCATATTATGCAGTTATTATCGATAGAACTGTAATAAATATACTTATTACTTTTATTATTATCAATATAACATGCACTATTTGCCATATTTTACTATTATTATCGCTAGAACTATAATAATTATACTTATTACTCCCGATGTTATCAATATAACATGCCTTATTACCCATATAATGCAGTTATTATCGCTAGAACTATAATAAATATACGTATTACTTTCATTATCATCAATATAACATGCATTATTACCCATATAATGGAGGTATTATCGCTAGAACTGTAATAATTATACTTATTACTTATATTATTATCAATATAACATGCATTATTACCCATATTATGCAGTTATTATCTCTAGAACCATAATAAATATACTCATTACTCCCAATATTATCAATATAACATGCATTTTTACCCATATAATGCAGTTATTATCGCTAGAACTGTAATAATTATACTTATTACTTATATTGTTAGCAATATAACGTGCATTATTACCCATATAATGCAGTTATTATCGCTAGAACTGTAATAATTATACTTATTACTTATAATATTATCAATATAACATGCATTATTACCCATATTATGCAGTTATGATCGCCAGAACTATAATAAATATACGTATTACTTTTATTATCATCAATATAACATGCATTATTACCCATAATATGCAGTTATTATCGATAGAACTGTAATAAATATACTTATTTCTTTTATTATTATCAATATAACATGCACTATTTGCCATATTTTACTATTATTATCGCTAGAACTATAATAATTATACTTATTACTCCCGATATTATCAATATAACATGCATTATTACCCATATTATGCAGTTATTATCGATAGAACTGTAATAAATACACTTACTACTTTTACTATTATCAATATATCACGCACTATTAGCCATATTTTACTATTATTATCGCTAGAGCTATAATAATTATACTTATTACTTATATTGTTAGCAATATAACGTGCATTATTACCCATATAATGCAGTTATTATCGCTAGAACTTTAATAATTATACTTATTACTCATATTATTATCAATATAACATGCATTATTACCCATATTATCCAGTTATTATCGCTAGAACTATAATATATATACGTATTACTTTTATTATCATCAATATAACATGCAGTATTACCCATATAATGCAGTTATTATCGCTAGAGCTATAATATATATACGTATTACTTTTATTATCATCAATATAACATGCATTATTACCCATATAATGCAGTTATTATCGCCAGAACTGTAATAATTATACTTATTACTTATATTGTTAGCAATATAACGTGCATTATTACCCATATAATGCAGTTATTATCGCCAGAACTGTAATAATTATACTTATTACTTATATTATTCTCAATATAACATGCATTATTACCCACATTATGCAGTTATTATCGCTAGAACTATAATAAATATATGTATTACTTTCATTATCATCAATATAACATGCATTATTACCCATATAATAGAGGTATTATCGCTAGAACTGTAATAATTATACTTATTACTTATACTATTAGCAATAAAACGTGCATTGTTACCCATATAATGCAGTTATTATCGCTAGAACTATAATAATTATACTTATTACTCCCGATATTATCAATATAACATGCATTATTACCCATATAATGCAGTTATTATCGCTAGAACTGTAATAATTATACTTATTACTTATATTATTCTCAATATAACATGCATTATTACCCATATAATGGAGGTATTATCGCTAGAACTGTAATAATTATACTTATTACTTATATTATTCTCAATATAACATGCATTATTACCCATATTATGCAGTTATTATCGATAGAACTGTAATAAATACACTTACTACTTTTACTATTATCAATATATCACGCACTATTAGCCATATTTTACTATTATTATCGCTAGAGCTATAATAATTATACTTATTACTTATATTGTTAGCAGTATAACGTGCATTTTTACCCATATAATGCAGTTATTATCGCTAGAACTTTAATAATTATACTTATTACTCATATTATTATCAATATAACATGCATTATTACCCATATTATCCAGTTATTATCGCTAGAACTATAATATATATACGTATTACTTTTATTATCATCAATATAACATGCAGTATTACCCATATAATGCAGTTATTATCGCTAGAACTATAATATATATACGTATTACTTTTATTATCATCAATATAACATGCATTATTACCCATATAATGCAGTTATTATCGCTAGAACTGTAATAATTGTACTTATTACTTATATCATTATCAATATAACATGCATTATTACCCATATTATGCAGTTATTATCGCTAGAACTATAATAAATATACGTATTACTTTCATTATCATCAATATAACATGCATTATTACCCATATAATGCAGGTATTATCGCTAGAACTGTAATAATTATACTTATTACTTATATTATTATCAATATAACATGCATTATTACCCATATTATGCAGTTATTATCGATGGAACTGTAATAAATACACTTACTACTTTTACTATTATCAATATATCATGCACTATTAGCCATATTTTACTATTATTATCGCTAGAACTATAATAATTACACTTATTACTCCCGATGTTATCAATATAACATGCCTTATTACCCATATAATGCAGTTATTATCGCTAGAACTGTAATAATTATACTCATTACTTATATTATTAGCAATGTAACGTGCATTACTACCCATATAATGCAGTTAGTATCGCTAGAACTGTAATAATTATACTTATTACTTATATTGTTAGCAATATAACGTGCATTATTACCCATATAATGCAGTTATTATCGCTAGAACTGTAATAATTATACTTATTACTCATATTATTATCAATATAACATGCATTATTACCCATATTATGCAGTTATGATCGCCAGAACTATAATAAATATACGTATTACTTTTATTATCATCAATATAACATGCATTATTACCCATAATATGCAGTTATTATCGATAGAACTGTAATAAATATACTTATTTCTTTTATTATTATCAATATAACATGCACTATTTGCCATATTTTACTATTATTATCGCTAGAACTATAATAATTATACTTATTACTCCCGATATTATCAATATAACATGCATTATTACCCATATTATGCAGTTATTATCGATAGAACTGTAATAAATACACTTACTACTTTTACTATTATCAATATATCACGCACTATTAGCCATATTTTACTATTATTATCGCTAGAGCTATAATAATTATACTTATTACTTATATTGTTAGCAATATAACGTGCATTATTACCCATATAATGCAGTTATTATCGCTAGAACTTTAATAATTATACTTATTACTTATATTGTTAGCAATATAACGTGCATTATTACCCATATAATGCAGTTATTATCGCCAGAACTGTAATAATTATACTTATTACTTATATTATTCTCAATATAACATGCATTATTACCCACATTATGCAGTTATTATCGCTAGAACTATAATAAATATATGTATTACTTTCATTATCATCAATATAACATGCATTATTACCCATATAATAGAGGTATTATCGCTAGAACTGTAATAATTATACTTATTACTTATACTATTAGCAATAAAACGTGCATTGTTACCCATATAATGCAGTTATTATCGCTAGAACTATAATAATTATACTTATTACTCCCGATATTATCAATATAACATGCATTATTACCCATATAATGCAGTTATTATCGCTAGAACTGTAATAATTATACTTATTACTTATATTATTCTCAATATAACATGCATTATTACCCATATAATGGAGGTATTATCGCTAGAACTGTAATAATTATACTTATTACTTATATTATTCTCAATATAACATGCATTATTACCCATATTATGCAGTTATTATCGATAGAACTGTAATAAATACACTTACTACTTTTACTATTATCAATATATCACGCACTATTAGCCATATTTTACTATTATTATCGCTAGAGCTATAATAATTATACTTATTACTTATATTGTTAGCAGTATAACGTGCATTTTTACCCATATAATGCAGTTATTATCGCTAGAACTTTAATAATTATACTTATTACTCATATTATTATCAATATAACATGCATTATTACCCATATTATCCAGTTATTATCGCTAGAACTATAATATATATACGTATTACTTTTATTATCATCAATATAACATGCAGTATTACCCATATAATGCAGTTATTATCGCTAGAACTATAATATATATACGTATTACTTTTATTATCATCAATATAACATGCATTATTACCCATATAATGCAGTTATTATCGCTAGAACTGTAATAATTGTACTTATTACTTATATCATTATCAATATAACATGCATTATTACCCATATTATGCAGTTATTATCGCTAGAACTATAATAAATATACGTATTACTTTCATTATCATCAATATAACATGCATTATTACCCATATAATGCAGGTATTATCGCTAGAACTGTAATAATTATACTTATTACTTATATTATTATCAATATAACATGCATTATTACCCATATTATGCAGTTATTATCGATGGAACTGTAATAAATACACTTACTACTTTTACTATTATCAATATATCATGCACTATTAGCCATATTTTACTATTATTATCGCTAGAACTATAATAATTACACTTATTACTCCCGATGTTATCAATATAACATGCCTTATTACCCATATAATGCAGTTATTATCGCTAGAACTGTAATAATTATACTCATTACTTATATTATTAGCAATGTAACGTGCATTACTACCCATATAATGCAGTTAGTATCGCTAGAACTGTAATAATTATACTTATTACTTATATTGTTAGCAATATAACGTGCATTATTACCCATATAATGCAGTTATTATCGCTAGAACTGTAATAATTATACTTATTACTCATATTATTATCAATATAACATGCATTATTACCCACATTATGCAGTTATTATCGCTAGAACTACAATAAATATACGTATTACTTTCATTATCATCAATATAACATGCATTATTACCCATATAATGGAGGTATTATCGCTAGAACTGTAATAATTATACTTATTACTTATATTATTCTCAATATAACATGCATTATTACCCATATTATGCAGTTATTATCGATAGAACTGTAATAAATACACTTATTACTTTTACTATTATCAATATATCATGCACTATTAGCCATATTTTACTATTATTATCGCTAGAACTATAATAATTATACTTATTACTCCCGATGTTATCAATATAACATGCCTTATTACCCATATAATGCAGTTATTATCGCTAGAACTGTAATAATTATACTCATTACTTATATTATTAGCAATGTAACGTGCATTATTACCCATATTATGCAGTCATTATCGCTAGAACTGTAATATTTATACTTATTACTTATATTATTATCAATATAACATGCATTATTACCCACATAATGGAGGTATTATCGCTAGAACTGTAATAAATATACTTATTACTTATACTATTAGCAATATAACGTGCATTATTACCCATATAATGCAGTTATTATCGCCAGAACTGTAATAATTATACTTATTACTTATATTATTCTCAATATAACATGCATTATTACCCATATTATGCAGTTATTATCGCTAGAACTATAATAAATATACGTATTACTTTCATTATCATCAATATAACATGCATTATTACCCATATAATGCAGGTATTATCGCAAGAACTGTAATAATTATACTTATTACTTATATTATTATCAATATAACATGCATTATTACCCATATTATGCAGTTATTATCGATAGAACTGTAATAAATACACTTACTACTTTTACTATTATCAATATATCATGCACTATTAGCCATATTTTACTATTATTATCGCTAGAACTATTATAATTACACTTATTACTCCCGATGTTATCAATATAACATGCCTTATTACCCATATAATGCAGTTATTATCGCTAGAACTGTAATAATTATACTCATTACTTATATTATTAGCAATGTAACGTGCATTACTACCCATATAATGCAGTTAGTATCGCTAGAACTGTAATAATTATACTTATTACTTATATTGTTAGCAATATAACGTGCATTATTACCCATATAATGCAGTTATTATCGCTAGAACTGTAATAATTATACTTATTACTCATATTATTATCAATATAACATGCATTATTACCCATATTATGCAGTTATTATCGCTAGAACTGTAATAAATATACGTATTACCTTTTATTATCATCAATATAACATGCATTATTACCCATATTATGCAGTTATTATCGATAGAACTGTAATAAATATACTTATTACTTTTATTATTATCAATATAACATGCACTATTTGCCATATTTTACTATTATTATCGCTAGAACTATAATAATTATACTTATTACTCCCGATGTTATCAATATAACATGCCTTATTACCCATATAATGCAGTTATTATCGCTAGAACTATAATAAATATACGTATTACTTTCATTATCATCAATATAACATGCATTATTACCCATATAATGGAGGTATTATCGCTAGAACTGTAATAATTATACTTATTACTTATATTATTATCAATATAACATGCATTATTACCCATATTATGCAGTTATTATCTCTAGAACCATAATAAATATACTCATTACTCCCAATATTATCAATATAACATGCATTTTTACCCATATAATGCAGTTATTATCGCTAGAACTGTAATAATTATACTTATTACTTATATTGTTAGCAATATAACGTGCATTATTACCCATATAATGCAGTTATTATCGCTAGAACTGTAATAATTATACTTATTACTTATAATATTATCAATATAACATGCATTATTACCCATATTATGCAGTTATGATCGCCAGAACTATAATAAATATACGTATTACTTTTATTATCATCAATATAACATGCATTATTACCCATAATATGCAGTTATTATCGATAGAACTGTAATAAATATACTTATTTCTTTTATTATTATCAATATAACATGCACTATTTGCCATATTTTACTATTATTATCGCTAGAACTATAATAATTATACTTATTACTCCCGATATTATCAATATAACATGCATTATTACCCATATTATGCAGTTATTATCGATAGAACTGTAATAAATACACTTACTACTTTTACTATTATCAATATATCACGCACTATTAGCCATATTTTACTATTATTATCGCTAGAGCTATAATAATTATACTTATTACTTATATTGTTAGCAATATAACGTGCATTATTACCCATATAATGCAGTTATTATCGCTAGAACTTTAATAATTATACTCATTACTCATATTATTATCAATATAACATGCATTATTACCCATATTATCCAGTTATTATCGCTAGAACTATAATATATATACGTATTACTTTTATTATCATCAATATAACATGCATTATTACCCATATAATGCAGTTATTATCGCTAGAACTGTAATAATTGTACTTATTACTTATATCATTATCAATATAACATGCATTATTACCCATATTATGCAGTTATTATCGCTAGAACTATAATAAATATACGTATTACTTTCATTATCATCAATGTAACATGCATTATTACCCATATAATGCAGGTACTATCGCTAGAACTGTAATAATTATACTTATTACTTATATTATTATCAATATAACATGCATTATTACCCATATTATGCAGTTATTATCGATAGAACTGTAATAAATACACTTACTACTTTTACTATTATCAATATATCATGCACTATTAGCCATATTTTACTATTATTATCGCTAGAACTATAATAATTACACTTATTACTCCCGATGTTATCAATATAACATGCCTTATTACCCATATAATGCAGCTATTATCGCTAGAACTGTAATAATTATACTCATTACTTATATTATTAGCAATGTAACGTGCATTACTACCCATATAATGCAGTTAGTATCGCTAGAACTGTAATAATTATACTTATTACTTATATTGTTAGCAATATAACGTGCATTATTACCCATATAATGCAGTTATTATCGCTAGAACTGTAATAATTATACTTATTACTCATATTATTATCAATATAACATGCATTATTACCCACATTATGCAGTTATTATCGCTAGAACTACAATAAATATACGTATTACTTTCATTATCATCAATATAACATGCATTATTACCCATATAATGGAGGTATTATCGCTAGAACTGTAATAATTATACTTATTACTTATATTATTCTCAATATAACATGCATTATTACCCATATTATGCAGTTATTATCGATAGAACTGTAATAAATACACTTATTACTTTTACTATTATCAATATATCATGCACTATTAGCCATATTTTACTATTATTATCGCTAGAACTATAATAATTATACTTATTACTCCCGATGTTATCAATATAACATGCCTTATTACCCATATAATGCAGTTATTATCGCTAGAACTGTAATAATTATACTCATTACTTATATTATTAGCAATGTAACGTGCATTATTACCCATATTATGCAGTTATTATCGCTAGAACTGTAATATTTATACTTATTACTTATATTATTATCAATATAACATGCATTATTACCCACATAATGGAGGTATTATCGCTAGAACTGTAATAAATATACTTATTACTTATACTATTAGCAATATAACGTGCATTATTACCCATATAATGCAGTTATTATCGCCAGAACTGTAATAATTATACTTATTACTTATATTATTCTCAATATAACATGCATTATTACCCATATTATGCAGTTATTATCGCTAGAACTATAATAAATATACGTATTACTTTCATTATCATCAATATAACATGCATTATTACCCATATAATGCAGGTATTATCGCTAGAACTGTAATAATTATACTTATTACTTATATTATTATCAATATAACATGCATTATTACCCATATTATGCAGTTATTATCGATAGAACTGTAATAAATACACTTACTACTTTTACTATTATCAATATATCATGCACTATTAGCCATATTTTACTATTATTATCGCTAGAACTATAATAATTACACTTATTATTCCCGATGTTATCAATATAACATGCCTTATTACCCATATAATGCAGTTATTATCGCTAGAACTGTAATAATTATACTCATTACTTATATTATTAGCAATGTAACGTGCATTACTACCCATATAATGCAGTTAGTATCGCTAGAACTGTAATAATTATACTTATTACTTATATTGTTAGCAATATAACGTGCATTATTACCCATATAATGCAGTTATTATCGCTAGAACTGTAATAATTATACTTATTACTCATATTATTATCAATATAACATGCATTATTACCCATATTATGCAGTTATTATCGCTAGAACTGTAATAAATATACGTATTACCTTTTATTATCATCAATATAACATGCATTATTACCCATATTATGCAGTTATTATCGATAGAACTGTAATAAATATACTTATTACTTTTATTATTATCAATATAACATGCACTATTTGCCATATTTTACTATTATTATCGCTAGAACTATAATAATTATACTTATTACTCCCGATGTTATCAATATAACATGCCTTATTACCCATATAATGCAGTTATTATCGCTAGAACTATAATAAATATACGTATTACTTTCATTATCATCAATATAACATGCATTATTACCCATATAATGGAGGTATTATCGCTAGAACTGTAATAATTATACTTATTACTTATATTATTATCAATATAACATGCATTATTACCCATATTATGCAGTTATTATCTCTAGAACCATAATAAATATACTCATTACTCCCAATATTATCAATATAACATGCATTTTTACCCATATAATGCAGTTATTATCGCTAGAACTGTAATAATTATACTTATTACTTATATTGTTAGCAATATAACGTGCATTATTACCCATATAATGCAGTTATTATCGCTAGAACTGTAATAATTATACCTATTACTTATAATATTATCAATATAACATGCATTATTACCCATATTATGCAGTTATGATCGCCAGAACTATAATAAATATACGTATTACTTTTATTATCATCAATATAACATGCATTATTACCCATAATATGCAGTTATTATCGATAGAACTGTAATAAATATACTTATTTCTTTTATTATTATCAATATAACATGCACTATTTGCCATATTTTACTATTATTATCGCTAGAACTATAATAATTATACTTATTACTCCCGATATTATCAATATAACATGCATTATTACCCATATTATGCAGTTATTATCGATAGAACTGTAATAAATACACTTACTACTTTTACTATTATCAATATATCACGCACTATTAGCCATATTTTACTATTATTATCGCTAGAGCTATAATAATTATACTTATTACTTATATTGTTAGCAATATAACGTGCATTATTACCCATATAATGCAGTTATTATCGCTAGAACTTTAATAATTATACTCATTACTCATATTATTATCAATATAACATGCATTATTACCCATATTATCCAGTTATTATCGCTAGAACTATAATATATATACGTATTACTTTTATTATCATCAATATAACATGCAGTATTACCCATATAATGCAGTTATTATCGCTAGAACTATAATATATATACGTATTGCTTTTATTATCATCAATATAACATGCATTATTACCCATATAATGCAGTTATTATCGCTAGAACTGTAATAATTGTACTTATTACTTATATCATTATCAATATAACATGCATTATTACCCATATAATAGAGGTATTATCGCTAGAACTGTAATAATTATACTTATTACTTATACCATTAGCAATATAACGTGCATTTTTACCCATATAATGCAGTTATTATCGCTAGAACTGTAATAATTATACTTATTACTTATATTGTTAGCAATATAACGTGCATTATTACCCATATAATGCAGTTATTATCGCTAGAACTGTAATAATTATACTTATTACTTATATTATTATCAATATAACATGCATTATTACCCATATAATGGAGGTATTATCGCAAGAACTGTAATAATTATACTTATTACTTATACTATTAGCAATATAACGTGCATTATTACCCATATAATGCAGTTATTATCGCCAGAACTGTAATAATTATACTTATTACTTATATTGTTAGCAATATAACGTGCATTATTACCCATATAATGCAGTTATTATCGCCAGAACTGTAATAATTATACTTATTACTTATATTATTCTCAATATAACATGCATTATTACCCACATTATGCAGTTATTATCGCTAGAACTATAATAAATATATGTATTACTTTCATTATCATCAATATAACATGCATTATTACCCATATAATAGAGGTATTATCGCTAGAACTGTAATAATTATACTTATTACTTATACTATTAGCAATAAAACGTGCATTGTTACCCATATAATGCAGTTATTATCGCTAGAACTATAATAATTATACTTATTACTCCCGATATTATCAATATAACATGCATTATTACCCATATAATGCAGTTATTATCGCTAGAACTGTAATAATTATACTTATTACTTATATTATTCTCAATATAACATGCATTATTACCCACATTATGCAGTTATGATCGCCAGAACTATAATAAATATACTTATTACTCCCAATATTATCAATGTAACATGCATTATTACCCATATAATGCAGTTATTATCGCTAGAACTGTAATAATTATACTTATTACTTATATTGTTAGCAATATGACGTGCATTATTACCCATATAATGCAGTTATTATCGCTAGAACTGTAATAATTATACTTATTACTCATATTATTATCAATATAACATGCATTACTACCCATATTATGCAGTTATTATCGCTAGAACTATAATAAATATACGTATTACTTTTATTATCATCAATATAACATGCATTATTACCCATATTATGCAGTTATTATCGCCAGAACTGTAATAATTATACTTATTACTTATATTATTCTCAGTATAACATGCATTATTACCCACATTATGCAGTTATTATCGCTAGAACTATAATAAATATACGTATTACTTTCATTATCATCAATATAACATGCATTATTACCCATATAATGGAGGTATTATCGCTAGAACTGTAATAATTATACTTATTACTTATATTATTATCAATATAACATGCATTATTACCCATATAATGGAGGTATTATCGCTAGAACTGTAATAATTATACTTATTACTTATACTATTAGCAATATAACGTGCATTATTACCCATATAATGCAGTTATTATCGCCAGAACTGTAATAATTATACTTATTACTTATATTATTCTCAATATAACATGCATTATTACCCATATAATGCAGTTATTATCGCTAGAACTGTAATAATTATACTTATTACTTATACTATTAGCAATATAACGTGCATTGTTACCCATATAATGCAGTTATTATCGCCAGAACTGTAATAATTATACTTATTACTTATATTATTCTCAACATAACATGCATTATTAGCCATATTATGCAGTTATTATCGCAAGAACTATAATAAATATACGTATTACTTTCATTATTATCAATATAACATGCATTATTACCCATATTATGCAGTTATTATCGCTAGAACTATAATAAATATACGTATTACTTTTATTATCATCAATATAACATGCATTATTACCCATATTATGCAGTTATTATCGATAGAACTGTAATAAATATACTTATTACTTTTATTATTATCAATATAACATGCACTATTTGCCATATTTTACTATTATTACCGCTAGAACTATAATAATTATACATATTACTCCCGATATTATCAATATAACATGCATTATTACCCATATAATGCAGTTATTATCGCTAGAACTGTAATAATTATACTTATTACTTATATTATTATCAATATAACATGCATTATTACCCATATAATGCAGTTATTATCGCTAGAACTGTAATAATTGTACTCATTACTTATATTATTAGCAATATAACGTGCATTATTACCCATATTATGCAGTTGTTATCGCTAGAACTGTAATAATTATACTTATTACTTATATCACTATCAATATAACATGCAGTATTACCCATATAATAGAGGTATTATCGCTAGAACTGTAATAATTACACTTATTACTTATACTATTAGCAATAAAACGTGCATTGTTACCCATATAATGCAGTTATTATCGCTAGAACTATAATAATTATACTTATTACTCCCGATATTATCAATATAACATGCATTATTACCCATATAATGCAGTTATTATCGCTAGAACTGTAATAATTATACTTATTACTTATATTATTAGCAATATAACGTGCATTATTACCCATATAATGCAGTTATTATCGCTAGAACTGTAATAATTATAATTATTACTTATACTATTAGCAATATAACGTGCATTATTACCCATATAATGCAGTTATTATCGCCAGAACTGTAATAATTATACTTATTACTTATATTATTCTCAATATTACATGCATTATTACCCACATTATGCAGTTATTATCGCTAGAACTACAATAAATATACGTATTACTTTCATTATCATCAATATAACATGCATTATTACCCATATAATGGAGGTATTATCGCTAGAACTGTAATAATTATACTTATTACTTATATTATTCTCAATATAACATGCATTATTACCCATATTATGCAGTTATTATCGATAGAACTGTAATAAATACACTTACTACTTTTACTATTATCAATATATCACGCACTATTAGCCATATTTTACTATTATTATCGCTAGAGCTATAATAATTATACTTATTACTTATATTGTTAGCAATATAACGTGCATTTTTACGCATATAATGCAGTTATTATCGCTAGAACTTTAATAATTATACTTATTACTCATATTATTATCAATATAACATGCATTATTACCCATATTATCCAGTTATTATCGCTAGAACTATAATATATATACGTATTACTTTTATTATCATCAATATAACATGCAGTATTACCCATATAATGCAGTTATTATCGCTAGAACTATAATATATATACGTATTACTTTTATTATCATCAATATAACATGCATTATTACCCATATAATGCAGTTATTATCGCTAGAACTGTAATAATTGTACTTATTACTTATATCATTATCAATATAACATGCATTATTACCCATATAATAGAGGTATTATCGCTAGAACTGTAATAATTATACTTATTACTTATACTATTAGCAATAAAACGTGCATTATTACCCATATAATGCAGTTATTATCGCTAGAACTGTAATAATTATACTTATTACTTATATTGTTAGCAATATAACGTGCATTATTACCCATATAATGCAGTTATTATCGCTAGAACTGTAATAATTATACTTATTACTTATATTATTATCAATATAACATGCATTATTACCCATATAATGGAGGTATTATCGCAAGAACTGTAATAATTATACTTATTACTTATACTATTAGCAATATAACGTGCATTATTACCCATATAATGCAGTTATTATCGCCAGAACTGTAATAATTATACTTATTACTTATATTATTCTCAATATAACATGCATTATTACCCACATTATGCAGTTATTATCGCTAGAACTATAATAAATATACGTATTACTTTCATTATCATCAATATAACATGCATTATTACCCATATAATAGAGGTATTATCGCTAGAACTGTAATAATTATACTTATTACTTATACTATTAGCAATAAAACGTGCATTGTTACCCATATAATGCAGTTATTATCGCCAGAACTGTAATAATTATACTTATTACTTATATTATTCTCAATATAACATGCATTATTACCCACATTATGCAGTTATGATCGCCAGAACTATAATAAATATACTTATTACTCCCAATATTATCAATGTAACATGCATTATTACCCATATAATAGAGGTATTATCGCTAGAACTGTAATAATTATACTTATTACTTATACTATTAGCAATAAAACGTGCATTATTACCCATATAATGCAGTTATTATCGCCAGAACTGTAATAATTATACTTATTACTTATATTATTCTCAATATAACATGCATTATTACCCACATTATGCAGTTATTATCGCTAGAACTACAATAAATATACGTATTACTTTCATTATCATCAATATAACATGCATTATTACCCATATAATGGAGGTATTATCGCTAGAACTGTAATAATTATACTTATTACTTATATTATTCTCAATATAACATGCATTATTACCCATATTATGCAGTTATTATCGATAGAACTGTAATAAATACACTTATTACTTTTACTATTATCAATATATCATGCACTATTAGCCATATTTTACTATTATTATCGCTAGAACTATAATAATTATACTTATTACTCCCGATGTTATCAATATAACATGCCTTATTACCCATATAATGCAGTTATTATCGCTAGAACTGTAATAATTATACTCATTACTTATATTATTAGCAATGTAACGTGCATTATTACCCATATTATGCAGTTATTATCGCTAGAACTGTAATATTTATACTTATTACTTATATTATTATCAATATAACATGCATTATTACCCACATAATGGAGGTATTATCGCTAGAACTGTAATAAATATACTTATTACTTATACTATTAGCAATATAACGTGCATTATTACCCATATAATGCAGTTATTATCGCCAGAACTGTAATAATTATACTTATTACTTATATTATTCTCAATATAACATGCATTATTACCCACATTATGCAGTTATTATCGCTAGAACTACAATAAATATACGTATTACTTTCATTATCATCAATATAACATGCATTATTACCCATATAATGGAGGTATTATCGCTAGAACTGTAATAATTATACTTATTACTTATATTATTCTCAATATAACATGCATTATTACCCATATTATGCAGTTATTATCGATAGAACTGTAATAAATACACTTATTACTTTTACTATTATCAATATATCATGCACTATTAGCCATATTTTACTATTATTATCGCTAGAACTATAATAATTATACTTATTACTCCCGATGTTATCAATATAACATGCCTTATTACCCATATAATGCAGTTATTATCGCTAGAACTGTAATAATTATACTTATTACTTATACTATTAGCAATATAACGTGCATTATTACCCATATAATGCAGTTATTATCGCCAGAACTGTAATAATTATACTTATTACTTATATTATTCTCAATATAACATGCATTATTACCCACATTATGCAGTTATTATCGCTAGAACTACAATAAATATACGTATTACTTTCATTATCATCAATATAACATGCATTATTACCCATATAATGGAGGTATTATCGCTAGAACTGTAATAATTATACTTATTACTTATATTATTCTCAATATAACATGCATTATTACCCATATTATGCAGTTATTATCGATAGAACTGTAATAAATACACTTACTACTTTTACTATTATCAATATATCACGCACTATTAGCCATATTTTACTATTATTATCGCTAGAGCTATAATAATTATACTTATTACTTATATTGTTAGCAATATAACGTGCATTTTTACGCATATAATGCAGTTATTATCGCTAGAACTTTAATAATTATACTTATTACTCATATTATTATCAATATAACATGCATTATTACCCATATTATCCAGTTATTATCGCTAGAACTATAATATATATACGTATTACTTTTATTATCATCAATATAACATGCAGTATTACCCATATAATGCAGTTATTATCGCTAGAACTATAATATATATACGTATTACTTTTATTATCATCAATATAACATGCATTATTACCCATATAATGCAGTTATTATCGCTAGAACTGTAATAATTGTACTTATTACTTATATCATTATCAATATAACATGCATTATTACCCATATAATAGAGGTATTATCGCTAGAACTGTAATAATTATACTTATTACTTATACTATTAGCAATAAAACGTGCATTATTACCCATATAATGCAGTTATTATCGCTAGAGCTGTAATAATTATACTTATTACTTATATTGTTAGCAATATAACATGCATTATTACCCATATAATGGAGGTATTATCGCAAGAACTGTAATAATTATACATATTACTTATACTATTAGCAATATAACGTGCATTATTACCCATATAATGCAGTTATTATCGCCAGAACTGTAATAATTATACTTATTACTTATATTATTCTCAATATAACATGCATTATTACCCACATTATGCAGTTATTATCGCTAGAACTATAATAAATATACGTATTACTTTCATTATCATCAATATAACATGCATTATTACCCATATAATAGAGGTATTATCGCTAGAACTGTAATAATTATACTTATTACTTATACTATTAGCAATAAAACGTGCATTGTTACCCATATAATGCAGTTATTATCGCCAGAACTGTAATAATTATACTTATTACTTATATTATTCTCAATATAACATGCATTATTACCCACATTATGCAGTTATGATCGCCAGAACTATAATAAATATACTTATTACTCCCAATATTATCAATGTAACATGCATTATTACCCATATAATAGAGGTATTATCGCTAGAACTGTAATAATTATACTTATTACTTATACTATTAGCAATAAAACGTGCATTATTACCCATATAATGCAGTTATTATCGCCAGAACTGTAATAATTATACTTATTACTTATATTATTCTCAATATAACATGCATTATTACCCACATTATGCAGTTATTATCGCTAGAACTACAATAAATATACGTATTACTTTCATTATCATCAATATAACATGCATTATTACCCATATAATGGAGGTATTATCGCTAGAACTGTAATAATTATACTTATTACTTATATTATTCTCAATACAACATGCATTATTACCCATATTATGCAGTTATTATCGATAGAACTGTAATAAATACACTTATTACTTTTACTATTATCAATATATCATGCACTATTAGCCATATTTTACTATTATTATCGCTAGAACTATAATAATTATACTTATTACTCCCGATGTTATCAATATAACGTGCATTATTACCCATATAATGCAGTTATTATCGCCAGAACTGTAATAATTATACTTATTACTTATATTATTCTCAATATAACATGCATTATTACCCACATTATGCAGTTATTATCGCTAGAACTACAATAAATATACGTATTACTTTCATTATCATCAATATAACATGCATTATTACCCATATAATGGAGGTATTATCGCTAGAACTGTCATAATTATACTTATTACTTATATTATTCTCAATATAACATGCATTATTACCCATATTATGCAGTTATTATCGCTAGAACTGTAATAATTATACTTATTACTCATATTATTATCAATATAACATGCATTACTACCCATATTATGCAGTTATTATCGCTAGAACTATAATAAATATACGTATTACTTTTATTATCATCAATATAACATGCATTATTACCCATATTATGCAGTTATTATCGCCAGAACTGTAATAATTATACTTATTACTTATATTATTCTCAATATAACATGCATTATTACCCACATTATGCAGTTATTATCGCTAGAACTATAATAAATATACGTATTACTTTCATTATCATCAATATAACATGCATTATTACCCATATAATGGAGGTATTATCGCTAGAACTGTAATAATTATACTTATTACTTATATTATTATCAATATAACATGCATTATTACCCATATAATGGAGGTATTATCGCTAGAACTGTAATAATTATACTTATTACTTATACTATTAGCAATATAACGTGCATTATTACCCATATAATGCAGTTATTATCGCCAGAACTGTAATAATTATACTTATTACTTATATTATTCTCAATATAACATGCATTATTACCCGTATAATGCAGTTATTATCGCTAGAACTGTAATAATTATACTTATTACTTATATTATTATCAACATAACATGCATTATTACCCATATAATGGAGGTATTATTGCTAGAACTGTAATAATTATACTTACTACTTACACTATTAGCAATATAACGAGCATTGTTACCCATATAATGCAGTTATTATCGCCAGAACTGTAATAATTATACTTATTACTTATATTATTCTCAACATAACATGCATTATTAGCCATATTATGCAGTTATTATCGCAAGAACTATAATAAATATACGTATTACTTTCATTATTATCAATATAACATGCATTATTACCCATATTATGCAGTTATTATCGCTAGAACTATAATAAATATACGTATTGCTTTTATTATCATCAATATAACATGCATTATTACCCATATTATGCAGTTATTATCGATAGAACTGTAATAAATATACTTATTACTTTTATTATTATCAATATAACATGCACTATTTGCCATATTTTACTATTATTACCGCTAGAACTATAATAATTATACATATTACTCCCGATATTATCAATATAACATGCATTATTACCCATATAATGCAGTTATTATCGCTAGAACTGTAATAATTATACTTATTACTTATATTATTATCAATATAACATGCATTATTACCCATATAATGCAGTTATTATCGCTAGAACTGTAATAATTGTACTCATTACTTATATTATTAGCAATATAACGTGCATTATTACCCATATTATGCAGTTGTTATCGCTAGAACTGTAATAATTACACTTATTACTTATATCACTATCAATATAACATGCAGTATTACCCATATAATAGAGGTATTATCGCTAGAACTGTAATAATTATACTTATAACTTATACTATTAGCAATAAAACGTGCATTGTTACCCATATAATGCAGTTATTATCGCTAGAACTATAATAATTATACTTATTACTCCCGATATTATCAATATAACATGCATTATTACCCATATAATGCAGTTATTATCGCTAGAACTGTAATAATTATACTTATTACTTATATTATTAGCAATATAACGTGCATTATTACCCATATAATGCTGTTATTATCGCTAGAACTGTAATAATTATACTTATTACTTATACTATTAGCAATATAACGTGCATTATTACCCATATAATGCAGTTATTATCGCCAGAACTGTAATAATTATACTTATTACTTATATTATTCTCAATATAACATGCATTATTACCCACATTATGCAGTTATTATCGCTAGAAGTACAAAAAATATACGTATTACTTTCATTATCATCAATATAACATGCATTATTACCCATATAATGGAGGTATTATCGCTAGAACTGTAATAATTATACTTATTACTTATATTATTCTCAATATAACATGCATTATTACCCATATTATGCAGTTATTATCGATAGAACTGTAATAAATACACTTATTACTTTTACTATTATCAATATATCATGCACTATTAGCCATATTTTACTCTTATTATCGCTAGAACTATAATAATTATACTTATTACTCCCGATGTTATCAATATAACATGCCTTATTACCCATATAATGCAGTTATTATCGCTAGAACTGTAATAATTATACTCATTACTTATATTATTAGCAATGTAACGTGCATTATTACCCATATTATGCAGTTATTATCGCTAGAACTGTAATATTTATACTTATTACTTATATTATTATCAATATAACATGCATTATTACCCACATAATGGAGGTATTATCGCTAGAACTGTAATAAATATACTTATTACTTATACTATTAGCAATATAACGTGCATTATTACCCATATAATGCAGTTATTATCGCCAGAACTGTAATAATTATACTTATTACTTATATTATTCTCAATATAACATGCATTATTACCCACATTATGCAGTTATTATCGCTAGAACTACAATAAATATACGTATTACTTTCATTATCATCAATATAACATGCATTAGTACCCATATAATGGAGGTATTATCGCTAGAACTGTAATAATTATACTTATTACTTATATTGTTCTCAATATAACATGCATTATTACCCATATAATGCAGTTATTATCGCTAGAACTGTAATAATTATACTTATTACTTATATTGTTAGCAATATAACGTGCATTATTACCCATATAATGCAGTTATTATCGCTAGAACTGTAATAATTATACTTATTACTTATATTATTCTCAATATAACATGCATTATTACCCATATTATGCAGTTATTATCGCTAGAACTGTAATAATTATACTTATTACTCATATTATTATCAATATAACATGCATTACTACCCATATTATGCAGTTATTATCGCTAGAACTATAATAAATATACGTATTACTTTTATTATCATCAATATAACATGCATTATTACCCATATTATGCAGTTATTATCGCCAGAACTGTAATAATTATACTTATTACTTATATTATTCTCAATATAACATGCATTATTACCCACATTATGCAGTTATTATCGCTAGAACTATAATAAATATACGTATTACTTTCATTATCATCAATATAACATGCATTATTACCCATATAATGGAGGTATTATCGCTAGAACTGTAATAATTATACTTATTACTTATATTATTATCAATATAACATGCATTATTACCCATATAATGGAGGTATTATCGCTAGAACTGTAATAATTATACTTATTACTTATACTATTAGCAATATAACGTGCATTATTACCCATATAATGCAGTTATTATCGCCAGAACTGTAATAATTATACTTATTACTTATATTATTCTCAATATAACATGCATTATTACCCATATAATGCAGTTATTATCGCTAGAACTGTAATAATTATACTTATTACTTATATTATTATCAACATAACATGCATTATTACCCATATAATGGAGGTATTATTGCTAGAACTGTAATAATTATACTTACTACTTACACTATTAGCAATATAACGTGCATTGTTACCCATATAATGCAGTTATTATCGCCAGAACTGTAATAATTATACTTATTACTTATATTATTCTCAACATAACATGCATTATTAGCCATATTATGCAGTTATTATCGCAAGAACTATAATAAATATACGTATTACTTTCATTATTATCAATATAACATGCATTATTACCCATATTATGCAGTTATTATCGCTAGAACTATAATAAATATACGTATTGCTTTTATTATCATCAATATAACATGCATTATTACCCATATTATGCAGTTATTATCGATAGAACTGTAATAAATATACTTATTACTTTTATTATTATCAATATAACATGCACTATTTGCCATATTTTACTATTATTACCGCTAGAACTATAATAATTATACATATTACTCCCGATATTATCAATATAACATGCATTATTACCCATATAATGCAGTTATTATCGCTAGAACTGTAATAATTATACTTATTACTTATATTATTATCAATATAACATGCATTATTACCCATATAATGCAGTTATTATCGCTAGAACTGTAATAATTGTACTCATTACTTATATTATTAGCAATATAACGTGCATTATTACCCATATTATGCAGTTGTTATCGCTAGAACTGTAATAATTATACTTATTACTTATATCACTATCAATATAACATGCAGTATTACCCATATAATAGAGGTATTATCGCTAGAACTGTAATAATTATACTTATAACTTATACTATTAGCAATAAAACGTGCATTGTTACCCATATAATGCAGTTATTATCGCTAGAACTATAATAATTATACTTATTACTCCCGATATTATCAATATAACATGCATTATTACCCATATAATGCAGTTATTATCGCTAGAACTGTAATAATTATACTTATTACTTATATTATTAGCAATATAACGTGCATTATTACCCATATAATGCTGTTATTATCGCTAGAACTGTAATAATTATACTTATTACTTATACTATTAGCAATATAACGTGCATTATTACCCATATAATGCAGTTATTATCGCCAGAACTGTAATAATTATACTTATTACTTATATTATTCTCAATATAACATGCATTATTACCCACATTATGCAGTTATTATCGCTAGAAGTACAATAAATATACGTATTACTTTCATTATCATCAATATAACATGCATTATTACCCATATAATGGAGGTATTATCGCTAGAACTGTAATAATTATACTTATTACTTATATTATTCTCAATATAACATGCATTATTACCCATATTATGCAGTTATTATCGATAGAACTGTAATAAATACACTTATTACTTTTACTATTATCAATATATCATGCACTATTAGCCATATTTTACTCTTATTATCGCTAGAACTATAATAATTATACTTATTACTCCCGATGTTATCAATATAACATGCCTTATTACCCATATAATGCAGTTATTATCGCTAGAACTGTAATAATTATACTCATTACTTATATTATTAGCAATGTAACGTGCATTATTACCCATATTATGCAGTTATTATCGCTAGAACTGTAATATTTATACTTATTACTTATATTATTATCAATATAACATGCATTATTACCCACATAATGGAGGTATTATCGCTAGAACTGTAATAAATATACTTATTACTTATACTATTAGCAATATAACGTGCATTATTACCCATATAATGCAGTTATTATCGCCAGAACTGTAATAATTATACTTATTACTTATATTATTCTCAATATAACATGCATTATTACCCACATTATGCAGTTATTATCGCTAGAACTACAATAAATATACGTATTACTTTCATTATCATCAATATAACATGCATTAGTACCCATATAATGGAGGTATTATCGCTAGAACTGTAATAATTATACTTATTACTTATATTGTTCTCAATATAACATGCATTATTACCCATATAATGCAGTTATTATCGCTAGAACTGTAATAATTATACTTATTACTTATATTGTTAGCAATATAACGTGCATTATTACCCATATAATGCAGTTATTATCGCTAGAACTGTAATAATTATACTTATTACTTATATTATTCTCAATATAACATGCATTATTACCCATATTATGCAGTTATTATCGCTAGAACTGTAATAATTATACTTATTACTCATATTATTATCAATATAACATGCATTACTACCCATATTATGCAGTTATTATCGCTAGAACTATAATAAATATACGTATTACTTTTATTATCATCAATATAACATGCATTATTACCCATATTATGCAGTTATTATCGCCAGAACTGTAATAATTATACTTATTACTTATATTATTCTCAATATAACATGCATTATTACCCACATTATGCAGTTATTATCGCTAGAACTATAATAAATATACGTATTACTTTCATTATCATCAATATAACATGCATTATTACCCATATAATGGAGGTATTATCGCTAGAACTGTAATAATTATACTTATTACTTATATTATTATCAATATAACATGCATTATTACCCATATAATGGAGGTATTATCGCTAGAACTGTAATAATTATACTTATTACTTATACTATTAGCAATATAACGTGCATTATTACCCATATAATGCAGTTATTATCGCCAGAACTGTAATAATTATACTTATTACTTATATTATTCTCAATATAACATGCATTATTACCCATATAATGCAGTTATTATCGCTAGAACTGTAATAATTATACTTATTACTTATATTATTATCAACATAACATGCATTATTACCCATATAATGGAGGTATTATTGCTAGAACTGTAATAATTATACTTACTACTTACACTATTAGCAATATAACGTGCATTGTTACCCATATAATGCAGTTATTATCGCCAGAACTGTAATAATTATACTTATTACTTATATTATTCTCAACATAACATGCATTATTAGCCATATTATGCAGTTATTATCGCAAGAACTATAATAAATATACGTATTACTTTCATTATTATCAATATAACATGCATTATTACCCATATTATGCAGTTATTATCGCTAGAACTATAATAAATATACGTATTGCTTTTATTATCATCAATATAACATGCATTATTACCCATATTATGCAGTTATTATCGATAGAACTGTAATAAATATACTTATTACTTTTATTATTATCAATATAACATGCACTATTTGCCATATTTTACTATTATTACCGCTAGAACTATAATAATTATACATATTACTCCCGATATTATCAATATAACATGCATTATTACCCATATAATGCAGTTATTATCGCTAGAACTGTAATAATTATACTTATTACTTATATTATTATCAATATAACATGCATTATTACCCATATAATGCAGTTATTATCGCTAGAACTGTAATAATTGTACTCATTACTTATATTATTAGCAATATAACGTGCATTATTACCCATATTATGCAGTTGTTATCGCTAGAACTGTAATAATTATACTTATTACTTATATCACTATCAATATAACATGCAGTATTACCCATATAATAGAGGTATTATCGCTAGAACTGTAATAATTATACTTATAACTTATACTATTAGCAATAAAACGTGCATTGTTACCCATATAATGCAGTTATTATCGCTAGAACTATAATAATTATACTTATTACTCCCGATATTATCAATATAACATGCATTATTACCCATATAATGCAGTTATTATCGCTAGAACTGTAATAATTATACTTATTACTTATATTATTAGCAATATAACGTGCATTATTACCCATATAATGCTGTTATTATCGCTAGAACTGTAATAATTATACTTATTACTTATACTATTAGCAATATAACGTGCATTATTACCCATATAATGCAGTTATTATCGCCAGAACTGTAATAATTATACTTATTACTTATATTATTCTCAATATAACATGCATTATTACCCACATTATGCAGTTATTATCGCTAGAAGTACAATAAATATACGTATTACTTTCATTATCATCAATATAACATGCATTATTACCCATATAATGGAGGTATTATCGCTAGAACTGTAATAATTATACTTATTACTTATATTATTCTCAATATAACATGCATTATTACCCATATTATGCAGTTATTATCGATAGAACTGTAATAAATACACTTATTACTTTTACTATTATCAATATATCATGCACTATTAGCCATATTTTACTATTATTATCGCTAGAACTATAATAATTATACTTATTACTCCCGATGTTATCAATATAACATGCCTTATTACCCATATAATGCAGTTATTATCGCTAGAACAGTAATAATTATACTCATTACTTATATTATTAGCAATGTAACGTGCATTATTACCCATATTATGCAGTTATTATTGCTAGAACTGTAATATTTATACTTATTACTTATATTATTATCAATATAACATGCATTATTACCCACATAATGGAGGTATTATCGCTAGAACTGTAATAAATATACTTATTACTTATACTATTAGCAATATAACGTGCATTATTACCCATATAATGCAGTTATTATCGCCAGAACTGTAATAATTATACTTATTACTTATATTATTCTCAATATAACATGCATTATTACCCACATTATGCAGTTATTATCGCTAGAACTACAATAAATATACGTATTACTTTCATTATCATCAATATAACATGCATTATTACCCATATAATGGAGGTATTATCGCTAGAACTGTAATAATTATACTTATTACTTATATTGTTCTCAATATAACATGCATTATTACCCATATAATGCAGTTATTATCGCTAGAACTGTAATAATTATACTTATTACTTATATTGTTAGCAATATAACGTGCATTATTACCCATATAATGCAGTTATTATCGCTAGAACTGTAATAATTATACTTATTACTTATATTATTCTCAATATAACATGCATTATTACCCATATTATGCAGTTATTATCGCTAGAACTATAATAAATATACGTATTACTTTTATTATCATCAATATAACATGCATTATTACCCGTATTATTCAGTTATTATCGATAGAACTGTAATATATATACTTATTACTTTTATTATTATCAATATAACATGCACTATTTGCCATATTTTACTATTATTATCGCTAGAACTATAATAATTATACTTATTACTCCTGATGTTATCAATATAACATGCCTTATTACCCATATAATGCAGTTATTATCGCTAGAACTGTAATAATTATACTTATTACTTATATTATTATCAATATAACATGCATTATTACCCATATAAACGGAGGTATTATCGTAAGAACTGTAATAATTATACTTATTACTTATACTATTAGCAATATAACGTGCATTATTACCCATATAATGCAGTTATTATCGCCAGAACTGTAATAATTATACTTATTACTTATATTATTCTCAATATAACATGCATTATTACCCACATTATGCAGTTATTATCGCTAGAACTACAATAAATATACGTATTACTTTCATTATCATCAATATAACATGCATTATTACCCATATAATGGAGGTATTATCGCTAGAACTGTAATAATTATACTTATTACTTATATTATTCTCAATATAACATGCATTATTACCCATATTATGCAGTTATTATCGATAGAACTGTAATAAATACACTTATTACTTTTACTATTATCAATATATCATGCATTATTACCCATATAATGGAGGTATTATCGCTAGAACTGTAATAATTATACTTATTACTTATATTATTCTCAATATAACATGCATTATTACCCATATTATGCAGTTATTATCGATAGAACTGTAATAAATACACTTATTACTTTTACTATTATCAATATATCATGCACTATTAGCCATATTTTACTATTATTATCGCTAGAACTATAATAATTATACTTATTACTCCCGATGTTATCAATATAACATGCCTTATTACCCATATAATGCAGTTATTATCGCTAGAACTGTAATAAATATACTCATTACTTATATTGTTAGCAATGTAACGTGCATTATTACCCATATTATGCAGTTATTATCGCTAGAACTGTAATATTTATACTTATTACTTATATTATTTACAATATAACATGCATTATTACCCACATAATGGAGGTATTATCGCTAGAACTGTAATAATTATACTTATTACTTATACTATTAGCAATATAACGTGCATTATTACCAATATAATGCAGTTATTATCGCCAGAACTGTAATAATTATACTTATTACTTATATTATTCTCAATATAACATGCATTATTACCCATATTATGCAGTTATTATCGCTAGAACTGTAATAATTATACTCATTACTTATATTGTTAGCAATGTAACGTGCATTATTACCCATATAATGCAGTTATTATCGCTAGAACTGTAATAATTATACTTATTACTTATATTGTTAGCAATATAACGTGCATTATTACCCATATAATGCAGTTATTATCGCTAGAACTGTAATAATTATACTTATTACTCATATTATTATCAATATAACATGCATTATTACCCATATTATGCAGTTATTATCGCTAGAACTATAATAAATATACGTATTACTTTCATTATCATCAATATAACATACATTATTACCCATATAATGGAGGTATTATCGCTAGAACTGTAATAATTATACTTATTACTTATATTATTATCAATATAACATGCATTATTACCCATATTATGCAGTTATTATCTCTAGAACCATAATAAATATACTCATTACTCCCAATATTATCAATATAACATGCATTTTTACCCATATAATGCAGTTATTATCGCTAGAACTGTAATAATTATACTTCTTACTTATATTGTTAGCAATATAACGTGCATTATTACCCATATAATGCAGTTATTATCGCTAGAACTGTAATAATTATACTTATTACTTATAATATTATCAATATAACATGCATTATTACCCATATTATGCAGTTATGATCGCCAGAACTATAATAAATATACGTATTACTTTTATTATCATCAATATAACATGCATTATTACCCATATTATGCAGTTATTATCGATAGAACTGTAATAAATATACTTATTACTTTTATTATTATCAATATAACATGCACTATTTGCCATATTTTACTATTATTATCGCTAGAACTATAATAATTATACTTATTACTCCCGATATTATCAATATAACATGCATTATTACCCATATAATGCAGTTATTATCGCTAGAACTGTAATAATTGTACTCATTACTTATATTATTAGCAATATAACGTGCATTATTACCCATATTATGCAGTTATTATCGCTAGAACTGTAATAATTATACTTATTACTTATATTACTATCAATATAACATGCATTATTACCCATATTATGCAGTTATTATCGCTAGAACTATAATAAATATACGTATTACTTTCATTATCATCAATATAACATGCATTATTACCCATATAATGGAGGTATTATCGCTAGAACTGGAATAATTATACTTATTACTTATATTATTATCAATATAACATGCATTATTACCCATATTATGCAGTTATTATCTCTAGAACCATAATAAATATACTCATTACTCCCAATATTATCAATATAACATGCATTTTTACCCATATAATGCAGTTATTATCGCTAGAACTGTAATAATTATACTTATTACTTGTATTGTTAGCAATATAACGTGCATTATTACCCATATAATGCAGTTATTATCGCTAGAACTGTAATAATTATACTTATTACTTATAATATTATCAATATAACATGCATTATTACCCATATAATAGAGGTATTATCGCTAGAACTGTAATAATTATACTTATTACTTATACTATTAGCAATATAACGTGCATTTTTACCCATATAATAGAGGTATTATCGCAAGAACTGTAATAATTATACTTATTACTTATATTATTATCAATATAACATGCATTATTACCCATATTATGCAGTTATTATCGATAGAACTGTAATAAATACACTTACTACTTTTACTGTTATCAATATATCATGCACTATTAGCCATATTTTACTATTATTATCGCTAGAACTATAATAATTACACTTATTACTCCCGATGTTATCAATATAACATGCCTTATTACCCATATAATGCAGTTATTATCGCTAGAACTGTAATAATTATACTCATTACTTATATTATTAGCAATGTAACGTGCATTACTACCCATATAATGCAATTAGTATCGCTAGAACTGTAATAATTATACTTATTACTTATATTGTTAGCAATATAACGTGCATTATTACCCATATAATGCAGTTATTATCGCTAGAACTGTAATAATTATACTTATTACTCATATTATTATCAATATAACATGCATTATTACCCATATTATGCAGTTATTATCGCTAGAACTGTAATAAATATACGTATTACCTTTTATTATCATCAATATAACATGCATTATTACCCATATTATGCAGTTATTATCGATAGAACTGTAATAAATATACTTATTACTTTTATTATTATCAATATAACATGCACTATTTGCCATATTTTACTATTATTATCGCTAGAACTATAATAATTATACTTATTACTCCCGATGTTATCAATATAACATGCCTTATTACCCATATAATGCAGTTATTATCGCTAGAACTATAATAAATATACGTATTACTTTCATTATCATCAATATAACATGCATTATTACCCATATAATGGAGGTATTATCGCTAGAACTGTAATAATTATACTTATTACTTATATTATTATCAATATAACATGCATTATTACCCATATTATGCAGTTATTATCTCTAGAACCATAATAAATATACTCATTACTCCCAATATTATCAATATAACATGCATTTTTACCCATATAATGCAGTTATTATCGCTAGAACTGTAATAATTATACTTATTACTTATATTGTTAGCAATATAACGTGCATTATTACCCATATAATGCAGTTATTATCGCTAGAACTGTAATAATTATACTTATTACTTATAATATTATCAATATAACATGCATTATTACCCATATTATGCAGTTATGATCGCCAGAACTATAATAAATATACGTATTACTTTTATTATCATCAATATAACATGCATTATTACCCATAATATGCAGTTATTATCGATAGAACTGTAATAAATATACTTATTTCTTTTATTATTATCAATATAACATGCACTATTTGCCATATTTTACTATTATTATCGCTAGAACTATAATAATTATACTTATTACTCCCGATATTATCAATATAACATGCATTATTACCCATATTATGCAGTTATTATCGATAGAACTGTAATAAATACACTTACTACTTTTACTATTATCAATATATCACGCTCTATTAGCCATATTTTACTATTATTATCGCTAGAGCTATAATAATTATACTTATTACTTATATTGTTAGCAATATAACGTGCATTATTACCCATATAATGCAGTTATTATCGCTAGAACTTTAATAATTATACTTATTACTCATATTATTATCAATATAACATGCATTATTACCCATATTATCCAGTTATTATCGCTAGAACTATAATATATATACGTATTACTTTTATTATCATCAATATAACATGCAGTATTACCCATATAATGCAGTTATTATCGCTAGAACTATAATATATATACGTATTACTTTTATTATCATCAATATAACATGCATTATTACCCATATAATGCAGTTATTATCGCTAGAACTGTAATAATTGTACTTATTACTTATATCATTATCAATATAACATGCATTATTACCCATATAATGGAGGTATTATCGCAAGAACTGTAATAATTATACTTATTACTTATACTATTAGCAATATAACGTGCATTATTACCCATATAATGCAGTTATTATCGCCAGAACTGTAATAATTATACTTATTACTTATATTGTTAGCAATATAACGTGCATTATTACCCATATAATGCAGTTATTATCGCCAGAACTGTAATAATTATACTTATTACTTATATTATTCTCAATATAACATGCATTATTACCCACATTATGCAGTTATTATCGCTAGAACTATAATAAATATATGTATTACTTTCATTATCATCAATATAACATGCATTATTACCCATATAATAGAGGTATTATCGCTAGAACTGTAATAATTATACTTATTACTTATACTATTAGCAATAAAACGTGCATTGTTACCCATATAATGCAGTTATTATCGCTAGAACTATAATAATTATACTTATTACTCCCGATATTATCAATATAACATGCATTATTACCCATATAATGCAGTTATTATCGCTAGAACTGTAATAATTATACTTATTACTTATATTATTAGCAATATAACGTGCATTATTACCCATATAATGCAGTTATTATCGCCAGAACTGTAATAATTATACTTATTACTTATATTATTGTCAATATAACATGCATTATTACCCACATTATGCAGTTATGATCGCCAGAACTATAATAAATATACTTATTACTCCCAATATTATCAATGAAACATGCATTATTACCCATATAATGCAGTTATTATCGCTAGAACTGCAATAATTATACTTATTACTTATATTATTAGCAATATAACGTGCATTATTACCCATATAATGCAGTTATTATCGCTAGAACTGTAATAATTATACTTATTACTCATATTATTATCAATATAACATGCATTACTACCCATATTATGCAGTTATTATCGCTAGAACTATAATAAATATACGTATTACTTTTATTATCATCAATATAACATGCATTATTACCCATATTATGCAGTTATTATCGCCAGAACTGTAATAATTATACTTATTACTTATATTATTCTCAATATAACATGCATTATTACCCATATAATGCAGTTATTATCGCTAGAACTGTAATAATTATACTTATTACTTATATTATTATCAACATAACATGCATTATTACCCATATAATGGAGGTATTATTGCTAGAACTGTAATAATTATACTTACTACTTACACTATTAGCAATATAACGTGCATTGTTACCCATATAATGCAGTTATTATCGCCAGAACTGTAATAATTATACTTATTACTTATATTATTCTCAACATAACATGCATTATTAGCCATATTATGCAGTTATTATCGCAAGAACTATAATAAATATACGTATTACTTTCATTATTATCAATATAACATGCATTATTACCCATATTATGCAGTTATTATCGCTAGAACTATAATAAATATACGTATTACTTGTATTATCATCAATATAACATGCATTATTACCCACATTATGCAGTTATTATCGCTAGAACTACAATAAATATACGTATTACTTTCATTATCATCAATATAACATGCATTATTACCCATATAATGGAGGTATTATCGCTAGAACTGTCATAATTATACTTATTACTTATATTATTCTCAATATAACATGCATTATTACCCATATTATGCAGTTATTATCGCTAGAACTGTAATAATTATACTTATTACTCATATTATTATCAATATAACATGCATTACTACCCATATTATGCAGTTATTATCGCTAGAACTATAATAAATATACGTATTACTTTTATTATCATCAATATAACATGCATTATTACCCATATTATGCAGTTATTATCGCCAGAACTGTAATAATTATACTTATTACTTATATTATTCTCAATATAACATGCATTATTACCCACATTATGCAGTTATTATCGCTAGAACTATAATAAATATACGTATTACTTTCATTATCATCAATATAACATGCATTATTACCCATATAATGGAGGTATTATCGCTAGAACTGTAATAATTATACTTATTACTTATATTATTATCAATATAACATGCATTATTACCCATATAATGGAGGTATTATCGCTAGAACTGTAATAATTATACTTATTACTTATACTATTAGCAATATAACGTGCATTATTACCCATATAATGCAGTTATTATCGCCAGAACTGTAATAATTATACTTATTACTTATATTATTCTCAATATAACATGCATTATTACCCATATAATGCAGTTATTATCGCTAGAACTGTAATAATTATACTTATTACTTATATTATTCTCAACATAACATGCATTATTAGCCATATTATGCAGTTATTATCGCAAGAACTATAATAAATATACGTATTACTTTCATTATTATCAATATAACATGCATTATTACCCATATTATGCAGTTATTATCGCTAGAACTATAATAAATATACGTATTGCTTTTATTATCATCAATATAACATGCATTATTACCCATATTATGCAGTTATTATCGATAGAACTGTAATAAATATACTTATTACTTTTATTATTATCAATATAACATGCACTATTTGCCATATTTTACTATTATTACCGCTAGAACTATAATAATTATACATATTACTCCCGATATTATCAATATAACATGCATTATTACCCATATAATGCAGTTATTATCGCTAGAACTGTAATAATTATACTTATTACTTATATTATTATCAATATAACATGCATTATTACCCATATAATGCAGTTATTATCGCTAGAACTGTAATAATTGTACTCATTACTTATATTATTAGCAATATAACGTGCATTATTACCCATATTATGCAGTTGTTATCGCTAGAACTGTAATAATTATACTTATTACTTATATCACTATCAATATAACATGCAGTATTACCCATATAATAGAGGTATTATCGCTAGAACTGTAATAATTATACTTATAACTTATACTATTAGCAATAAAACGTGCATTGTTACCCATATAATGCAGTTATTATCGCTAGAACTATAATAATTATACTTATTACTCCCGATATTATCAATATAACATGCATTATTACCCATATAATGCAGTTATTATCGCTAGAACTGTAATAATTATACTTATTACTTATATTATTAGCAATATAACGTGCATTATTACCCATATAATGCTGTTATTATCGCTAGAACTGTAATAATTATACTTATTACTTATACTATTAGCAATATAACGTGCATTATTACCCATATAATGCAGTTATTATCGCCAGAACTGTAATAATTATACTTATTACTTATATTATTCTCAATATAACATGCATTATTACCCACATTATGCAGTTATTATCGCTAGAACTACAATAAATATACGTATTACTTTCATTATCATCAATATAACATGCATTATTACCCATATAATGGAGGTATTATCGCTAGAACTGTAATAATTATACTCATTACTTATATTATTAGCAATGTAACGTGCATTATTACCCATATTATGCAGTTATTATCGCTAGAACTGTAATATTTATACTTATTACTTATATTATTATCAATATAACATGCATTATTACCCACATAATGGAGGTATTATCGCTAGAACTGTAATAAATATACTTATTACTTATACTATTAGCAATATAACGTGCATTATTACCCATATAATGCAGTTATTATCGCCAGAACTGTAATAATTATACTTATTACTTATATTATTCTCAATATAACATGCATTATTACCCACATTATGCAGTTATTATCGCTAGAACTACAATAAATATACGTATTACTTTCATTATCATCAATATAACATGCATTATTACCCATATAATGGAGGTATTATCGCTAGAACTGTAATAATTATACTTATTACTTATATTGTTCTCAATATAACATGCATTATTACCCATATAATGCAGTTATTATCGCTAGAACTGTAATAATTATACTTATTACTTATATTGTTAGCAATATAACGTGCATTATTACCCATATAATGCAGTTATTATCGCTAGAACTGTAATAATTATACTTATTACTTATATTATTCTCAATATAACATGCATTATTACCCATATTATGCAGTTATTATCGCTAGAACTATAATAAATATACGTATTACTTTTATTATCATCAATATAACATGCATTATTACCCGTATTATTCAGTTATTATCGATAGAACTGTAATATATATACTTATTACTTTTATTATTATCAATATAACATGCACTATTTGCCATATTTTACTATTATTATCGCTAGAACTATAATAATTATACTTATTACTCCTGATGTTATCAATATAACATGCCTTATTACCCATATAATGCAGTTATTATCGCTAGAACTGTAATAATTATACTTATTACTTATATTATTATCAATATAACATGCATTATTACCCATATAAACGGAGGTATTATCGTAAGAACTGTAATAATTATACTTATTACTTATACTATTAGCAATATAACGTGCATTATTACCCATATAATGCAGTTATTATCGCCAGAACTGTAATAATTATACTTATTACTTATTTATTCTCAATATAACATGCATTATTACCCACATTATGCAGTTATTATCGCTAGAACTACAATAAATATACGTATTACTTTCATTATCATCAATATAACATGCATTATTACCCATATAATGGAGGTATTATCGCTAGAACTGTAATAATTATACTTATTACTTATATTGTTCTCAATATAACATGCATTATTACCCATATAATGCAGTTATTATCGCTAGAACTGTAATAATTATACTCATTACTTATATTATTAGCAATGTAACGTGCATTATTACCCATATAATGCAGTTATTATCGCTAGAACTGTAATAATTATACTTATTACTTATATTGTTAGCAATATAACGTGCATTATTACCCATATAATGCAGTTATTATCGCTAGAACTGTAATAATTATACTTATTACTCATATTATTATCAATATAACATGCATTATTACCCATATTATGCAGTTATTATCGCTAGAACTATAATAAATATACGTATTACTTTCATTATCATCAATTATAACATGCATTATTACCCATATAATGGAGGTATTATCGCTAGAACTGTAATAATTATACTTATTACTTATATTATTATCAATATAACATGCATTATTACCCATATTATGCAGTTATTATCTCTAGAACCATAATAAATATACTCATTACTCCCAATATTATCAATATAACATGCATTTTTACCCATATAATGCAGTTATTATCGCTAGAACTGTAATAATTATACTTATTACTTATATTGTTAGCAATATAACGTGCATTATTACCCATATAATGCAGTTATTATCGCTAGAACTGTAATAATTATACTTATTACTTATAATATTATCAATATAACATGCATTATTACCCATATTATGCAGTTATGATCGCCAGAACTATAATAAATATACGTATTGCTTTTATTATCATCAATATAACATGCATTATTACCCATATTATGCAGTTATTATCGATAGAACTGTAATAAATATACTTATTACTTTTATTATTATCAATATAACATGCACTATTTGCCATATTTTACTATTATTACCGCTAGAACTATAATAATTATACATATTACTCCCGATATTATCAATATAACATGCATTATTACCCATATAATGCAGTTATTATCGCTAGAACTGTAATAATTATACTTATTACTTATATTATTATCAATATAACATGCATTATTACCCATATAATGCAGTTATTATCGCTAGAACTGTAATAATTGTACTCATTACTTATATTATTAGCAATATAACGTGCATTATTACCCATATTATGCAGTTGTTATCGCTAGAACTGTAATAATTATACTTATTACTTATATCACTATCAATATAACATGCAGTATTACCCATATAATAGAGGTATTATCGCTAGAACTGTAATAATTATACTTATAACTTATACTATTAGCAATAAAACGTGCATTGTTACCCATATAATGCAGTTATTATCGCTAGAACTATAATAATTATACTTATTACTCCCGATATTATCAATATAACATGCATTATTACCCATATAATGCAGTTATTATCGCTAGAACTGTAATAATTATACTTATTACTTATATTATTAGCAATATAACGTGCATTATTACCCATATAATGCTGTTATTATCGCTAGAACTGTAATAATTATACTTATTACTTATACTATTAGCAATATAACGTGCATTATTACCCATATAATGCAGTTATTATCGCCAGAACTGTAATAATTATACTTATTACTTATATTATTCTCAATATAACATGCATTATTACCCACATTATGCAGTTATTATCGCTAGAACTACAATAAATATACGTATTACTTTCATTATCATCAATATAACATGCATTATTACCCATATAATGGAGGTATTATCGCTAGAACTGTAATAATTATACTCATTACTTATATTATTAGCAATGTAACGTGCATTATTACCCATATTATGCAGTTATTATCGCTAGAACTGTAATATTTATACTTATTACTTATATTATTATCAATATAACATGCATTATTACCCACATAATGGAGGTATTATCGCTAGAACTGTAATAAATATACTTATTACTTATACTATTAGCAATATAACGTGCATTATTACCCATATAATGCAGTTATTATCGCCAGAACTGTAATAATTATACTTATTACTTATATTATTCTCAATATAACATGCATTATTACCCACATTATGCAGTTATTATCGCTAGAACTACAATAAATATACGTATTACTTTCATTATCATCAATATAACATGCATTATTACCCATATAATGGAGGTATTATCGCTAGAACTGTAATAATTATACTTATTACTTATATTGTTCTCAATATAACATGCATTATTACCCATATAATGCAGTTATTATCGCTAGAACTGTAATAATTATACTTATTACTTATATTGTTAGCAATATAACGTGCATTATTACCCATATAATGCAGTTATTATCGCTAGAACTGTAATAATTATACTTATTACTTATATTATTCTCAATATAACATGCATTATTACCCATATTATGCAGTTATTATCGCTAGAACTATAATAAATATACGTATTACTTTTATTATCATCAATATAACATGCATTATTACCCGTATTATTCAGTTATTATCGATAGAACTGTAATATATATACTTATTACTTTTATTATTATCAATATAACATGCACTATTTGCCATATTTTACTATTATTATCGCTAGAACTATAATAATTATACTTATTACTCCTGATGTTATCAATATAACATGCCTTATTACCCATATAATGCAGTTATTATCGCTAGAACTGTAATAATTATACTTATTACTTATATTATTATCAATATAACATGCATTATTACCCATATAAACGGAGGTATTATCGTAAGAACTGTAATAATTATACTTATTACTTATACTATTAGCAATATAACGTGCATTATTACCCATATAATGCAGTTATTATCGCCAGAACTGTAATAATTATACTTATTACTTATATTATTCTCAATATAACATGCATTATTACCCACATTATGCAGTTATTATCGCTAGAACTACAATAAATATACGTATTACTTTCATTATCATCAATATAACATGCATTATTACCCATATAATGGAGGTATTATCGCTAGAACTGTAATAATTATACTTATTACTTATATTATTCTCAATATAACATGCATTATTACCCATATTATGCAGTTATTATCGATAGAACTGTAATAAATACACTTATTACTTTTACTATTATCAATATATCATGCATTATTACCCATATAATGGAGGTATTATCGCTAGAACTGTAATAATTATACTTATTACTTATATTATTCTCAATATAACATGCATTATTACCCATATTATGCAGTTATTATCGATAGAACTGTAATAAATACACTTATTACTTTTACTATTATCAATATATCATGCACTATTAGCCATATTTTACTATTATTATCGCTAGAACTATAATAATTATACTTATTACTCCCGATGTTATCAATATAACATGCCTTATTACCCATATAATGCAGTTATTATCGCTAGAACTGTAATAAATATACTCATTACTTATATTATTAGCAATGTAACGTGCATTATTACCCATATTATGCAGTTATTATCGCTAGAACTGTAATATTTATACTTATTACTTATATTATTATCAATATAACATGCATTATTACCCACATAATGGAGGTATTATCGCTAGAACTGTAATAATTATACTTATTACTTATACTATTAGCAATATAACGTGCATTATTACCAATATAATGCAGTTATTATCGCCAGAACTGTAATAATTATACTTATTACTTATATTATTCTCAATATAACATGCATTATTACCCATATTATGCAGTTATTATCGCTAGAACTGTAATAATTATACTCATTACTTATATTATTAGCAATGTAACGTGCATTATTACCCATATAATGCAGTTATTATCGCTAGAACTGTAATAATTATACTTATTACTTATATTGTTAGCAATATAACGTGCATTATTACCCATATAATGCAGTTATTATCGCTAGAACTGTAATAATTATACTTATTACTCATATTATTATCAATATAACATGCATTATTACCCATATTATGCAGTTATTATCGCTAGAACTATAATAAATATACGTATTACTTTCATTATCATCAATATAACATGCATTATTACCCATATAATGGAGGTATTATCGCTAGAACTGTAATAATTATACTTATTACTTATATTATTATCAATATAACATGCATTATTACCCATATTATGCAGTTATTATCTCTAGAACCATAATAAATATACTCATTACTCCCAATATTATCAATATAACATGCATTTTTACCCATATAATGCAGTTATTATCGCTAGAACTGTAATAATTATACTTATTACTTATATTGTTAGCAATATAACGTGCATTATTACCCATATAATGCAGTTATTATCGCTAGAACTGTAATAATTATACTTATTACTTATAATATTATCAATATAACATGCATTATTACCCATATTATGCAGTTATGATCGCCAGAACTATAATAAATATACGTATTACTTTTATTATCATCAATATAACATGCATTATTACCCATATTATGCAGTTATTATCGATAGAACTGTAATAAATATACTTATTACTTTTATTATTATCAATATAACATGCACTATTTGCCATATTTTACTATTATTATCGCTAGAACTATAATAATTATACTTATTACTCCCGATATTATCAATATAACATGCATTATTACCCATATAATGCAGTTATTATCGCTAGAACTGTAATAATTGTACTCATTACTTATATTATTAGCAATATAACGTGCATTATTACCCATATTATGCAGTTATTATCGCTAGAACTGTAATAATTATACTTATTACTTATATTACTATCAATATAACATGCATTATTACCCATATTATGCAGTTATTATCGCTAGAACTATAATAAATATACGTATTACTTTCATTATCATCAATATAACATGCATTATTACCCATATAATGGAGGTATTATCGCTAGAACTGGAATAATTATACTTATTACTTATATTATTATCAATATAACATGCATTATTACCCATATTATGCAGTTATTATCTCTAGAACCATAATAAATATACTCATTACTCCCAATATTATCAATATAACATGCATTTTTACCCATATAATGCAGTTATTATCGCTAGAACTGTAATAATTATACTTATTACTTGTATTGTTAGCAATATAACGTGCATTATTACCCATATAATGCAGTTATTATCGCTAGAACTGTAATAATTATACTTATTACTTATAATATTATCAATATAACATGCATTATTACCCATATAATAGAGGTATTATCGCTAGAACTGTAATAATTATACTTATTACTTATACTATTAGCAATATAACGTGCATTTTTACCCATATAATGGAGGTATTATCGCAAGAACTGTAATAATTATACTTATTACTTATACTATTAGCAATATAACGTGCATTATTACCCATATAATGCAGTTATTATCGCCAGAACTGTAATAATTATACTTATTACTTATATTGTTAGCAATATAACGTGCATTATTACCCATATAATGCAGTTATTATCGCTAGAACTGTAATAATTATACTTATTACTTATAATATTATCAATATAACATGCATTATTACCCATATTATGCAGTTATGATCGCCAGAACTATAATAAATATACGTATTACTTTTATTATCATCAATATAACATGCATTATTACCCATATTATGCAGTTATTATCGATAGAACTGTAATAAATATACTTATTACTTTTATTATTATCAATATAACATGCACTATTTGCCACATTTTACTATTATTATCGCTAGAACTATAATAATTATACTTATTACTCCCGATATTATCAATATAACATGCATTATTACCCATATAATGCAGTTATTATCGCTAGAACTGTAATAATTGTACTTATTACTTATATTACTATCAATATAACATGCATTATTACCCATATAATAGAGGTATTATCGCTAGAACTGTAAAAATTATACTTATTACTTATACTATTAGCAATATAACGTGCATTTTTACCCATATAATGGAGGTATTATCGCAAGAACTGTAATAATTATACTTATTACTTATACTATTAGCAATATAACGTGCATTATTACCCATATAATGCAGTTATTATCGCCAGAACTGTAATAATTATACTTATTACTTATATTATTCTCAATATAACATGCATTATTACCCACATTATGCAGTTATTATCGCTAGAACTATAATAAATATACGTATTACTTTCATTATCATCAATATAACATGCATTATTACCCATATAATGGAGGTATTATCGCTAGAACTGTAATAATTATACTTCTTACTTATACTATTAGCAATATAACGTGCATTTTTACCCATATAATGGAGGTATTATCGCTAGAACTGTAATAATTATACTCATTACTTATATTATTAGGAATGTAATTGTGCATTATTACCCATATTATGCAGTTATTATCGCTAGAACTGTAATATTTATACTTATTACTTATATTATTATCAATATAACATGCATTATTACCCATATAATGGAGGTATTATCGCTAGAACTGTAATAATTATACTTATTACTTATACTATTAGCAATATAACGTGCATTATTACCCATATAATGCAGTTATTATCGCCAGAACTGTAATAATTATACTTATTACTTATATTATTCTCAATATAACATGCATTATTACCCATATAATGCAGTTATTATCGCTAGAACTGTCATAATTATACTTATTACTTTCATTCTCATCAATATAACATGCATTATTACCCATATAATGGAGGTATTATCGCTAGAACTGTAATAATTATACTTATTACTTATACTATTAGCAATATAACGTGCATTTTTACCCATATAATGGAGGTATTATCGCTAGAACTGTAATAATTATACTCATTACTTATATTATTAGCAATGTAACGTGCATTATTACCCATATTATGCAGTTATTATCGCCAGAACTGTAATAATTATACTTATTACTTATATTATTCTCAATATAACATGCATTATTACCCATATTATGCAGTTATTATCGATAGAACTATAATAAATACACTTATTACTTTTACTATTATCAATATATCATGCACTATTAGCCATATTTTACTATTATTATCGCTAGAACTATAATAATTATACTTATTACTCCCGATGTTATCAATATAACGTGCATTATTACCCATATAATGCAGTTATTATCGCCAGAACTGTAATAATTATACTTATTACTTATATTATTCTCAATATAACATGCATTATTACCCACATTATGCAGTTATTATCGCTAGAACTACAATAAATATACGTATTACTTTCATTATCATCAATATAACATGCATTATTACCCATATAATGGAGGTATTATCGCTAGAACTGTCATAATTATACTTATTACTTATATTATTCTCAATATAACATGCATTATTACCCATATTATGCAGTTGTTATCGCTAGAACTGTAATAATTATACTTATTACTTATATCACTATCAATATAACATGCAGTATTACCCATATAATAGAGGTATTATCGCTAGAACTGTAATAATTATACTTATAACTTATACTATTAGCAATAAAACGTGCATTGTTACCCATATAATGCAGTTATTATCGCTAGAACTATAATAATTATACTTATTACTCCCGATATTATCAATATAACATGCATTATTACCCATATAATGCAGTTATTATCGCTAGAACTGTAATAATTATACTTATTACTTATATTATTAGCAATATAACGTGCATTATTACCCATATAATGCTGTTATTATCGCTAGAACTGTAATAATTATACTTATTACTTATACTATTAGCAATATAACGTGCATTATTACCCATATAATGCAGTTATTATCGCCAGAACTGTAATAATTATACTTATTACTTATATTATTCTCAATATAACATGCATTATTACCCACATTATGCAGTTATTATCGCTAGAACTACAATAAATATACGTATTACTTTCATTATCATCAATATAACATGCATTATTACCCATATAATGGAGGTATTATCGCTAGAACTGTAATAATTATACTCATTACTTATATTATTAGCAATGTAACGTGCATTATTACCCATATTATGCAGTTATTATCGCTAGAACTGTAATATTTATACTTATTACTTATATTATTATCAATATAACATGCATTATTACCCACATAATGGAGGTATTATCGCTAGAACTGTAATAAATATACTTATTACTTATACTATTAGCAATATAACGTGCATTATTACCCATATAATGCAGTTATTATCGCCAGAACTGTAATAATTATACTTATTACTTATATTATTCTCAATATAACATGCATTATTACCCACATTATGCAGTTATTATCGCTAGAACTACAATAAATATACGTATTACTTTCATTATCATCAATATAACATGCATTATTACCCATATAATGGAGGTATTATCGCTAGAACTGTAATAATTATACTTATTACTTATATTGTTCTCAATATAACATGCATTATTACCCATATAATGCAGTTATTATCGCTAGAACTGTAATAATTATACTTATTACTTATATTGTTAGCAATATAACGTGCATTATTACCCATATAATGCAGTTATTATCGCTAGAACTGTAATAATTATACTTATTACTTATATTATTCTCAATATAACATGCATTATTACCCATATTATGCAGTTATTATCGCTAGAACTATAATAAATATACGTATTACTTTTATTATCATCAATATAACATGCATTATTACCCGTATTATTCAGTTATTATCGATAGAACTGTAATATATATACTTATTACTTTTATTATTATCAATATAACATGCACTATTTGCCATATTTTACTATTATTATCGCTAGAACTATAATAATTATACTTATTACTCCTGATGTTATCAATATAACATGCCTTATTACCCATATAATGCAGTTATTATCGCTAGAACTGTAATAATTATACTTATTACTTATATTATTATCAATATAACATGCATTATTACCCATATAAACGGAGGTATTATCGTAAGAACTGTAATAATTATACTTATTACTTATACTATTAGCAATATAACGTGCATTATTACCCATATAATGCAGTTATTATCGCCAGAACTGTAATAATTATACTTATTACTTATATTATTCTCAATATAACATGCATTATTACCCACATTATGCAGTTATTATCGCTAGAACTACAATAAATATACGTATTACTTTCATTATCATCAATATAACATGCATTATTACCCATATAATGGAGGTATTATCGCTAGAACTGTAATAATTATACTTATTACTTATATTATTCTCAATATAACATGCATTATTACCCATATTATGCAGTTATTATCGATAGAACTGTAATAAATACACTTATTACTTTTACTATTATCAATATATCATGCATTATTACCCATATAATGGAGGTATTATCGCTAGAACTGTAATAATTATACTTATTACTTATATTATTCTCAATATAACATGCATTATTACCCATATTATGCAGTTATTATCGATAGAACTGTAATAAATACACTTATTACTTTTACTATTATCAATATATCATGCACTATTAGCCATATTTTACTATTATTATCGCTAGAACTATAATAATTATACTTATTACTCCCGATGTTATCAATATAACATGCCTTATTACCCATATAATGCAGTTATTATCGCTAGAACTGTAATAAATATACTCATTACTTATATTATTAGCAATGTAACGTGCATTATTACCCATATTATGCAGTTATTATCGCTAGAACTGTAATATTTATACTTATTACTTATATTATTATCAATATAACATGCATTATTACCCACATAATGGAGGTATTATCGCTAGAACTGTAATAATTATACTTATTACTTATACTATTAGCAATATAACGTGCATTATTACCAATATAATGCAGTTATTATCGCCAGAACTGTAATAATTATACTTATTACTTATATTATTCTCAATATAACATGCATTATTACCCATATTATGCAGTTATTATCGCTAGAACTGTAATAATTATACTCATTACTTATATTATTAGCAATGTAACGTGCATTATTACCCATATAATGCAGTTATTATCGCTAGAACTGTAATAATTATACTTATTACTTATATTGTTAGCAATATAACGTGCATTATTACCCATATAATGCAGTTATTATCGCTAGAACTGTAATAATTATACTTATTACTCATATTATTATCAATATAACATGCATTATTACCCATATTATGCAGTTATTATCGCTAGAACTATAATAAATATACGTATTACTTTCATTATCATCAATATAACATGCATTATTACCCATATAATGGAGGTATTATCGCTAGAACTGTAATAATTATACTTATTACTTATATTATTATCAATATAACATGCATTATTACCCATATTATGCAGTTATTATCTCTAGAACCATAATAAATATACTCATTACTCCCAATATTATCAATATAACATGCATTTTTACCCATATAATGCAGTTATTATCGCTAGAACTGTAATAATTATACTTATTACTTATATTGTTAGCAATATAACGTGCATTATTACCCATATAATGCAGTTATTATCGCTAGAACTGTAATAATTATACTTATTACTTATAATATTATCAATATAACATGCATTATTACCCATATTATGCAGTTATGATCGCCAGAACTATAATAAATATACGTATTACTTTTATTATCATCAATATAACATGCATTATTACCCATATTATGCAGTTATTATCGATAGAACTGTAATAAATATACTTATTACTTTTATTATTATCAATATAACATGCACTATTTGCCATATTTTACTATTATTATCGCTAGAACTATAATAATTATACTTATTACTCCCGATATTATCAATATAACATGCATTATTACCCATATAATGCAGTTATTATCGCTAGAACTGTAATAATTGTACTCATTACTTATATTATTAGCAATATAACGTGCATTATTACCCATATTATGCAGTTATTATCGCTAGAACTGTAATAATTATACTTATTACTTATATTACTATCAATATAACATGCATTATTACCCATATTATGCAGTTATTATCGCTAGAACTATAATAAATATACGTATTACTTTCATTATCATCAATATAACATGCATTATTACCCATATAATGGAGGTATTATCGCTAGAACTGGAATAATTATACTTATTACTTATATTATTATCAATATAACATGCATTATTACCCATATTATGCAGTTATTATCTCTAGAACCATAATAAATATACTCATTACTCCCAATATTATCAATATAACATGCATTTTTACCCATATAATGCAGTTATTATCGCTAGAACTGTAATAATTATACTTATTACTTGTATTGTTAGCAATATAACGTGCATTATTACCCATATAATGCAGTTATTATCGCTAGAACTGTAATAATTATACTTATTACTTATAATATTATCAATATAACATGCATTATTACCCATATAATAGAGGTATTATCGCTAGAACTGTAATAATTATACTTATTACTTATACTATTAGCAATATAACGTGCATTTTTACCCATATAATGGAGGTATTATCGCAAGAACTGTAATAATTATACTTATTACTTATACTATTAGCAATATAACGTGCATTATTACCCATATAATGCAGTTATTATCGCCAGAACTGTAATAATTATACTTATTACTTATATTGTTAGCAATATAACGTGCATTATTACCCATATAATGCAGTTATTATCGCTAGAACTGTAATAATTATACTTATTACTTATAATATTATCAATATAACATGCATTATTACCCATATTATGCAGTTATGATCGCCAGAACTATAATAAATATACGTATTACTTTTATTATCATCAATATAACATGCATTATTACCCATATTATGCAGTTATTATCGATAGAACTGTAATAAATATACTTATTACTTTTATTATTATCAATATAACATGCACTATTTGCCACATTTTACTATTATTATCGCTAGAACTATAATAATTATACTTATTACTCCCGATATTATCAATATAACATGCATTATTACCCATATAATGCAGTTATTATCGCTAGAACTGTAATAATTGTACTTATTACTTATATTACTATCAATATAACATGCATTATTACCCATATAATAGAGGTATTATCGCTAGAACTGTAAAAATTATACTTATTACTTATACTATTAGCAATATAACGTGCATTTTTACCCATATAATGGAGGTATTATCGCAAGAACTGTAATAATTATACTTATTACTTATACTATTAGCAATATAACGTGCATTATTACCCATATAATGCAGTTATTATCGCCAGAACTGTAATAATTATACTTATTACTTATATTATTCTCAATATAACATGCATTATTACCCACATTATGCAGTTATTATCGCTAGAACTATAATAAATATACGTATTACTTTCATTATCATCAATATAACATGCATTATTACCCATATAATGGAGGTATTATCGCTAGAACTGTAATAATTATACTTCTTACTTATACTATTAGCAATATAACGTGCATTTTTACCCATATAATGGAGGTATTATCGCTAGAACTGTAATAATTATACTCATTACTTATATTATTAGGAATGTAATTGTGCATTATTACCCATATTATGCAGTTATTATCGCTAGAACTGTAATATTTATACTTATTACTTATATTATTATCAATATAACATGCATTATTACCCATATAATGGAGGTATTATCGCTAGAACTGTAATAATTATACTTATTACTTATACTATTAGCAATATAACGTGCATTATTACCCATATAATGCAGTTATTATCGCCAGAACTGTAATAATTATACTTATTACTTATATTATTCTCAATATAACATGCATTATTACCCATATAATGCAGTTATTATCGCTAGAACTGTCATAATTATACTTATTACTTTCATTCTCATCAATATAACATGCATTATTACCCATATAATGGAGGTATTATCGCTAGAACTGTAATAATTATACTTATTACTTATACTATTAGCAATATAACGTGCATTTTTACCCATATAATGGAGGTATTATCGCTAGAACTGTAATAATTATACTCATTACTTATATTATTAGCAATGTAACGTGCATTATTACCCATATTATGCAGTTATTATCGCCAGAACTGTAATAATTATACTTATTACTTATATTATTCTCAATATAACATGCATTATTACCCATATTATGCAGTTATTATCGATAGAACTATAATAAATACACTTATTACTTTTACTATTATCAATATATCATGCACTATTAGCCATATTTTACTATTATTATCGCTAGAACTATAATAATTATACTTATTACTCCCGATGTTATCAATATAACGTGCATTATTACCCATATAATGCAGTTATTATCGCCAGAACTGTAATAATTATACTTATTACTTATATTATTCTCAATATAACATGCATTATTACCCACATTATGCAGTTATTATCGCTAGAACTACAATAAATATACGTATTACTTTCATTATCATCAATATAACATGCATTATTACCCATATAATGGAGGTATTATCGCTAGAACTGTCATAATTATACTTATTACTTATATTATTCTCAATATAACATGCATTATTACCCATATTATGCAGTTATTATCGCTAGAACTGTAATAATTATACTTATTACTCATATTATTATCAATATAACATGCATTACTACCCATATTATGCAGTTATTATCGCTAGAACTATAATAAATATACGTATTACTTTTATTATCATCAATATAACATGCATTATTACCCATATTATGCAGTTATTATCGCCAGAACTGTAATAATTATACTTATTACTTATATTATTCTCAATATAACATGCATTATTACCCACATTATGCAGTTATTATCGCTAGAACTATAATAAATATACGTATTACTTTCATTATCATCAATATAACATGCATTATTACCCATATAATGGAGGTATTATCGCTAGAACTGTAATAATTATAGTTATTACTTATATTATTATCAATATAACATGCATTATTACCCATATAATGGAGGTATTATCGCTAGAACTGTAATAATTATACTTATTACTTATACTATTAGCAATATAACGTGCATTATTACCCATATAATGCAGTTATTATCGCCAGAACTGTAATAATTATACTTATTACTTATATTATTCTCAATATAACATGCATTATTACCCATATAATGCAGTTATTATCGCTAGAACTGTAATAATTATACTTATTACTTATATTATTATCAACATAACATGCATTATTACCCATATAATGGAGGTATTATTGCTAGGACTGTAATAATTATACTTACTACTTACACTATTAGCAATATAACGTGCATTGTTACCCATATAATGCAGTTATTATCGCCAGAACTGTAATAATTATACTTATTACTTATATTATTCTCAACATAACATGCATTATTAGCCATATTATGCAGTTATTATCGCAAGAACTATAATAAATATACGTATTACTTTCATTATTATCAATATAACATGCATTATTACCCATATTATGCAGTTATTATCGCTAGAACTATAATAAATATACGTATTGCTTTTATTATCATCAATATAACATGCATTATTACCCATATTATGCAGTTATTATCGATAGAACTGTAATAAATATACTTATTACTTTTATTATTATCAATATAACATGCACTATTTGCCATATCTTACTATTATTACCGCTAGAACTGTAATAATTATACATATTACTCCCGATATTATCAATATAACATGCATTATTACCCATATAATGCAGTTATTATCCCTAGAACTGTAATAATTATACTTATTACTTATATTATTATCAATATAACATGCATTATTACTCATATAATGCAGTTATTATCGCTAGAACTGTAATAATTGTACTCATTACTTATATTATTAGCAATATAACGTGCATTATTACCCATATTATGCAGTTGTTATCGCTAGAACTGTAATAATTATACTTATTACTTATATCACTATCAATATAACATGCAGTATTACCCATATAATAGAGGTATTATCGCTAGAACTGTAATAATTATACTTATAACTTATACTATTAGCAATAAAACGTGCATTGTTACCCATATAATGCAGTTATTATCGCTAGAACTATAATAATTATACTTATTACTCCCGATATTATCAATATAACATGCATTATTACCCATATAATGCAGTTATTATCGCTAGAACTGTAATAATTATACTTATTACTTATATTATTAGCAATATAACGTGCATTATTACCCATATAATGCTGTTATTATCGCTAGAACTGTAATAATTATACTTATTACTTATACTATTAGCAATATAACGTGCATTATTACCCATATAATGCAGTTATTATCGCCAGAACTGTAATAATTATACTTATTACTTATATTATTCTCAATATAACATGCATTATTACCCACATTATGCAGTTATTATCGCTAGAACTACAATAAATATACGTATTACTTTCATTATCATCAATATAACATGCATTATTACCCATATAATGGAGGTATTATCGCTAGAACTGTAATAATTATACTTATTACTTATATTATTCTCAATATAACATGCATTATTACCCATATTATGCAGTTATTATCGATAGAACTGTAATAAATACACTTATTACTTTTACTATTATCAATATATCATGCACTATTAGCCATATTTTACTATTATTATCGCTAGAACTATAATAATTATACTTATTACTCCCGATGTTATCAATATAACATGCCTTATTACCCATATAATGCAGTTATTATCGCTAGAACTGTAATAATTATACTCATTACTTATATTATTAGCAATGTAACGTGCATTATTACCCATATTATGCAGTTATTATCGCTAGAACTGTAATATTTATACTTATTACTTATATTATTATCAATATAACATGCATTATTACCCACATAATGGAGGTATTATCGCTAGAACTGTAATAAATATACTTATTACTTATACTATTAGCAATATAACGTGCATTATTACCCATATAATGCAGTTATTATCGCCAGAACTGTAATAATTATACTTATTACTTATATTATTCTCAATATAACATGCATTATTACCCACATTATGCAGTTATTATCGCTAGAACTACAATAAATATACGTATTACTTTCATTATCATCAATATAACATGCATTATTACCCATATAATGGAGGTATTATCGCTAGAACTGTAATAATTATACTTATTACTTATATTGTTCTCAATATAACATGCATTATTACCCATATAATGCAGTTATTATCGCTAGAACTGTAATAATTATACTTATTACTTATATTGTTAGCAATATAACGTGCATTATTACCCATATAATGCAGTTATTATCGCTAGAACTGTAATAATTATACTTATTACTTATAATATTATCAATATAACATGCATTATTACCCATATAATAGAGGTATTATCGCTAGAACTGTAATAATTATACTTATTACTTATACTATTAGCAATATAACGTGCATTTTTACCCATATAATGGAGGTATTATCGCAAGAACTGTAATAATTATACTTATTACTTATACTATTAGCAATATAACGTGCATTATTACCCATATAATGCAGTTATTATCGCCAGAACTGTAATAATTATACTTATTACTTATATTGTTAGCAATATAACGTGCATTATTACCCATATAATGCAGTTATTATCGCTAGAACTGTAATAATTATACTTATTACTTATAATATTATCAATATAACATGCATTATTACCCATATTATGCAGTTATGATCGCCAGAACTATAATAAATATACGTATTACTTTTATTATCATCAATATAACATGCATTATTACCCATATTATGCAGTTATTATCGATAGAACTGTAATAAATATACTTATTACTTTTATTATTATCAATATAACATGCACTATTTGCCACATTTTACTATTATTATCGCTAGAACTATAATAATTATACTTATTACTCCCGATATTATCAATATAACATGCATTATTACCCATATAATGCAGTTATTATCGCTAGAACTGTAATAATTGTACTTATTACTTATATTACTATCAATATAACATGCATTATTACCCATATAATAGAGGTATTATCGCTAGAACTGTAAAAATTATACTTATTACTTATACTATTAGCAATATAACGTGCATTTTTACCCATATAATGGAGGTATTATCGCAAGAACTGTAATAATTATACTTATTACTTATACTATTAGCAATATAACGTGCATTATTACCCATATAATGCAGTTATTATCGCCAGAACTGTAATAATTATACTTATTACTTATATTATTCTCAATATAACATGCATTATTACCCACATTATGCAGTTATTATCGCTAGAACTATAATAAATATACGTATTACTTTCATTATCATCAATATAACATGCATTATTACCCATATAATGGAGGTATTATCGCTAGAACTGTAATAATTATACTTATTACTTATATTATTATCAATATAACATGCATTATTACCCATATAATGGAGGTATTATCGCTAGAACTGTAATAATTATACTTATTACTTATACTATTAGCAATATAACGTGCATTATTACCCATATAATGCAGTTATTATCGCCAGAACTGTAATAATTATACTTATTACTTATATTATTCTCAATATAACATGCATTATTACCCATATAATGCAGTTATTATCGCTAGAACTGTAATAATTATACTTATTACTTATATTATTATCAACATAACATGCATTATTACCCATATAATGGAGGTATTATTGCTAGAACTGTAATAATTATACTTACTACTTACACTATTAGCAATATAACGTGCATTGTTACCCATATAATGCAGTTATTATCGCCAGAACTGTAATAATTATACTTATTACTTATATTATTCTCAACATAACATGCATTATTAGCCATATTATGCAGTTATTATCGCAAGAACTATAATAAATATACGTATTACTTTCATTATTATCAATATAACATGCATTATTACCCATATTATGCAGTTATTATCGCTAGAACTATAATAAATATACGTATTGCTTTTATTATCATCAATATAACATGCATTATTACCCATATTATGCAGTTATTATCGATAGAACTGTAATAAATATACTTATTACTTTTATTATTATCAATATAACATGCACTATTTGCCATATTTTACTATTATTACCGCTAGAACTATAATAATTATACATATTACTCCCGATATTATCAATATAACATGCATTATTACCCATATAATGCAGTTATTATCGCTAGAACTGTAATAATTATACTTATTACTTATATTATTATCAATATAACATGCATTATTACTCATATAATGCAGTTATTATCGCTAGAACTGTAATAATTGTACTCATTACTTATATTATTAGCAATATAACGTGCATTATTACCCATATTATGCAGTTGTTATCGCTAGAACTGTAATAATTATACTTATTACTTATATCACTATCAATATAACATGCAGTATTACCCATATAATAGAGGTATTATCGCTAGAACTGTAATAATTATACTTATAACTTATACTATTAGCAATAAAACGTGCATTGTTACCCATATAATGCAGTTATTATCGCTAGAACTATAATAATTATACTTATTACTCCCGATATTATCAATATAACATGCATTATTACCCATATAATGCAGTTATTATCGCTAGAACTGTAATAATTATACTTATTACTTATATTATTAGCAATATAACGTGCATTATTACCCATATAATGCTGTTATTATCGCTAGAACTGTAATAATTATACTTATTACTTATACTATTAGCAATATAACGTGCATTATTACCCATATAATGCAGTTATTATCGCCAGAACTGTAATAATTATACTTATTACTTATATTATTCTCAATATAACATGCATTATTACCCACATTATGCAGTTATTATCGCTAGAACTACAATAAATATACGTATTACTTTCATTATCATCAATATAACATGCATTATTACCCATATAATGGAGGTATTATCGCTAGAACTGTAATAATTATACTTATTACTTATATTATTCTCAATATAACATGCATTATTACCCATATTATGCAGTTATTATCGATAGAACTGTAATAAATACACTTATTACTTTTACTATTATCAATATATCATGCACTATTAGCCATATTTTACTATTATTATCGCTAGAACTATAATAATTATACTTATTACTCCCGATGTTATCAATATAACATGCCTTATTACCCATATAATGCAGTTATTATCGCTAGAACTGTAATAATTATACTCATTACTTATATTATTAGCAATGTAACGTGCATTATTACCCATATTATGCAGTTATTATCGCTAGAACTGTAATATTTATACTTATTACTTATATTATTATCAATATAACATGCATTATTACCCACATAATGGAGGTATTATCGCTAGAACTGTAATAAATATACTTATTACTTATACTATTAGCAATATAACGTGCATTATTACCCATATAATGCAGTTATTATCGCCAGAACTGTAATAATTATACTTATTACTTATATTGTTAGCAATATAACGTGCATTATTACCCATATAATGCAGTTATTATCGCTAGAACTGTAATAATTATACTTATTACTTATATTGTTAGCAATATAACGTGCATTATTACCCATATAATGCAGTTATTATCGCTAGAACTGTAATAATTATACTTATTACTTATAATATTATCAATATAACATGCATTATTACCCATATTATGCAGTTATTATCGCTAGAACTACAATAAATATACGTATTACTTTCATTATCATCAATATAACATGCATTATTACCCATATAATGGAGGTATTATCGCTAGAACTGTAATAATTATACTTATTACTTATATTATTCTCAATATAACATGCATTATTACCCACATTATGCAGTTATTATCGCTAGAACTACAATAAATATACGTATTACTTTCATTATCATCAATATAACATGCATTATTACCCATATAATGGAGGTATTATCGCTAGAACTGTAATAATTATACTTATTACTTATATTGTTCTCAATATAACATGCATTATTACCCATATAATGCAGTTATTATCGCTAGAACTGTAATAATTATACTTATTACTTATATTGTTAGCAATATAACGTGCATTATTACCCATATAATGCAGTTATTATCGCTAGAACTGTAATAATTATACTTATTACTTATAATATTATCAATATAACATGCATTATTACCCATATAATAGAGGTATTATCGCTAGAACTGTAATAATTATACTTATTACTTATACTATTAGCAATATAACGTGCATTTTTACCCATATAATGGAGGTATTATCGCAAGAACTGTAATAATTATACTTATTACTTATACTATTAGCAATATAACGTGCATTATTACCCATATAATGCAGTTATTATCGCCAGAACTGTAATAATTATACTTATTACTTATATTGTTAGCAATATAACGTGCATTATTACCCATATAATGCAGTTATTATCGCTAGAACTGTAATAATTATACTTATTACTTATAATATTATCAATATAACATGCATTATTACCCATATTATGCAGTTATGATCGCCAGAACTATAATAAATATACGTATTACTTTTATTATCATCAATATAACATGCATTATTACCCATATTATGCAGTTATTATCGATAGAACTGTAATAAATATACTTATTACTTTTATTATTATCAATATAACATGCACTATTTGCCACATTTTACTATTATTATCGCTAGAACTATAATAATTATACTTATTAGTCCCGATATTATCAATATAACATGCATTATTACCCATATAATGCAGTTATTATCGCTAGAACTGTAATAATTGTACTTATTACTTATATTACTATCAATATAACATGCATTATTACCCATATAATAGAGGTATTATCGCTAGAACTGTAAAAATTATACTTATTACTTATACTATTAGCAATATAACGTGCATTTTTACCCATATAATGGAGGTATTATCGCAAGAACTGTAATAATTATACTTATTACTTATACTATTAGCAATATAACGTGCATTATTACCCATATAATGCAGTTATTATCGCCAGAACTGTAATAATTATACTTATTACTTATATTATTCTCAATATAACATGCATTATTACCCACATTATGCAGTTATTATCGCTAGAACTATAATAAATATACGTATTACTTTCATTATCATCAATATAACATGCATTATTACCCATATAATGGAGGTATTATCGCTAGAACTGTAATAATTATACTTCTTACTTATACTATTAGCAATATAACGTGCATTTTTACCCATATAATGGAGGTATTATCGCTAGAACTGTAATAATTATACTCATTACTTATATTATTAGCAATGTAACGTGCATTATTACCCATATTATGCAGTTATTATCGCTAGAACTGTAATATTTATACTTATTACTTATATTATTATCAATATAACATGCATTATTACCCATATAATGGAGGTATTATCGCTAGAACTGTAATAATTATACTTATTACTTATACTATTAGCAATATAACGTGCATTATTACCCATATAATGCAGTTATTATCGCCAGAACTGTAATAATTATACTTATTACTTATATTATTCTCAATATAACATGCATTATTACCCATATAATGCAGTTATTATCGCTAGAACTGTCATAATTATACTTATTACTTTCATTCTCATCAATATAACATGCATTATTACCCATATAATGGAGGTATTATCGCTAGAACTGTAATAATTATACTTATTACTTATACTATTAGCAATATAACGTGCATTTTTACCCATATAATGGAGGTATTATCGCTAGAACTGTAATAATTATACTCATTACTTATATTATTAGCAATGTAACGTGCATTATTACCCATATTATGCAGTTATTATCGCCAGAACTGTAATAATTATACTTATTACTTATATTATTCTCAATATAACATGCATTATTACCCATATTATGCAGTTATTATCGATAGAACTGTAATAAATACACTTATTACTTTTACTATTATCAATATATCATGCACTATTAGCCATATTTTACTATTATTATCGCTAGAACTATAATAATTATACTTATTACTCCCGATGTTATCAATATAACGTGCATTATTACCCATATAATGCAGTTATTATCGCCAGAACTGTAATAATTATACTTATTACTTATATTATTCTCAATATAACATGCATTATTACCCACATTATGCAGTTATTATCGCTAGAACTACAATAAATATACGTATTACTTTCATTATCATCAATATAACATGCATTATTACCCATATAATGGAGGTATTATCGCTAGAACTGTCATAATTATACTTATTACTTATATTATTCTCAATATAACATGCATTATTACCCATATTATGCAGTTATTATCGCTAGAACTGTAATAATTATACTTATTACTCATATTATTATCAATATAACATGCATTACTACCCATATTATGCAGTTATTATCGCTAGAACTATAATAAATATACGTATTACTTTTATTATCATCAATATAACATGCATTATTACCCATATTATGCAGTTATTATCGCCAGAACTGTAATAATTATACTTATTACTTATATTATTCTCAATATAACATGCATTATTACCCACATTATGCAGTTATTATCGCTAGAACTATAATAAATATACGCATTACTTTCATTATCATCAATATAACATGCATTATTACCCATATAATGGAGGTATTATCGCTAGAACTGTAATAATTATACTTATTACTTATATTATTATCAATATAACATGCATTATTACCCATATAATGCAGTTATTATCGCTAGAACTGTAATAATTGTACTCATTACTTATATTATTAGCAATATAACGTGCATTATTACCCATATTATGCAGTTGTTATCGCTAGAACTGTAATAATTATACTTATTACTTATATCACTATCAATATAACATGCAGTATTACCCATATAATAGAGGTATTATCGCTAGAACTGTAATAATTATACGTATTACTTATACTATTAGCAATATAACGTGCATTATTACCCATATAATGCAGTTATTATCGCCAGAACTGTAATAATTATACTTATTACTTATATTATTCTCAATATAACATGCATTATTACCCATATAATGCAGTTATTATCGCTAGAACTGTAATAATTATACTTATTACTTATATTATTATCAACATAACATGCATTATTACCCATATAATGGAGGTATTATTGCTAGAACTGTAATAATTATACTTACTACTTACACTATTAGCAATATAACGTGCATTGTTACCCATATAATGCAGTTATTATCGCCAGAACTGTAATAATTATACTTATTACTTATATTATTCTCAACATAACATGCATTATTAGCCATATTATGCAGTTATTATCGCAAGAACTATAATAAATATACGTATTACTTTCATTATTATCAATATAACATGCATTATTACCCATATTATGCAGTTATTATCGCTAGAACTATAATAAATATACGTATTGCTTTTATTATCATCAATATAACATGCATTATTACCCATATTATGCAGTTATTATCGATAGAACTGTAATAAATATACTTATTACTTTTATTATTATCAATATAACATGCACTATTTGCCATATTTTACTATTATTACCGCTAGAACTATAATAATTATACATATTACTCCCGATATTATCAATATAACATGCATTATTACCCATATAATGCAGTTATTATCGCTAGAACTGTAATAATTATACTTATTACTTATATTATTATCAATATAACATGCATTATTACTCATATAATGCAGTTATTATCGCTAGAACTGTAATAATTGTACTCATTACTTATATTATTAGCAATATAACGTGCATTATTACCCATATTATGCAGTTGTTATCGCTAGAACTGTAATAATTATACTTATTACTTATATCACTATCAATATAACATGCAGTATTACCCATATAATAGAGGTATTATCGCTAGAACTGTAATAATTATACTTATAACTTATACTATTAGCAATAAAACGTGCATTGTTACCCATATAATGCAGTTATTATCGCTAGAACTATAATAATTATACTTATTACTCCCGATATTATCAATATAACATGCATTATTACCCATATAATGCAGTTATTATCGCTAGAACTGTAATAATTATACTTATTACTTATATTATTAGCAATATAACGTGCATTATTACCCATATAATGCTGTTATTATCGCTAGAACTGTAATAATTATACTTATTACTTATACTATTAGCAATATAACGTGCATTATTACCCATATAATGCAGTTATTATCGCCAGAACTGTAATAATTATACTTATTACTTATATTATTCTCAATATAACATGCATTATTACCCACATTATGCAGTTATTATCGCTAGAACTACAATAAATATACGTATTACTTTCATTATCATCAATATAACATGCATTATTACCCATATAATGGAGGTATTATCGCTAGAACTGTAATAATTATACTTATTACTTATATTATTCTCAATATAACATGCATTATTACCCATATTATGCAGTTATTATCGATAGAACTGTAATAAATACACTTATTACTTTTACTATTATCAATATATCATGCACTATTAGCCATATTTTACTATTATTATCGCTAGAACTATAATAATTATACTTATTACTCCCGATGTTATCAATATAACATGCCTTATTACCCATATAATGCAGTTATTATCGCTAGAACTGTAATAATTATACTCATTACTTATATTATTAGCAATGTAACGTGCATTATTACCCATATTATGCAGTTATTATCGCTAGAACTGTAATATTTATACTTATTACTTATATTATTATCAATATAACATGCATTATTACCCACATAATGGAGGTATTATCGCTAGAACTGTAATAAATATACTTATTACTTATACTATTAGCAATATAACGTGCATTATTACCCATATAATGCAGTTATTATCGCCAGAACTGTAATAATTATACTTATTACTTATATTATTCTCAATATAACATGCATTATTACCCACATTATGCAGTTATTATCGCTAGAACTACAATAAATATACGTATTACTTTCATTATCATCAATATAACATGCATTATTACCCATATAATGGAGGTATTATCGCTAGAACTGTAATAATTATACTTATTACTTATATTGTTCTCAATATAACATGCATTATTACCCATATAATGCAGTTATTATCGCTAGAACTGTAATAATTATACTTATTACTTATATTGTTAGCAATATAACGTGCATTATTACCCATATAATGCAGTTATTATCGCTAGAACTGTAATAATTATACTTATTACTTATATTATTCTCAATATAACATGCATTATTACCCATATTATGCAGTTATTATCGCTAGAACTATAATAAATATACGTATTACTTTTATTATCATCAATATAACATGCATTATTACCCGTATTATTCAGTTATTATCGATAGAACTGTAATATATATACTTATTACTTTTATTATTATCAATATAACATGCACTATTTGCCATATTTTACTATTATTATCGCTAGAACTATAATAATTATACTTATTACTCCTGATGTTATCAATATAACATGCCTTATTACCCATATAATGCAGTTATTATCGCTAGAACTGTAATAATTATACTTATTACTTATATTATTATCAATATAACATGCATTATTACCCATATAAACGGAGGTATTATCGTAAGAACTGTAATAATTATACTTATTACTTATACTATTAGCAATATAACGTGCATTATTACCCATATAATGCAGTTATTATCGCCAGAACTGTAATAATTATACTTATTACTTATATTATTCTCAATATAACATGCATTATTACCCACATTATGCAGTTATTATCGCTAGAACTACAATAAATATACGTATTACTTTCATTACCATCAATATAACATGCATTATTACCCATATAATGGAGGTATTATCGCTAGAACTGTAATAATTATACTTATTACTTATATTATTCTCAATATAACATGCATTATTACCCATATTATGCAGTTATTATCGATAGAACTGTAATAAATACACTTATTACTTTTACTATTATCAATATATCATGCATTATTACCCATATAATGGAGGTATTATCGCTAGAACTGTAATAATTATACTTATTACTTATATTATTCTCAATATAACATGCATTATTACCCATATTATGCAGTTATTATCGATAGAACTGTAATAAATACACTTATTACTTTTACTATTATCAATATATCATGCACTATTAGCCATATTTTACTATTATTATCGCTAGAACTATAATAATTATACTTATTACTCCCGATGTTATCAATATAACATGCCTTATTACCCATATAATGCAGTTATTATCGCTAGAACTGTAATAAATATACTCATTACTCTTATTATTAGCAATGTAACGTGCATTATTACCAATATAATGCAGTTATTATCGCCAGAACTGTAATAATTATACTTATTACTTATATTATTCTCAATATAACATGCATTATTACCCATATTATGCAGTTATTATCGCTAGAACTGTAATAATTATACTCATTACTTATATTATTAGCAATGTAACGTGCATTATTACCCATATAATGCAGTTATTATCGCTAGAACTGTAATAATTATACTTATTACTTATATTGTTAGCAATATAACGTGCATTATTACCCATATAATGCAGTTATTATCGCTAGAACTGTAATAATTATACTTATTACTCATATTATTATCAATATAACATGCATTATTACCCATATTATGCAGTTATTATCGCTAGAACTATAATAAATATACGTATTACTTTCATTATCATCAATATAACATGCATTATTACCCATATAATGGAGGTATTATCGCTAGAACTGTAATAATTATACTTATTACTTATATTATTATCAATATAACATGCATTATTACCCATATTATGCAGTTATTATCTCTAGAACCATAATAAATATACTCATTACTCCCAATATTATCAATATAACATGCATTTTTACCCATATAATGCAGTTATTATCGCTAGAACTGTAATAATTACACTTATTACTTATATTGTTAGCAATATAACGTGCATTATTACCCATATAATGCAGTTATTATCGCTAGAACTGTAATAATTATACTTATTACTTATAATATTATCAATATAACATGCATTATTACCCATATTATGCATTTATGATCGCCAGAACTATAATAAATATACGTATTACTTTTATTATCATCAATATAACATGCATTATTACCCATATTATGCAGTTATTATCGATAGAACTGTAATAAATATACTTATTACTTTTATTATTATCAATATAACATGCACTATTTGCCATATTTTACTATTATTATCGCTAGAACTATAATAATTATACTTATTACTCCCGATATTATCAATATAACATGCATTATTACCCATATAATGCAGTTATTATCGCTAGAACTGTAATAATTGTACTCATTACTTATATTATTAGCAATATAACGTGCATTATTACCCATATTATGCAGTTATTATCGCTAGAACTGTAATAATTATACTTATTACTTATATTACTATCAATATAACATGCATTATTACCCATATTATGCAGTTATTATCGCTAGAACTATAATAAATATACGTATTACTTTCATTATCATCAATATAACATGCATTATTACCCATATAATGGAGGTATTATCGCTAGAACTGGAATAATTATACTTATTACTTATATTATTATCAATATAACATGCATTATTACCCATATTATGCAGTTATTATCTCTAGAACCATAATAAATATACTCATTACTCCCAATATTATCAATATAACATGCATTTTTACCCATATAATGCAGTTATTATCGCTAGAACTGTAATAATTATACTTATTACTTGTATTGTTAGCAATATAACGTGCATTATTACCCATATAATGCAGTTATTATCGCTAGAACTGTAATAATTATACTTATTACTTATAATATTATCAATATAACATGCATTATTACCCATATAATAGAGGTATTATCGCTAGAACTGTAATAATTATACTTATTACTTATACTATTAGCAATATAACGTGCATTTTTACCCATATAATGGAGGTATTATCGCAAGAACTGTAATAATTATACTTATTACTTATACTATTAGCAATATAACGTGCATTATTACCCATATAATGCAGTTATTATCGCCAGAACTGTAATAATTATACTTATTACTTATATTGTTAGCAATATAACGTGCATTATTACCCATATAATGCAGTTATTATCGCTAGAACTGTAATAATTATACTTATTACTTATAATATTATCAATATAACATGCATTATTACCCATATTATGCAGTTATGATCGCCAGAACTATAATAAATATACGTATTACTTTTATTATCATCAATATAACATGCATTATTACCCATATTATGCAGTTATTATCGATAGAACTGTAATAAATATACTTATTACTTTTATTATTATCAATATAACATGCACTATTTGCCACATTTTACTATTATTATCGCTAGAACTATAATAATTATACTTATTACTCCCGATATTATCAATATAACATGCATTATTACCCATATAATGCAGTTATTATCGCTAGAACTGTAATAATTGTACTTATTACTTATATTACTATCAATATAACATGCATTATTACCCATATAATAGAGGTATTATCGCTAGAACTGTAATAATTATACTTATTACTTATACTATTAGCAATATAACGTGCATTTTTACCCATATAATGGAGGTATTATCGCAAGAACTGTAATAATTATACTTATTACTTATACTATTAGCAATATAACGTGCATTATTACCCATATAATGCAGTTATTATCGCCAGAACTGTAATAATTATACTTATTACTTATATTATTCTCAATATAACATGCATTATTACCCACATTATGCAGTTATTATCGCTAGAACTATAATAAATATACGTATTACTTTCATTATCATCAATATAACATGCATTATTACCCATATAATGGAGGTATTATCGCTAGAACTGTAATAATTATACTTCTTACTAATACTATTAGCAATATAACGTGCATTTTTACCCATATAATGGAGGTATTATCGCTAGAACTGTAATAATTATACTCATTACTTATATTATTAGCAATGTAACGTGCATTATTACCCATATTATGCAGTTATTATCGCTAGAACTGTAATATTTATACTTATTACTCATATTATTATCAATATAACATGCATTATTACCCATATTATGCAGTTATTATCGCTAGAACTATAATAAATATACGTATTACTTTCATTATCATCAATATAACATGCATTATTACCCATATAATGGAGGTATTATCGCTAGAACTGTAATAATTATACTTATTACTTATATTATTATCAATATAACATGCATTATTACCCATATTATGCAGTTATTATCTCTAGAACCATAATAAATATACTCATTACTCCCAATATTATCAATATAACATGCATTTTTACCCATATAATGCAGTTATTATCGCTAGAACTGTAATAATTACACTTATTACTTATATTGTTAGCAATATAACGTGCATTATTACCCATATAATGCAGTTATTATCGCTAGAACTGTAATAATTATACTTATTACTTATAATATTATCAATATAACATGCATTATTACCCATATTATGCATTTATGATCGCCAGAACTATAATAAATATACGTATTACTTTTATTATCATCAATATAACATGCATTATTACCCATATTATGCAGTTATTATCGATAGAACTGTAATAAATATACTTATTACTTTTATTATTATCAATATAACATGCACTATTTGCCATATTTTACTATTATTATCGCTAGAACTATAATAATTATACTTATTACTCCCGATATTATCAATATAACATGCATTATTACCCATATAATGCAGTTATTATCGCTAGAACTGTAATAATTGTACTCATTACTTATATTATTAGCAATATAACGTGCATTATTACCCATATTATGCAGTTATTATCGCTAGAACTGTAATAATTATACTTATTACTTATATTACTATCAATATAACATGCATTATTACCCATATTATGCAGTTATTATCGCTAGAACTATAATAAATATACGTATTACTTTCATTATCATCAATATAACATGCATTATTACCCATATAATGGAGGTATTATCGCTAGAACTGGAATAATTATACTTATTACTTATATTATTATCAATATAACATGCATTATTACCCATATTATGCAGTTATTATCTCTAGAACCATAATAAATATACTCATTACTCCCAATATTATCAATATAACATGCATTTTTACCCATATAATGCAGTTATTATCGCTAGAACTGTAATAATTATACTTATTACTTGTATTGTTAGCAATATAACGTGCATTATTACCCATATAATGCAGTTATTATCGCTAGAACTGTAATAATTATACTTATTACTTATAATATTATCAATATAACATGCATTATTACCCATATAATAGAGGTATTATCGCTAGAACTGTAATAATTATACTTATTACTTATACTATTAGCAATATAACGTGCATTTTTACCCATATAATGGAGGTATTATCGCAAGAACTGTAATAATTATACTTATTACTTATACTATTAGCAATATAACGTGCATTATTACCCATATAATGCAGTTATTATCGCCAGAACTGTAATAATTATACTTATTACTTATATTGTTAGCAATATAACGTGCATTATTACCCATATAATGCAGTTATTATCGCTAGAACTGTAATAATTATACTTATTACTTATAATATTATCAATATAACATGCATTATTACCCATATTATGCAGTTATGATCGCCAGAACTATAATAAATATACGTATTACTTTTATTATCATCAATATAACATGCATTATTACCCATATTATGCAGTTATTATCGATAGAACTGTAATAAATATACTTATTACTTTTATTATTATCAATATAACATGCACTATTTGCCACATTTTACTATTATTATCGCTAGAACTATAATAATTATACTTATTACTCCCGATATTATCAATATAACATGCATTATTACCCATATAATGCAGTTATTATCGCTAGAACTGTAATAATTGTACTTATTACTTATATTACTATCAATATAACATGCATTATTACCCATATAATAGAGGTATTATCGCTAGAACTGTAATAATTATACTTATTACTTATACTATTAGCAATATAACGTGCATTTTTACCCATATAATGGAGGTATTATCGCAAGAACTGTAATAATTATACTTATTACTTATACTATTAGCAATATAACGTGCATTATTACCCATATAATGCAGTTATTATCGCCAGAACTGTAATAATTATACTTATTACTTATATTATTCTCAATATAACATGCATTATTACCCACATTATGCAGTTATTATCGCTAGAACTATAATAAATATACGTATTACTTTCATTATCATCAATATAACATGCATTATTACCCATATAATGGAGGTATTATCGCTAGAACTGTAATAATTATACTTCTTACTAATACTATTAGCAATATAACGTGCATTTTTACCCATATAATGGAGGTATTATCGCTAGAACTGTAATAATTATACTCATTACTTATATTATTAGCAATGTAACGTGCATTATTACCCATATTATGCAGTTATTATCGCTAGAACTGTAATATTTATACTTATTACTTATATTATTATCAATATAACATGCATTATTACCCATATAATGGAGGTATTATCGCTAGAACTGTAATAATTATACTTATTACTTATACTATTAGCAATATAACGTGCATTATTACCCATATAATGCAGTTATTATCGCCAGAACTGTAATAATTATACTTATTACTTATATTATTCTCAATATAACATGCATTATTACCCACATAATGCAGTTATTATCGCTAGAACTGTCATAATTATACTTATTACTTTCATTCTCATCAATATAACATGCATTATTACCCATATAATGGAGGTATTATCGCTAGAACTGTAATAATTATACTTATTACTTATACTATTAGCAATATAACGTGCATTTTTACCCATATAATGGAGGTATTATCGCTAGAACTGTAATAATTATACTCATTACTTATATTATTAGCAATGTAACGTGCATTATTACCCATATTATGCAGTTATTATCGCCAGAACTGTAATAATTATACTTATTACTTATATTATTCTCAATATAACATGCATTATTACCCATATAATGCAGTTATTATCGCTAGAACTGGAATAATTATACTTATTACTTATATTATTATCAACATAACATGCATTATTACCCATATAATGGAGGTATTATTGCTAGAACTGTAATAATTATACTTATTACTTACACTATTAGCAATATAACGTGCATTGTTACCCATATAATGCAGTTATTATCGCCAGAACTGTAATAACTATACTTATTACTTATATTATTCTCAATATAACATGCATTATTACCCACATTATGCAGTTATTATCGCTATAAAAATAATAAATATACGTATTACTTTCATTATCATCAATATAACATGCATTATTACCCATATAATAGAGGTATTATCGCTTGAACTGTAATAATTATACTTATTACTTATACTATTAGCAATAAAACGTGCATTGTTACCCATATAATGGAGGTATTATCGCTAGAACTGTAATAATTATACTTATTACTTATACTATTAGCAATATAACGTGCATTAACCCATATAATGCAGTTATTATCGCCAGAACTGTAATAATTATACTTATTACTTATATTATTCTCAATATAACATGCATTATTACCCATATAATGCAGTTATTATCGCTAGAACTGTAATAATTATACTTATTACTTATATTATTATCAACATAACATGCATTATTACCCATATAATGGAGGTATTATTGCTAGGACTGTAATAATTATACTTACTACTTACACTATTAGCAATATAACGTGCATTGTTACCCATATAATGCAGTTATTATCGCCAGAACTGTAATAATTATACTTATTACTTATATTATTCTCAACATAACATGCATTATTAGCCATATTATGCAGTTATTATCGCAAGAACTATAATAAATATACGTATTACTTTCATTATTATCAATATAACATGCATTATTACCCATATTATGCAGTTATTATCGCTAGAACTATAATAAATATACGTATTGCTTTTATTATCATCAATATAACATGCATTATTACCCATATTATGCAGTTATTATCGATAGAACTGTAATAAATATACTTATTACTTTTATTATTATCAATATAACATGCACTATTTGCCATATTTTACTATTATTACCGCTAGAACTATAATAATTATACATATTACTCCCGATATTATCAATATAACATGCATTATTACCCATATAATGCAGTTATTATCGCTAGAACTGTAATAATTATACTTATTACTTATATTATTATCAATATAACATGCATTATTACTCATATAATGCAGTTATTATCGCTAGAACTGTAATAATTGTACTCATTACTTATATTATTAGCAATATAACGTGCATTATTACCCATATTATGCAGTTGTTATCGCTAGAACTGTAATAATTATACTTATTACTTATATCACTATCAATATAACATGCAGTATTACCCATATAATAGAGGTATTATCGCTAGAACTGTAATAATTATACTTATAACTTATACTATTAGCAATAAAACGTGCATTGTTACCCATATAATGCAGTTATTATCGCTAGAACTATAATAATTATACTTATTACTCCCGATATTATCAATATAACATGCATTATTACCCATATAATGCAGTTATTATCGCTAGAACTGTAATAATTATACTTATTACTTATATTATTAGCAATATAACGTGCATTATTACCCATATAATGCTGTTATTATCGCTAGAACTGTAATAATTATACTTATTACTTATACTATTAGCAATATAACGTGCATTATTACCCATATAATGCAGTTATTATCGCCAGAACTGTAATAATTATACTTATTACTTATATTATTCTCAATATAACATGCATTATTACCCACATTATGCAGTTATTATCGCTAGAACTACAATAAATATACGTATTACTTTCATTATCATCAATATAACATGCATTATTACCCATATAATGGAGGTATTATCGCTAGAACTGTAATAATTATACTTATTACTTATATTATTCTCAATATAACATGCATTATTACCCATATTATGCAGTTATTATCGATAGAACTGTAATAAATACACTTATTACTTTTACTATTATCAATATATCATGCACTATTAGCCATATTTTACTATTATTATCGCTAGAACTATAATAATTATACTTATTACTCCCGATGTTATCAATATAACATGCCTTATTACCCATATAATGCAGTTATTATCGCTAGAACTGTAATAATTATACTCATTACTTATATTATTAGCAATGTAACGTGCATTATTACCCATATTATGCAGTTATTATCGCTAGAACTGTAATATTTATACTTATTACTTATATTATTATCAATATAACATGCATTATTACCCACATAATGGAGGTATTATCGCTAGAACTGTAATAAATATACTTATTACTTATACTATTAGCAATATAACGTGCATTATTACCCATATAATGCAGTTATTATCGCCAGAACTGTAATAATTATACTTATTACTTATATTATTCTCAATATAACATGCATTATTACCCACATTATGCAGTTATTATCGCTAGAACTACAATAAATATACGTATTACTTTCATTATCATCAATATAACATGCATTATTACCCATATAATGGAGGTATTATCGCTAGAACTGTAATAATTATACTTATTACTTATATTGTTCTCAATATAACATGCATTATTACCCATATAATGCAGTTATTATCGCTAGAACTGTAATAATTATACTTATTACTTATATTGTTAGCAATATAACGTGCATTATTACCCATATAATGCAGTTATTATCGCTAGAACTGTAATAATTATACTTATTACTTATAATATTATCAATATAACATGCATTATTACCCATATAATAGAGGTATTATCGCTAGAACTGTAATAATTATACTTATTACTTATACTATTAGCAATATAACGTGCATTTTTACCCATATAATGGAGGTATTATCGCAAGAACTGTAATAATTATACTTATTACTTATACTATTAGCAATATAACGTGCATTATTACCCATATAATGCAGTTATTATCGCCAGAACTGTAATAATTATACTTATTACTTATATTGTTAGCAATATAACGTGCATTATTACCCATATAATGCAGTTATTATCGCTAGAACTGTAATAATTATACTTATTACTTATATTATTCTCAATATAACATGCATTATTACCCATATTATGCAGTTATTATCGCTAGAACTATAATAAATATACGTATTACTTTTATTATCATCAATATAACATGCATTATTACCCGTATTATTCAGTTATTATCGATAGAACTGTAATATATATACTTATTACTTTTATTATTATCAATATAACATGCACTATTTGCCATATTTTACTATTATTATCGCTAGAACTATAATAATTATACTTATTACTCCTGATGTTATCAATATAACATGCCTTATTACCCATATAATGCAGTTATTATCGCTAGAACTGTAATAATTATACTTATTACTTATATTATTATCAATATAACATGCATTATTACCCATATAAACGGAGGTATTATCGTAAGAACTGTAATAATTATACTTATTACTTATACTATTAGCAATATAACGTGCATTATTACCCATATAATGCAGTTATTATCGCCAGAACTGTAATAATTATACTTATTACTTATATTATTCTCAATATAACATGCATTATTACCCACATTATGCAGTTATTATCGCTAGAACTACAATAAATATACGTATTACTTTCATTATCATCAATATAACATGCATTATTACCCATATAATGGAGGTATTATCGCTAGAACTGTAATAATTATACTTATTACTTATATTATTCTCAATATAACATGCATTATTACCCATATTATGCAGTTATTATCGATAGAACTGTAATAAATACACTTATTACTTTTACTATTATCAATATATCATGCATTATTACCCATATAATGGAGGTATTATCGCTAGAACTGTAATAATTATACTTATTACTTATATTATTCTCAATATAACATGCATTATTACCCATATTATGCAGTTATTATCGATAGAACTGTAATAAATACACTTATTACTTTTACTATTATCAATATATCATGCACTATTAGCCATATTTTACTATTATTATCGCTAGAACTATAATAATTATACTTATTACTCCCGATGTTATCAATATAACATGCCTTATTACCCATATAATGCAGTTATTATCGCTAGAACTGTAATAAATATACTCATTACTCTTATTATTAGCAATGTAACGTGCATTATTACCAATATAATGCAGTTATTATCGCTAGAACTGTAATAATTATACTTATTACTTATACTATTAGCAATATAACGTGCATTATTACCCATATAATGCAGTTATTATCGCCAGAACTGTAATAATTATACTTATTACTTATATTATTCTCAATATAACATGCATTATTACCCACATTATGCAGTTATTATCGCTAGAACTATAATAAATATACGTATTACTTTCATTATCATCAATATAACATGCATTATTACCCATATAATGGAGGTATTATCGCTAGAACTGTAATAATTATACTTCTTACTAATACTATTAGCAATATAACGTGCATTTTTACCCATATAATGGAGGTATTATCGCTAGAACTGTAATAATTATACTCATTACTTATATTATTAGCAATGTAACGTGCATTATTACCCATATTATGCAGTTATTATCGCTAGAACTGTAATATTTATACTTATTACTCATATTATTATCAATATAACATGCATTATTACCCATATTATGCAGTTATTATCGCTAGAACTATAATAAATATACGTATTACTTTCATTATCATCAATATAACATGCATTATTACCCATATAATGGAGGTATTATCGCTAGAACTGTAATAATTATACTTATTACTTATATTATTATCAATATAACATGCATTATTACCCATATTATGCAGTTATTATCTCTAGAACCATAATAAATATACTCATTACTCCCAATATTATCAATATAACATGCATTTTTACCCATATAATGCAGTTATTATCGCTAGAACTGTAATAATTACACTTATTACTTATATTGTTAGCAATATAACGTGCATTATTACCCATATAATGCAGTTATTATCGCTAGAACTGTAATAATTATACTTATTACTTATAATATTATCAATATAACATGCATTATTACCCATATTATGCATTTATGATCGCCAGAACTATAATAAATATACGTATTACTTTTATTATCATCAATATAACATGCATTATTACCCATATTATGCAGTTATTATCGATAGAACTGTAATAAATATACTTATTACTTTTATTATTATCAATATAACATGCACTATTTGCCATATTTTACTATTATTATCGCTAGAACTATAATAATTATACTTATTACTCCCGATATTATCAATATAACATGCATTATTACCCATATAATGCAGTTATTATCGCTAGAACTGTAATAATTGTACTCATTACTTATATTATTAGCAATATAACGTGCATTATTACCCATATTATGCAGTTATTATCGCTAGAACTGTAATAATTATACTTATTACTTATATTACTATCAATATAACATGCATTATTACCCATATTATGCAGTTATTATCGCTAGAACTATAATAAATATACGTATTACTTTCATTATCATCAATATAACATGCATTATTACCCATATAATGGAGGTATTATCGCTAGAACTGGAATAATTATACTTATTACTTATATTATTATCAATATAACATGCATTATTACCCATATTATGCAGTTATTATCTCTAGAACCATAATAAATATACTCATTACTCCCAATATTATCAATATAACATGCATTTTTACCCATATAATGCAGTTATTATCGCTAGAACTGTAATAATTATACTTATTACTTGTATTGTTAGCAATATAACGTGCATTATTACCCATATAATGCAGTTATTATCGCTAGAACTGTAATAATTATACTTATTACTTATAATATTATCAATATAACATGCATTATTACCCATATAATAGAGGTATTATCGCTAGAACTGTAATAATTATACTTATTACTTATACTATTAGCAATATAACGTGCATTTTTACCCATATAATGGAGGTATCATCGCAAGAACTGTAATAATTATACTTATTACTTATACTATTAGCAATATAACGTGCATTATTACCCATATAATGCAGTTATTATCGCCAGAACTGTAATAATTATACTTATTACTTATATTGTTAGCAATATAACGTGCATTATTACCCATATAATGCAGTTATTATCGCTAGAACTGTAATAATTATACTTATTACTTATAATATTATCAATATAACATGCATTATTACCCATATTATGCAGTTATGATCGCCAGAACTATAATAAATATACGTATTACTTTTATTATCATCAATATAACATGCATTATTACCCATATTATGCAGTTATTATCGATAGAACTGTAATAAATATACTTATTACTTTTATTATTATCAATATAACATGCACTATTTGCCACATTTTACTATTATTATCGCTAGAACTATAATAATTATACTTATTACTCCCGATATTATCAATATAACATGCATTATTACCCATATAATGCAGTTATTATCGCTAGAACTGTAATAATTGTACTTATTACTTATATTACTATCAATATAACATGCATTATTACCCATATAATAGAGGTATTATCGCTAGAACTGTAATAATTATACTTATTACTTATACTATTAGCAATATAACGTGCATTTTTACCCATATAATGGAGGTATTATCGCAAGAACTGTAATAATTATACTTATTACTTATACTATTAGCAATATAACGTGCATTATTACCCATATAATGCAGTTATTATCGCCAGAACTGTAATAATTATACTTATTACTTATATTATTCTCAATATAACATGCATTATTACCCACATTATGCAGTTATTATCGCTAGAACTATAATAAATATACGTATTACTTTCATTATCATCAATATAACATGCATTATTACCCATATAATGGAGGTATTATCGCTAGAACTGTAATAATTATACTTCTTACTAATACTATTAGCAATATAACGTGCATTTTTACCCATATAATGGAGGTATTATCGCTAGAACTGTAATAATTATACTCATTACTTATATTATTAGCAATGTAACGTGCATTATTACCCATATTATGCAGTTATTATCGCTAGAACTGTAATATTTATACTTATTACTTATATTATTATCAATATAACATGCATTATTACCCATATAATGGAGGTATTATCGCTAGAACTGTAATAATTATACTTATTACTTATACTATTAGCAATATAACGTGCATTATTACCCATATAATGCAGTTATTATCGCCAGAACTGTAATAATTATACTTATTACTTATATTATTCTCAATATAACATGCATTATTACCCACATAATGCAGTTATTATCGCTAGAACTGTCATAATTATACTTATTACTTTCATTCTCATCAATATAACATGCATTATTACCCATATAATGGAGGTATTATTGCTAGAACTGTAATAATTATACTTATTACTTACACTATTAGCAATATAACGTGCATTGTTACCCATATAATGCAGTTATTATCGCCAGAACTGTAATAATTATACTTATTACTTATATTATTCTCAATATAACATGCATTATTACCCATATAATGCAGTTATTATCGCTAGAACTGGAATAATTATACTTATTACTTATATTATTATCAACATAACATGCATTATTACCCATATAATGGAGGTATTATTGCTAGAACTGTAATAATTATACTTATTACTTACACTATTAGCAATATAACGTGCATTGTTACCCATATAATGCAGTTATTATCGCCAGAACTGTAATAACTATACTTATTACTTATATTATTCTCAATATAACATGCATTATTACCCACATTATGCAGTTATTATCGCTATAAAAATAATAAATATACGTATTACTTTCATTATCATCAATATAACATGCATTATTACCCATATAATAGAGGTATTATCGCTTGAACTGTAATAATTATACTTATTACTTATACTATTAGCAATAAAACGTGCATTGTTACCCATATAATGGAGGTATTATCGCTAGAACTGTAATAATTATACTTATTACTTATACTATTAGCAATATAACGTGCATTAACCCATATAATGCAGTTATTATCGCCAGAACTGTAATAATTATACTTATTACTTATATTATTCTCAATATAACATGCATTATTACCCATATAATGCAGTTATTATCGCTAGAACTGTAATAATTATACTTATTACTTATATTATTATCAACATAACATGCATTATTACCCATATAATGGAGGTATTATTGCTAGGACTGTAATAATTATACTTACTACTTACACTATTAGCAATATAACGTGCATTGTTACCCATATAATGCAGTTATTATCGCCAGAACTGTAATAATTATACTTATTACTTATATTATTCTCAACATAACATGCATTATTAGCCATATTATGCAGTTATTATCGCAAGAACTATAATAAATATACGTATTACTTTCATTATTATCAATATAACATGCATTATTACCCATATTATGCAGTTATTATCGCTAGAACTATAATAAATATACGTATTGCTTTTATTATCATCAATATAACATGCATTATTACCCATATTATGCAGTTATTATCGATAGAACTGTAATAAATATACTTATTACTTTTATTATTATCAATATAACATGCACTATTTGCCATATTTTACTATTATTACCGCTAGAACTATAATAATTATACATATTACTCCCGATATTATCAATATAACATGCATTATTACCCATATAATGCAGTTATTATCGCTAGAACTGTAATAATTATACTTATTACTTATATTATTATCAATATAACATGCATTATTACTCATATAATGCAGTTATTATCGCTAGAACTGTAATAATTGTACTCATTACTTATATTATTAGCAATATAACGTGCATTATTACCCATATTATGCAGTTGTTATCGCTAGAACTGTAATAATTATACTTATTACTTATATCACTATCAATATAACATGCAGTATTACCCATATAATAGAGGTATTATCGCTAGAACTGTAATAATTATACTTATAACTTATACTATTAGCAATAAAACGTGCATTGTTACCCATATAATGCAGTTATTATCGCTAGAACTATAATAATTATACTTATTACTCCCGATATTATCAATATAACATGCATTATTACCCATATAATGCAGTTATTATCGCTAGAACTGTAATAATTATACTTATTACTTATATTATTAGCAATATAACGTGCATTATTACCCATATAATGCTGTTATTATCGCTAGAACTGTAATAATTATACTTATTACTTATACTATTAGCAATATAACGTGCATTATTACCCATATAATGCAGTTATTATCGCCAGAACTGTAATAATTATACTTATTACTTATATTATTCTCAATATAACATGCATTATTACCCACATTATGCAGTTATTATCGCTAGAACTACAATAAATATACGTATTACTTTCATTATCATCAATATAACATGCATTATTACCCATATAATGGAGGTATTATCGCTAGAACTGTAATAATTATACTTATTACTTATATTATTCTCAATATAACATGCATTATTACCCATATTATGCAGTTATTATCGATAGAACTGTAATAAATACACTTATTACTTTTACTATTATCAATATATCATGCACTATTAGCCATATTTTACTATTATTATCGCTAGAACTATAATAATTATACTTATTACTCCCGATGTTATCAATATAACATGCCTTATTACCCATATAATGCAGTTATTATCGCTAGAACTGTAATAATTATACTCATTACTTATATTATTAGCAATGTAACGTGCATTATTACCCATATTATGCAGTTATTATCGCTAGAACTGTAATATTTATACTTATTACTTATATTATTATCAATATAACATGCATTATTACCCACATAATGGAGGTATTATCGCTAGAACTGTAATAAATATACTTATTACTTATACTATTAGCAATATAACGTGCATTATTACCCATATAATGCAGTTATTATCGCCAGAACTGTAATAATTATACTTATTACTTATATTATTCTCAATATAACATGCATTATTACCCACATTATGCAGTTATTATCGCTAGAACTACAATAAATATACGTATTACTTTCATTATCATCAATATAACATGCATTATTACCCATATAATGGAGGTATTATCGCTAGAACTGTAATAATTATACTTATTACTTATATTGTTCTCAATATAACATGCATTATTACCCATATAATGCAGTTATTATCGCTAGAACTGTAATAATTATACTTATTACTTATATTGTTAGCAATATAACGTGCATTATTACCCATATAATGCAGTTATTATCGCTAGAACTGTAATAATTATACTTATTACTTATAATATTATCAATATAACATGCATTATTACCCATATAATAGAGGTATTATCGCTAGAACTGTAATAATTATACTTATTACTTATACTATTAGCAATATAACGTGCATTTTTACCCATATAATGGAGGTATTATCGCAAGAACTGTAATAATTATACTTATTACTTATACTATTAGCAATATAACGTGCATTATTACCCATATAATGCAGTTATTATCGCCAGAACTGTAATAATTATACTTATTACTTATATTGTTAGCAATATAACGTGCATTATTACCCATATAATGCAGTTATTATCGCTAGAACTGTAATAATTATACTTATTACTTATATTATTCTCAATATAACATGCATTATTACCCATATTATGCAGTTATTATCGCTAGAACTATAATAAATATACGTATTACTTTTATTATCATCAATATAACATGCATTATTACCCGTATTATTCAGTTATTATCGATAGAACTGTAATATATATACTTATTACTTTTATTATTATCAATATAACATGCACTATTTGCCATATTTTACTATTATTATCGCTAGAACTATAATAATTATACTTATTACTCCTGATGTTATCAATATAACATGCCTTATTACCCATATAATGCAGTTATTATCGCTAGAACTGTAATAATTATACTTATTACTTATATTATTATCAATATAACATGCATTATTACCCATATAAACGGAGGTATTATCGTAAGAACTGTAATAATTATACTTATTACTTATACTATTAGCAATATAACGTGCATTATTACCCATATAATGCAGTTATTATCGCCAGAACTGTAATAATTATACTTATTACTTATATTATTCTCAATATAACATGCATTATTACCCACATTATGCAGTTATTATCGCTAGAACTACAATAAATATACGTATTACTTTCATTATCATCAATATAACATGCATTATTACCCATATAATGGAGGTATTATCGCTAGAACTGTAATAATTATACTTATTACTTATATTATTCTCAATATAACATGCATTATTACCCATATTATGCAGTTATTATCGATAGAACTGTAATAAATACACTTATTACTTTTACTATTATCAATATATCATGCATTATTACCCATATAATGGAGGTATTATCGCTAGAACTGTAATAATTATACTTATTACTTATATTATTCTCAATATAACATGCATTATTACCCATATTATGCAGTTATTATCGATAGAACTGTAATAAATACACTTATTACTTTTACTATTATCAATATATCATGCACTATTAGCCATATTTTACTATTATTATCGCTAGAACTATAATAATTATACTTATTACTCCCGATGTTATCAATATAACATGCCTTATTACCCATATAATGCAGTTATTATCGCTAGAACTGTAATAAATATACTCATTACTCTTATTATTAGCAATGTAACGTGCATTATTACCAATATAATGCAGTTATTATCGCCAGAACTGTAATAATTATACTTATTACTTATATTATTCTCAATATAACATGCATTATTACCCATATTATGCAGTTATTATCGCTAGAACTGTAATAATTATACTCATTACTTATATTATTAGCAATGTAACGTGCATTATTACCCATATAATGCAGTTATTATCGCTAGAACTGTAATAATTATACTTATTACTTATATTGTTAGCAATATAACGTGCATTATTACCCATATAATGCAGTTATTATCGCTAGAACTGTAATAATTATACTTATTACTCATATTATTATCAATATAACATGCATTATTACCCATATTATGCAGTTATTATCGCTAGAACTATAATAAATATACGTATTACTTTCATTATCATCAATATAACATGCATTATTACCCATATAATGGAGGTATTATCGCTAGAACTGTAATAATTATGCTTATTACTTATATTATTATCAATATAACATGCATTATTACCCATATTATGCAGTTATTATCTCTAGAACCATAATAAATATACTCATTACTCCCAATATTATCAATATAACATGCATTTTTACCCATATAATGCAGTTATTATCGCTAGAACTGTAATAATTATACTTATTACTTATATTGTTAGCAATATAACGTGCAATATTACCCATATAATGCAGTTATTATCGCTAGAACTGTAATAATTATACTTATTACTTATAATATTATCAATATAACATGCATTATTACCCATATTATGCATTTATGATCGCCAGAACTATAATAAATATACGTATTACTTTTATTATCATCAATATAACATGCATTATTACCCATATTATGCAGTTATTATCGATAGAACTGTAATAAATATACTTATTACTTTTATTATTATCAATATAACATGCACTATTTGCCATATTTTACTATTATTATCGCTAGAACTATAATAATTATACTTATTACTCCCGATATTATCAATATAACATGCATTATTACCCATATAATGCAGTTATTATCGCTAGAACTGTAATAATTGTACTCATTACTTATATTATTAGCAATATAACGTGCATTATTACCCATATTATGCAGTTATTATCGCTAGAACTGTAATAATTATACTTATTACTTATATTACTATCAATATAACATGCATTATTACCCATATTATGCAGTTATTATCGCTAGAACTATAATAAATATACGTATTACTTTCATTATCATCAATATAACATGCATTATTACCCATATAATGGAGGTATTATCGCTAGAACTGGAATAATTATACTTATTACTTATATTATTATCAATATAACATGCATTATTACCCATATTATGCAGTTATTATCTCTAGAACCATAATAAATATACTCATTACTCCCAATATTATCAATATAACATGCATTTTTACCCATATAATGCAGTTATTATCGCTAGAACTGTAATAATTATACTTATTACTTGTATTGTTAGCAATATAACGTGCATTATTACCCATATAATGCAGTTATTATCGCTAGAACTGTAATAATTATACTTATTACTTATAATATTATCAATATAACATGCATTATTACCCATATAATAGAGGTATTATCGCTAGAACTGTAATAATTATACTTATTACTTATACTATTAGCAATATAACGTGCATTTTTACCCATATAATGGAGGTATTATCGCAAGAACTGTAATAATTATACTTATTACTTATACTATTAGCAATATAACGTGCATTATTACCCATATAATGCAGTTATTATCGCCAGAACTGTAATAATTATACTTATTACTTATATTGTTAGCAATATAACGTGCATTATTACCCATATAATGCAGTTATTATCGCTAGAACTGTAATAATTATACTTATTACTTATAATATTATCAATATAACATGCATTATTACCCATATTATGCAGTTATGATCGCCAGAACTATAATAAATATACGTATTACTTTTATTATCATCAATATAACATGCATTATTACCCATATTATGCAGTTATTATCGATAGAACTGTAATAAATATACTTATTACTTTTATTATTATCAATATAACATGCACTATTTGCCACATTTTACTATTATTATCGCTAGAACTATAATAATTATACTTATTACTCCCGATATTATCAATATAACATGCATTATTACCCATATAATGCAGTTATTATCGCTAGAACTGTAATAATTGTACTTATTACTTATATTACTATCAATATAACATGCATTATTACCCATATAATAGAGGTATTATCGCTAGAACTGTAATAATTATACTTATTACTTATACTATTAGCAATATAACGTGCATTTTTACCCATATAATGGAGGTATTATCGCAAGAACTGTAATAATTATACTTATTACTTATACTATTAGCAATATAACGTGCATTATTACCCATATAATGCAGTTATTATCGCCAGAACTGTAATAATTATACTTATTACTTATATTATTCTCAATATAACATGCATTATTACCCACATTATGCAGTTATTATCGCTAGAACTATAATAAATATACGTATTACTTTCATTATCATCAATATAACATGCATTATTACCCATATAATGGAGGTATTATCGCTAGAACTGTAATAATTATACTTCTTACTAATACTATTAGCAATATAACGTGCATTTTTACCCATATAATGGAGGTATTATCGCTAGAACTGTAATAATTATACTCATTACTTATATTATTAGCAATGTAACGTGCATTATTACCCATATTATGCAGTTATTATCGCTAGAACTGTAATATTTATACTTATTACTTATATTATTATCAATATAACATGCATTATTACCCATATAATGGAGGTATTATCGCTAGAACTGTAATAATTATACTTATTACTTATACTATTAGCAATATAACGTGCATTATTACCCATATAATGCAGTTATTATCGCCAGAACTGTAATAATTATACTTATTACTTATATTATTCTCAATATAACATGCATTATTACCCACATAATGCAGTTATTATCGCTAGAACTGTCATAATTATACTTATTACTTTCATTCTCATCAATATAACATGCATTATTACCCATATAATGGAGGTATTATTGCTAGAACTGTAATAATTATACTTATTACTTACACTATTAGCAATATAACGTGCATTGTTACCCATATAATGCAGTTATTATCGCCAGAACTGTAATAATTATACTTATTACTTATATTATTCTCAATATAACATGCATTATTACCCATATAATGCAGTTATTATCGCTAGAACTGGAATAATTATACTTATTACTTATATTATTATCAACATAACATGCATTATTACCCATATAATGGAGGTATTATTGCTAGAACTGTAATAATTATACTTATTACTTACACTATTAGCAATATAACGTGCATTGTTACCCATATAATGCAGTTATTATCGCCAGAACTGTAATAACTATACTTATTACTTATATTATTCTCAATATAACATGCATTATTACCCACATTATGCAGTTATTATCGCTATAAAAATAATAAATATACGTATTACTTTCATTATCATCAATATAACATGCATTATTACCCATATAATAGAGGTATTATCGCTTGAACTGTAATAATTATACTTATTACTTATACTATTAGCAATAAAACGTGCATTGTTACCCATATAATGGAGGTATTATCGCTAGAACTGTAATAATTATACTTATTACTTATACTATTAGCAATATAACGTGCATTAACCCATATAATGCAGTTATTATCGCCAGAACTGTAATAATTATACTTATTACTTATATTATTCTCAATATAACATGCATTATTACCCATATAATGCAGTTATTATCGCTAGAACTGTAATAATTATACTTATTACTTATATTATTATCAACATAACATGCATTATTACCCATATAATGGAGGTATTATTGCTAGGACTGTAATAATTATACTTACTACTTACACTATTAGCAATATAACGTGCATTGTTACCCATATAATGCAGTTATTATCGCCAGAACTGTAATAATTATACTTATTACTTATATTATTCTCAACATAACATGCATTATTAGCCATATTATGCAGTTATTATCGCAAGAACTATAATAAATATACGTATTACTTTCATTATTATCAATATAACATGCATTATTACCCATATTATGCAGTTATTATCGCTAGAACTATAATAAATATACGTATTGCTTTTATTATCATCAATATAACATGCATTATTACCCATATTATGCAGTTATTATCGATAGAACTGTAATAAATATACTTATTACTTTTATTATTATCAATATAACATGCACTATTTGCCATATTTTACTATTATTACCGCTAGAACTATAATAATTATACATATTACTCCCGATATTATCAATATAACATGCATTATTACCCATATAATGCAGTTATTATCGCTAGAACTGTAATAATTATACTTATTACTTATATTATTATCAATATAACATGCATTATTACTCATATAATGCAGTTATTATCGCTAGAACTGTAATAATTGTACTCATTACTTATATTATTAGCAATATAACGTGCATTATTACCCATATTATGCAGTTGTTATCGCTAGAACTGTAATAATTATACTTATTACTTATATCACTATCAATATAACATGCAGTATTACCCATATAATAGAGGTATTATCGCTAGAACTGTAATAATTATACTTATAACTTATACTATTAGCAATAAAACGTGCATTGTTACCCATATAATGCAGTTATTATCGCTAGAACTATAATAATTATACTTATTACTCCCGATATTATCAATATAACATGCATTATTACCCATATAATGCAGTTATTATCGCTAGAACTGTAATAATTATACTTATTACTTATATTATTAGCAATATAACGTGCATTATTACCCATATAATGCTGTTATTATCGCTAGAACTGTAATAATTATACTTATTACTTATACTATTAGCAATATAACGTGCATTATTACCCATATAATGCAGTTATTATCGCCAGAACTGTAATAATTATACTTATTACTTATATTATTCTCAATATAACATGCATTATTACCCACATTATGCAGTTATTATCGCTAGAACTACAATAAATATACGTATTACTTTCATTATCATCAATATAACATGCATTATTACCCATATAATGGAGGTATTATCGCTAGAACTGTAATAATTATACTTATTACTTATATTATTCTCAATATAACATGCATTATTACCCATATTATGCAGTTATTATCGATAGAACTGTAATAAATACACTTATTACTTTTACTATTATCAATATATCATGCACTATTAGCCATATTTTACTATTATTATCGCTAGAACTATAATAATTATACTTATTACTCCCGATGTTATCAATATAACATGCCTTATTACCCATATAATGCAGTTATTATCGCTAGAACTGTAATAATTATACTCATTACTTATATTATTAGCAATGTAACGTGCATTATTACCCATATTATGCAGTTATTATCGCTAGAACTGTAATATTTATACTTATTACTTATATTATTATCAATATAACATGCATTATTACCCACATAATGGAGGTATTATCGCTAGAACTGTAATAAATATACTTATTACTTATACTATTAGCAATATAACGTGCATTATTACCCATATAATGCAGTTATTATCGCCAGAACTGTAATAATTATACTTATTACTTATATTATTCTCAATATAACATGCATTATTACCCACATTATGCAGTTATTATCGCTAGAACTACAATAAATATACGTATTACTTTCATTATCATCAATATAACATGCATTATTACCCATATAATGGAGGTATTATCGCTAGAACTGTAATAATTATACTTATTACTTATATTGTTCTCAATATAACATGCATTATTACCCATATAATGCAGTTATTATCGCTAGAACTGTAATAATTATACTTATTACTTATATTGTTAGCAATATAACGTGCATTATTACCCATATAATGCAGTTATTATCGCTAGAACTGTAATAATTATACTTATTACTTATAATATTATCAATATAACATGCATTATTACCCATATAATAGAGGTATTATCGCTAGAACTGTAATAATTATACTTATTACTTATACTATTAGCAATATAACGTGCATTTTTACCCATATAATGGAGGTATTATCGCAAGAACTGTAATAATTATACTTATTACTTATACTATTAGCAATATAACGTGCATTATTACCCATATAATGCAGTTATTATCGCCAGAACTGTAATAATTATACTTATTACTTATATTGTTAGCAATATAACGTGCATTATTACCCATATAATGCAGTTATTATCGCTAGAACTGTAATAATTATACTTATTACTTATATTATTCTCAATATAACATGCATTATTACCCATATTATGCAGTTATTATCGCTAGAACTATAATAAATATACGTATTACTTTTATTATCATCAATATAACATGCATTATTACCCGTATTATTCAGTTATTATCGATAGAACTGTAATATATATACTTATTACTTTTATTATTATCAATATAACATGCACTATTTGCCATATTTTACTATTATTATCGCTAGAACTATAATAATTATACTTATTACTCCTGATGTTATCAATATAACATGCCTTATTACCCATATAATGCAGTTATTATCGCTAGAACTGTAATAATTATACTTATTACTTATATTATTATCAATATAACATGCATTATTACCCATATAAACGGAGGTATTATCGTAAGAACTGTAATAATTATACTTATTACTTATACTATTAGCAATATAACGTGCATTATTACCCATATAATGCAGTTATTATCGCCAGAACTGTAATAATTATACTTATTACTTATATTATTCTCAATATAACATGCATTATTACCCACATTATGCAGTTATTATCGCTAGAACTACAATAAATATACGTATTACTTTCATTATCATCAATATAACATGCATTATTACCCATATAATGGAGGTATTATCGCTAGAACTGTAATAATTATACTTATTACTTATATTATTCTCAATATAACATGCATTATTACCCATATTATGCAGTTATTATCGATAGAACTGTAATAAATACACTTATTACTTTTACTATTATCAATATATCATGCATTATTACCCATATAATGGAGGTATTATCGCTAGAACTGTAATAATTATACTTATTACTTATATTATTCTCAATATAACATGCATTATTACCCATATTATGCAGTTATTATCGATAGAACTGTAATAAATACACTTATTACTTTTACTATTATCAATATATCATGCACTATTAGCCATATTTTACTATTATTATCGCTAGAACTATAATAATTATACTTATTACTCCCGATGTTATCAATATAACATGCCTTATTACCCATATAATGCAGTTATTATCGCTAGAACTGTAATAAATATACTCATTACTCTTATTATTAGCAATGTAACGTGCATTATTACCAATATAATGCAGTTATTATCGCCAGAACTGTAATAATTATACTTATTACTTATATTATTCTCAATATAACATGCATTATTACCCATATTATGCAGTTATTATCGCTAGAACTGTAATAATTATACTCATTACTTATATTATTAGCAATGTAACGTGCATTATTACCCATATAATGCAGTTATTATCGCTAGAACTGTAATAATTATACTTATTACTTATATTGTTAGCAATATAACGTGCATTATTACCCATATAATGCAGTTATTATCGCTAGAACTGTAATAATTATACTTATTACTCATATTATTATCAATATAACATGCATTATTACCCATATTATGCAGTTATTATCGCTAGAACTATAATAAATATACGTATTACTTTCATTATCATCAATATAACATGCATTATTACCCATATAATGGAGGTATTATCGCTAGAACTGTAATAATTATGCTTATTACTTATATTATTATCAATATAACATGCATTATTACCCATATTATGCAGTTATTATCTCTAGAACCATAATAAATATACTCATTACTCCCAATATTATCAATATAACATGCATTTTTACCCATATAATGCAGTTATTATCGCTAGAACTGTAATAATTATACTTATTACTTATATTGTTAGCAATATAACGTGCAATATTACCCATATAATGCAGTTATTATCGCTAGAACTGTAATAATTATACTTATTACTTATAATATTATCAATATAACATGCATTATTACCCATATTATGCATTTATGATCGCCAGAACTATAATAAATATACGTATTACTTTTATTATCATCAATATAACATGCATTATTACCCATATTATGCAGTTATTATCGATAGAACTGTAATAAATATACTTATTACTTTTATTATTATCAATATAACATGCACTATTTGCCATATTTTACTATTATTATCGCTAGAACTATAATAATTATACTTATTACTCCCGATATTATCAATATAACATGCATTATTACCCATATAATGCAGTTATTATCGCTAGAACTGTAATAATTGTACTCATTACTTATATTATTAGCAATATAACGTGCATTATTACCCATATTATGCAGTTATTATCGCTAGAACTGTAATAATTATACTTATTACTTATATTACTATCAATATAACATGCATTATTACCCATATTATGCAGTTATTATCGCTAGAACTATAATAAATATACGTATTACTTTCATTATCATCAATATAACATGCATTATTACCCATATAATGGAGGTATTATCGCTAGAACTGGAATAATTATACTTATTACTTATATTATTATCAATATAACATGCATTATTACCCATATTATGCAGTTATTATCTCTAGAACCATAATAAATATACTCATTACTCCCAATATTATCAATATAACATGCATTTTTACCCATATAATGCAGTTATTATCGCTAGAACTGTAATAATTATACTTATTACTTGTATTGTTAGCAATATAACGTGCATTATTACCCATATAATGCAGTTATTATCGCTAGAACTGTAATAATTATACTTATTACTTATAATATTATCAATATAACATGCATTATTACCCATATAATAGAGGTATTATCGCTAGAACTGTAATAATTATACTTATTACTTATACTATTAGCAATATAACGTGCATTTTTACCCATATAATGGAGGTATTATCGCAAGAACTGTAATAATTATACTTATTACTTATACTATTAGCAATATAACGTGCATTATTACCCATATAATGCAGTTATTATCGCCAGAACTGTAATAATTATACTTATTACTTATATTGTTAGCAATATAACGTGCATTATTACCCATATAATGCAGTTATTATCGCTAGAACTGTAATAATTATACTTATTACTTATAATATTATCAATATAACATGCATTATTACCCATATTATGCAGTTATGATCGCCAGAACTATAATAAATATACGTATTACTTTTATTATCATCAATATAACATGCATTATTACCCATATTATGCAGTTATTATCGATAGAACTGTAATAAATATACTTATTACTTTTATTATTATCAATATAACATGCACTATTTGCCACATTTTACTATTATTATCGCTAGAACTATAATAATTATACTTATTACTCCCGATATTATCAATATAACATGCATTATTACCCATATAATGCAGTTATTATCGCTAGAACTGTAATAATTGTACTTATTACTTATATTACTATCAATATAACATGCATTATTACCCATATAATAGAGGTATTATCGCTAGAACTGTAATAATTATACTTATTACTTATACTATTAGCAATATAACGTGCATTTTTACCCATATAATGGAGGTATTATCGCAAGAACTGTAATAATTATACTTATTACTTATACTATTAGCAATATAACGTGCATTATTACCCATATAATGCAGTTATTATCGCCAGAACTGTAATAATTATACTTATTACTTATATTATTCTCAATATAACATGCATTATTACCCACATTATGCAGTTATTATCGCTAGAACTATAATAAATATACGTATTACTTTCATTATCATCAATATAACATGCATTATTACCCATATAATGGAGGTATTATCGCTAGAACTGTAATAATTATACTTCTTACTTATACTATTAGCAATATAACGTGCATTTTTACCCATATAATGGAGGTATTATCGCTAGAACTGTAATAATTATACTCATTACTTATATTATTAGCAATGTAACGTGCATTATTACCCATATTATGCAGTTATTATCGCTAGAACTGTAATATTTATACTTATTACTTATATTATTATCAATATAACATGCATTATTACCCATATAATGGAGGTATTATCGCTAGAACTGTAATAATTATACTTATTACTTATACTATTAGCAATATAACGTGCATTATTACCCATATAATGCAGTTATTATCGCCAGAACTGTAATAATTATACTTATTACTTATATTATTCTCAATATAACATGCATTATTACCCACATAATGCAGTTATTATCGCTAGAACTGTCATAATTATACTTATTACTTTCATTCTCATCAATATAACATGCATTATTACCCATATAATGGAGGTATTATCGCTAGAACTGTAATAATTATACTTATTACTTATACTATTAGCAATATAACGTGCATTTTTACCCATATAATGGAGGTATTATCGCTAGAACTGTAATAATTATACTCATTACTTATATTATTAGCAATGTAACGTGCATTATTACCCATATTATGCAGTTATTATCGCCAGAACTGTAATAATTATACTTATTACTTATATTATTCTCAATATAACATGCATTATTACCCATATAATGCAGTTATTATCGCTAGAACTGGAATAATTATACTTATTACTTATATTATTATCAACATAACATGCATTATTACCCATATAATGGAGGTATTATTGCTAGAACTGTAATAATTATACTTATTACTTACACTATTAGCAATATAACGTGCATTGTTACCCATATAATGCAGTTATTATCGCCAGAACTGTAATAACTATACTTATTACTTATATTATTCTCAATATAACATGCATTATTACCCACATTATGCAGTTATTATCGCTATAAAAATAATAAATATACGTATTACTTTCATTATCATCAATATAACATGCATTATTACCCATATAATAGAGGTATTATCGCTTGAACTGTAATAATTATACTTATTACTTATACTATTAGCAATAAAACGTGCATTGTTACCCATATAATGCAGTTATTATCGCTAGAACTACAATAATTATACTTATTACTCCCGATATTATCAATATAACATGCATTATTACCCATATAATGCAGTTATTATCGCTGGAACTGTAATAATTATACTTATTACTTATATTATAAGCAATATAACGTGCATTATTACCCATATAATGCAGATATTATCGCTAGAACTGTAATAATTATACTTATTACTTATATTATTATCAATATAACATGCATTATTACCCATATAATGGAGGTATTATCGCAAGAACTGTAATAATTATATTTATTATTTATACTATTAGCAATATAACGTGCATTATTACCCATATAATGCAGTTATTATCGCCAGAACTGTAATAATTATACTTATTACTTATATTATTCTCAATATAACATGCATTATTACCCACATTATGCAGTTATTATCGCTAGAACTATAATAAATATACGTATTACTTTCATTATCATCAATATAACATGCATTATTACCCATATAATGGAGGTATTATCGCTAGAACTGTAATAATTATACTCATTACTTATATTATTATCAATATAACATGCATTATTACCCATATAATGGAGGTATTATCGCTAGAACTGTAATAATTATACTTATTACTTATACTATTAGCAATATAACGTGCATTATTACCCATATAATGCAGTTCTTATCGCCAGAACTGTAATAATTATACTGATTACTTATATTATTCTCAATATAACATGCATTATTACCCACATTATGCAGTTATTATCGCTAGAAAAATAATAAATATACGTATTACTTTCATTATCATCAATATAACATGCATTATTACCCATATAATAGAGGTATTATCGCTAGAACTGTAATAATTATACTTATTACTTATATTATTCTCAATATAACATGCATTATTACCCACATTATGCAGTTATTATCGCTAGAACTATAATAAATATACGTATTACTTTCATTATCATCAATATAACATGCATTATTACCCATATAATGGAGGTATTATCGCTAGAACTGTAATAATTATACTTATTACTTATATTATTATCAATATAACATGCATTATTACCCATATAATGCAGTTATTATCGCTAGAACTGTAATAATTGTACTCATTACTTATATTATTAGCAATATAACGTGCATTATTACCCATATTATGCAGTTATTATCGCTAGAACTGTAATAATTATACTTATTACTTATATCATTATCAATATAACATGCATTATTACCCATATAATAGAGGTATTATCGCTAGAACTGTAATAATTATACTTATTACTTATACTATTAGCAATATAACCTGCATTTTTACCCGTATAATGCAGTTATTATCGCTAGAACTGTAATAATTATACTTATTACTTATATTGTTAGCAATATAACGTGCATTATTACCCATATAATGCAGTTATTATCGCTAGAACTGTAATAATTATACTTATTACTTATATTATTATCAATATAACATGCATTATTACCCATATAATGGAGGTATTATCGCAAGAACTGTAATAATTATACTTATTACTTATACTATTAGCAATATAACGTGCATTATTACCCATATAATGCAGTTATTATCGCCAGAACTGGAATAATTATACTTATTACTTATATTATTCTCAATATAACATGCATTATTACCCACATTATGCAGTTATTATCGCTAGAACTATAATAAATATACGTATTACTTTCATTATCATAAATATAACTTGCATTATTACCCATATAATGGAGGTATTATCGCTAGAACTGTAATAATTATACTCATTACTTATATTATTAGCAATGTAACGTGCATTATTACCCATATAATGCAGTTATTATCGCCAGTACTGTAATAATTATACTTATTACTTATATTATTCTCAATATAACATGCATTATTACCCATATAATGCAGTTATTATCGCTAGAACTGTAATAATTGTACTCATTACTTATATAATTAGCAATATAACGTGCATTATTACCCATATTATGCAGTTATTATCGCTAGAACTGTAATAATTGTACTTATTACTTATATCATTATCAATATAACATGCATTATTACCCATATAATAGAGGTATTATCGCTAGAACTGTAATAATTATACTTATTACTTATACTATTAGCAATATAACGTGCATTTTTACCCGTATAATGCAGTTATTATCGCTAGAACAGTAATAATTATACTTATTACTTATATTATAAGCAATATAACGTGCATTATTACCCATATAATGCAGTTATTATCGCTAGAACTGTAATAATTATACTTATTACTTATATTATTATCAATATAACATGCATTATTACCCATATAATGGAGGTATTATCGCAAGAACTGTAATAATTATACTTATTACTTATACTATTAGCAATATAACGTGCATTATTACCCATATAATGCAGTTATTATCGCCAGAACTGTAATAATTATACTTATTACTTATATTATTCTCAATATAACATGCATTATTACCCACATTATGCAGTTATTATCGCTAGAAAAATAATAAATACACGTATTACTTTCATTATCATCAATATAACATGCATTATTACCCATATAATAGAGGTATTATCGCTAGAACTGTAATAATTATACTTATTACTTATACTATTAGCAATAAAACGTGCATTGTTACCCATATAATGCAGTTATTATCGCTAGAACTATAATAATTATACTTATTACTCCCGATATTATCAATATAACATGCATTAGTACCCATATAATGCAGTTATTATCGCTGGAACTGTAATAATTATACTTATTACTTATATCATTATCAATATAACATGCATTATTACCCATATAATGGAGGTATTATCGCAAGAACTGTAATAATTATACTTATTACTTATACTATTAGCAATATAACGTGCATTATTACCGATATAATGCAGTTATTATCGCTAGAACTGTAATATTTATACTTATTACTTATATTATTATCAATATAGCATGCATTATTACCCATATAATGGAGGTATTATCGCTAGAACTGTAATAATTATACTTATTACTTATACTATTAGCAATATAACGTGCATTATTAACCATATAATGCAGTTATTATCGCCAGAACTGTAATAATTATACTTATTACTTATATTATTCTGAATATAACATGCATTATTACCCACATTATGCAGTTATTATCGCTAGACCTATAATAAATATACGTATTACTTTCATTATCATCAATATAACATGCATTATTACCCATATAATAGAGGTATTATCGCTAGAACTGTAATAATTATACTTATTACTTATATTATTAGCAATATAACGTGCATTATTACCCATATAATGCAGTTATTATCGCTAGAACTGTTATAATTATACTTATTACTTATATTATTATCAATATAACATGCATTATTACCCATATAATGGAGGTATTATCCCAAGACCTGTAACAATTATACTTATTACTTATACTATTACCAATATAACGTGCATTATTACCCATATAATGCAGTTATTATCGCCAGAACTGTAATAATTATACTTATTACTTATATTATTCTCAATATAACATGCATTATTACCCACATTATGCAGTTATTATCGCTAGAACTATAATAAATATACGTATTACTTTCATTATCATCAATATAACATGCATTATTACCCATATAATGGAGGTATTATCGCTGGAACTGTAATAATTATACTTATTACTTATATTATTATCAATATTACAGGCATTATTACCCATATTATGCAATTATTATCGATAGAACTGTAATAAATACACTTACTACTTTTACTATTATCAATATATCACGCACTATTAGCCATATTTTACTATTATTATCGCTAGAGCTATAATAATTATACTTATTACTTATATTGTTAGCAATATAACGTGCATTATTACCCATATAATGCAGTTATTATCGCTAGAACTTTAATAATTATACTTATTACTCATATTATTATCAATATAACATGCATTATTACCCACATTATGCAGTTATTATCGCTAGAACTATAATAAATATACGTATTACTTTCATTATCATCAATATAACATGCATTATTACCCATATAATAGAGGTATTATCGCTAGAACTGTAATAATTATACTTATTACTTATACTATTAGCAATATAACGTGCATTTTTACCCATATAATGGAGGTATTATCGCAAGAACTGTAATAATTATACTTATTACTTATACTATTAGCAATATAACGTGCATTATTACCCATATAATGCAGTTATTATCGCCAGAACTGTAATAATTATACTTATTACTTATATTATTCTCAATATAACATGCATTATTACCCACATTATGCAGTTATTATCGCTAGAACTATAATAAATATACGTATTACTTTCATTATCATCAATATAACATGCATTATTACCCATATAATGGAGGTATTATCGCTAGAACTGTAATAATTATACTTCTTACTTATACTATTAGCAATATAACGTGCATTTTTACCCATATAATGGAGGTATTATCGCTAGAACTGTAATAATTATACTCATTACTTATATTATTAGCAATGTAACGTGCATTATTACCCATATTATGCAGTTATTATCGCTAGAACTGTAATATTTATACTTATTACTTATATTATTATCAATATAACATGCATTATTACCCATATAATGGAGGTATTATCGCTAGAACTGTAATAATTATACTTATTACTTATACTATTAGCAATATAACGTGCATTATTACCCATATAATGCAGTTATTATCGCCAGAACTGTAATAATTATACTTATTACTTATATTATTCTCAATATAACATGCATTATTACCCATATAATGCAGTTATTATCGCTAGAACTGTCATAATTATACTTATTACTTTCATTCTCATCAATATAACATGCATTATTACCCATATAATGGAGGTATTATCGCTAGAACTGTAATAATTATACTTATTACTTATATTATTATCAATATAACATGCATTATTACCCATATTATGCAGTTATTATCGATAGAACTGTAATAAATACACTTACTACTTTTACTATTATCAATATATCATGCACTATTAGCCATATTTTACTGTTATTATCGCTAGAACTATAATAATTATACTTATTACTCCCGATGTTATCAACATAACATGCCTTATTACCCATATAATGCAGTTATTATCGCTAGAACTATAATAAATATACGTATTACTTTCATTATCATCAATATAACATGCATTATTACCCATATAATGCAGTTATTATCGCTAGAACTGTAATAATTATACTTATTACTTATAATATTGTCAATATAACATGCATTATTACCCATATAATAGAGGTATTATCGCTAGAACTGTAATAATTATACTTATTACTTATACTATTAGCAATATAACGTGCATTTTTACCCATATAATGGAGGTATTGTCGCAAGAACTGTAATAATTATACTTATTACTTATACTATTAGCAATATAACGTGCATTATTACCCATATAATGCAGTTATTATCGCCAGAACTGTAATAATTATACTTACTACTTATATTATTCTCAATATAACATGCATTATTACCCACATTATGCAGTTATTATCGCTAGAACTATAATAAATATACGTATTACTTTCATTATCATCAATATAACATGCATTATTACCCATATAATGGAGGTATTATCGCTAGAACTGTAATAATTATACTTATTACTTATACTATTAGCAATATAACGTGCATTTTTACCCATATAATGGAGGTATTATCGCTAGAACTGTAATAATTATACTCATTACTTATATTATTAGCAATGTAACGTGCATTATTACCCATATTATGCAGTTATTATCGCCAGAACTGTAATAATTATACTTATTACTTATATTATTCTCAATATAACATGCATTATTACCCATATAATGCAGTTATTATCGCTAGAACTGTAATAATTATACTTATTACTTATATTATTATCAACATAACATGCATTATTACCCATATAATGGAGGTATTATTGCTAGAACTGTAATAATTATACTTATTACTTACACTATTAGCAATATAACGTGCATTGTTACCCATATAATGCAGTTATTATCGCCAGAACTGTAATAACTATACTTATTACTTATATTATTCTCAATATAACATGCATTATTACCCATATTATGCAGTTATTATCGCTAGAACTATAATAAATATACGTATTACTTTCATTATCATCAATATAACATGCATTATTACCCATATAATGGAGGTATTATCGCTAGAACTGTAATAATTATACTTATTACTTATATTACTATCAATATAACATGCATTATTACCCATATTATGCAGTTATTATCGATAGAACTGTAATAAATACAGTTACTACTTTTACTATTATCAATATATCATGCACTATTAGCCATATACTGGAGGTATTATCGCAAGAACTGTAATAATTATACTTATTACTTATACTATTAGCAATATAACGTGCATTATTACCCATATAATGCAGTTCTTATCGCCAGAACTGTAATAATTATACTTATTACTTATATTATTCTCAATATAACATGCATTATTACCCACATTATGCAGTTATTATCGCTATAAAAATAATAAATATACGTATTACTTTCATTATCATCAATATAACATGCATTATTACCCATATAATAGAGGTATTATCGCTTGAACTGTAATAATTATACTTATTACTTATACTATTAGCAATAAAACGTGCATTGTTACCCATATAATGCAGTTATTATCGCTAGAACTATAATAATTATACATATTACTCCCGATATTATCAATATAACATGCATTATTACCCATATAATGCAGTTATTATCGCTGGAACTGTAATAATTATACTTATTACTTATATTATAAGCAATATAACGTGCATTATTACCCATATAATGCAGATATTATCGCTAGAACTGTAATAATTATACTTATTACTTATATTATTATCAATATAACATGCATTATTACCCATATAATGGAGGTATTATCGCAAGAACTGTAATAATTATATTTATTATTTATACTATTAGCAATATAACGTGCATTATTACCCATATAATGCAGTTATTATCGCCAGAACTGTAATAATTATACTTATTACTTATATTATTCTCAATATAACATGCATTATTACCCACATTATGCAGTTATTATCGCTAGAACTATAATAAATATACGTATTACTTTCATTATCAACAATATAACATGCATTATTACCCATATAATGGAGGTATTATCGCTAGAACTGTAATAATTATACTCATTACTTATATTATTATCAATATAACATGCATTATTACCCATATAATGGAGGTATTATCGCTAGAACTGTAATAATTATATTTATTACTTATACTATTAGCAATATAACGTGCATTATTACCCATATAATGCAGTTCTTATCGCCAGAACTGTAATAATTATACTGATTACTTATATTATTCTCAATATAACATGCATTATTACCCACATTATGCAGTTATTATCGCTAGAAAAATAATAAATATACGTATTACTTTCATTATCATCAATATAACATGCATTATTACCCATATAATAGAGGTATTATCGCTAGAACTGTAATAATTATACTTATTACTTATATTATTCTCAATATAACATGCATTATTACCCACATTATGCAGTTATTATCGCTAGAACTATAATAAATATACGTATTACTTTCATTATCATCAATATAACATGCATTATTACCCATATAATGGAGGTATTATCGCTAGAATTGTAATAATTATACTTATTACTTATACTATTAGCAATAAAACGTGCATTGTTACCCATATAATGCAGTTATTATCGCTAGAACTGTAATAATTATACTTATTACTTATATTATTCTCAATATAACATGCATTATTACCCACATTATGCAGTTATTATCGCTAGAACTATAATAAATATACGTATTACTTTCATTATCATAAATATAACATGCATTATTACCCATATAATGGAGGTATTATCGCTAGAACTGTAATAATTATACTCATTACTTATATTATTAGCAATGTAACGTGCATTATTACCCATATTATGCAGTTATTATCGCTAGAACTGTAATATTTATACTTATTACTTATATTATTATCAATATAACATGCATTATTACCCATATAATGGAGGTATTATCGCTAGAACTGTAATAATTATACTTATTACTTATACTATTAGCAATATAACGTGCATTATTACCCATATAATGCAGTTATTATCGCCAGAACTGTAATAATTATACTTATTTCTTATATTATTCTCAATATAACATGCATTATTACCCATATAATGCAGTTATTATCGCTAGAACTGTAATAATTATACTTATTACTTATATTATTATCAATATAACATGCATTATTACCCATATAATGCAGTTATTATCGCTAGAACTGTAATAATTGTACTCATTACTTATATTATTAGCAATATAACGTGCATTATTACCCATATTATGCAGTTATTATCGCTAGAACTGTAATAATTATACTTATTACTTATATCATTATCAATATAACATGCATTATTACCCATATAATAGAGGTAATATCGCTAGAACTGTAATAATTATACTTATTACTTATACTATTAGCAATATAACGTGCATTTTTACCCGTATAATGCAGTTATTATCGCTAGAACTGTAATAATTATACTTATTACTTATATTGTTAGCAATATAACGTGCATTATTACCCATATAATGCAGTTATTATCGCTAGAACTGTAATAATTATACTTATTACTTATATTATTATCAATATAACATGCATTATTACCCATATAATGGAGGTATTATCGCAAGAACTGTAATAATTATACTTATTACTTATACTATTAGCAATATAACGTGTATTATTACCCATATAATGCAGTTATTATCGCCAGAACTGTAATAATTATACTTATTTCTTATATTATTCTCAATATAACATGCATTATTACCCATATAATGCAGTTATTATCGCTAGAACTATAATAAATATACGTATTACTTTCATTATCATCAATATAACATGCATTATTACCCATATAATGGAGGTATTATCGCTAGAACTGGAATAATTATACTTATTACTTATATTATTATCAATATAACATGCATTATTACCCATATTATGCAGTTATTATCTCTAGAACCATAATAAATATACTCATTACTCCCAATATTATCAATATAACATGCATTTTTACCCATATAATGCAGTTATTATCGCTAGAACTGTAATAATTATACTTATTACTTGTATTGTTAGCAATATAACGTGCATTATTACCCATATAATGCAGTTATTATCGCTAGAACTGTAATAATTATACTTATTACTTATAATATTATCAATATAACATGCATTATTACCCATATAATAGAGGTATTATCGCTAGAACTGTAATAATTATACTTATTACTTATACTATTAGCAATATAACGTGCATTTTTACCCATATAATGGAGGTATTATCGCAAGAACTGTAATAATTATACTTATTACTTATACTATTAGCAATATAACGTGCATTATTACCCATATAATGCAGTTATTATCGCCAGAACTGTAATAATTATACTTATTACTTATATTGTTAGCAATATAACGTGCATTATTACCCATATAATGCAGTTATTATCGCTAGAACTGTAATAATTATACTTATTACTTATAATATTATCAATATAACATGCATTATTACCCATATTATGCAGTTATGATCGCCAGAACTATAATAAATATACGTATTACTTTTATTATCATCAATATAACATGCATTATTACCCATATTATGCAGTTATTATCGATAGAACTGTAATAAATATACTTATTACTTTTATTATTATCAATATAACATGCACTATTTGCCACATTTTACTATTATTATCGCTAGAACTATAATAATTATACTTATTACTCCCGATATTATCAATATAACATGCATTATTACCCATATAATGCAGTTATTATCGCTAGAACTGTAATAATTGTACTTATTACTTATATTACTATCAATATAACATGCATTATTACCCATATAATAGAGGTATTATCGCTAGAACTGTAATAATTATACTTATTACTTATACTATTAGCAATATAACGTGCATTTTTACCCATATAATGGAGGTATTATCGCAAGAACTGTAATAATTATACTTATTACTTATACTATTAGCAATATAACGTGCATTATTACCCATATAATGCAGTTATTATCGCCAGAACTGTAATAATTATACTTATTACTTATATTATTCTCAATATAACATGCATTATTACCCACATTATGCAGTTATTATCGCTAGAACTATAATAAATATACGTATTACTTTCATTATCATCAATATAACATGCATTATTACCCATATAATGGAGGTATTATCGCTAGAACTGTAATAATTATACTTCTTACTTATACTATTAGCAATATAACGTGCATTTTTACCCATATAATGGAGGTATTATCGCTAGAACTGTAATAATTATACTCATTACTTATATTATTAGCAATGTAACGTGCATTATTACCCATATTATGCAGTTATTATCGCTAGAACTGTAATATTTATACTTATTACTTATATTATTATCAATATAACATGCATTATTACCCATATAATGGAGGTATTATCGCTAGAACTGTAATAATTATACTTATTACTTATACTATTAGCAATATAACGTGCATTATTACCCATATAATGCAGTTATTATCGCCAGAACTGTAATAATTATACTTATTACTTATATTATTCTCAATATAACATGCATTATTACCCACATAATGCAGTTATTATCGCTAGAACTGTCATAATTATACTTATTACTTTCATTCTCATCAATATAACATGCATTATTACCCATATAATGGAGGTATTATCGCTAGAACTGTAATAATTATACTTATTACTTATACTATTAGCAATATAACGTGCATTTTTACCCATATAATGGAGGTATTATCGCTAGAACTGTAATAATTATACTCATTACTTATATTATTAGCAATGTAACGTGCATTATTACCCATATTATGCAGTTATTATCGCCAGAACTGTAATAATTATACTTATTACTTATATTATTCTCAATATAACATGCATTATTACCCATATAATGCAGTTATTATCGCTAGAACTGGAATAATTATACTTATTACTTATATTATTATCAACATAACATGCATTATTACCCATATAATGGAGGTATTATTGCTAGAACTGTAATAATTATACTTATTACTTACACTATTAGCAATATAACGTGCATTGTTACCCATATAATGCAGTTATTATCGCCAGAACTGTAATAACTATACTTATTACTTATATTATTCTCAATATAACATGCATTATTACCCACATTATGCAGTTATTATCGCTATAAAAATAATAAATATACGTATTACTTTCATTATCATCAATATAACATGCATTATTACCCATATAATAGAGGTATTATCGCTTGAACTGTAATAATTATACTTATTACTTATACTATTAGCAATAAAACGTGCATTGTTACCCATATAATGCAGTTATTATCGCTAGAACTATAATAATTATACTTATTACTCCCGATATTATCAATATAACATGCATTATTACCCATATAATGCAGTTATTATCGCTGGAACTGTAATAATTATACTTATTACTTATATTATAAGCAATATAACGTGCATTATTACCCATATAATGCAGATATTATCGCTAGAACTGTAATAATTATACTTATTACTTATATTATTATCAATATAACATGCATTATTACCCATATAATGGAGGTATTATCGCAAGAACTGTAATAATTATATTTATTATTTATACTATTAGCAATATAACGTGCATTATTACCCATATAATGCAGTTATTATCGCCAGAACTGTAATAATTATACTTATTACTTATATTATTCTCAATATAACATGCATTATTACCCACATTATGCAGTTATTATCGCTAGAACTATAATAAATATACGTATTACTTTCATTATCATCAATATAACATGCATTATTACCCATATAATGGAGGTATTATCGCTAGAACTGTAATAATTATACTCATTACTTATATTATTATCAATATAACATGCATTATTACCCATATAATGGAGGTATTATCGCTAGAACTGTAATAATTATACTTATTACTTATACTATTAGCAATATAACGTGCATTATTACCCATATAATGCAGTTCTTATCGCCAGAACTGTAATAATTATACTGATTACTTATATTATTCTCAATATAACATGCATTATTACCCACATTATGCAGTTATTATCGCTAGAAAAATAATAAATATACGTATTACTTTCATTATCATCAATATAACATGCATTATTACCCATATAATAGAGGTATTATCGCTAGAACTGTAATAATTATACTTATTACTTATATTATTCTCAATATAACATGCATTATTACCCACATTATGCAGTTATTATCGCTAGAACTATAATAAATATACGTATTACTTTCATTATCATCAATATAACATGCATTATTACCCATATAATGGAGGTATTATCGCTAGAACTGTAATAATTATACTTATTACTTATATTATTATCAATATAACATGCATTATTACCCATATAATGCAGTTATTATCGCTAGAACTGTAATAATTGTACTCATTACTTATATTATTAGCAATATAACGTGCATTATTACCCATATTATGCAGTTATTATCGCTAGAACTGTAATAATTATACTTATTACTTATATCATTATCAATATAACATGCATTATTACCCATATAATAGAGGTATTATCGCTAGAACTGTAATAATTATACTTATTACTTATACTATTAGCAATATAACCTGCATTTTTACCCGTATAATGCAGTTATTATCGCTAGAACTGTAATAATTATACTTATTACTTATATTGTTAGCAATATAACGTGCATTATTACCCATATAATGCAGTTATTATCGCTAGAACTGTAATAATTATACTTATTACTTATATTATTATCAATATAACATGCATTATTACCCATATAATGGAGGTATTATCGCAAGAACTGTAATAATTATACTTATTACTTATACTATTAGCAATATAACGTGCATTATTACCCATATAATGCAGTTATTATCGCCAGAACTGGAATAATTATACTTATTACTTATATTATTCTCAATATAACATGCATTATTACCCACATTATGCAGTTATTATCGCTAGAACTATAATAAATATACGTATTACTTTCATTATCATAAATATAACTTGCATTATTACCCATATAATGGAGGTATTATCGCTAGAACTGTAATAATTATACTCATTACTTATATTATTAGCAATGTAACGTGCATTATTACCCATATAATGCAGTTATTATCGCCAGTACTGTAATAATTATACTTATTACTTATATTATTCTCAATATAACATGCATTATTACCCATATAATGCAGTTATTATCGCTAGAACTGTAATAATTGTACTCATTACTTATATAATTAGCAATATAACGTGCATTATTACCCATATTATGCAGTTATTATCGCTAGAACTGTAATAATTGTACTTATTACTTATATCATTATCAATATAACATGCATTATTACCCATATAATAGAGGTATTATCGCTAGAACTGTAATAATTATACTTATTACTTATACTATTAGCAATATAACGTGCATTTTTACCCGTATAATGCAGTTATTATCGCTAGAACTGTAATAATTATACTTATTACTTATATTATAAGCAATATAACGTGCATTATTACCCATATAATGCAGTTATTATCGCTAGAACTGTAATAATTATACTTATTACTTATATTATTATCAATATAACATGCATTATTACCCATATAATGGAGGTATTATCGCAAGAACTGTAATAATTATACTTATTACTTATACTATTAGCAATATAACGTGCATTATTACCCATATAATGCAGTTATTATCGCCAGAACTGTAATAATTATACTTATTACTTATATTATTCTCAATATAACATGCATTATTACCCACATTATGCAGTTATTATCGCTAGAAAAATAATAAATACACGTATTACTTTCATTATCATCAATATAACATGCATTATTACCCATATAATAGAGGTATTATCGCTAGAACTGTAATAATTATACTTATTACTTATACTATTAGCAATAAAACGTGCATTGTTACCCATATAATGCAGTTATTATCGCTAGAACTATAATAATTATACTTATTACTCCCGATATTATCAATATAACATGCATTAGTACCCATATAATGCAGTTATTATCGCTGGAACTGTAATAATTATACTTATTACTTATATCATTATCAATATAACATGCATTATTACCCATATAATGGAGGTATTATCGCAAGAACTGTAATAATTATACTTATTACTTATACTATTAGCAATATAACGTGCATTATTACCGATATAATGCAGTTATTATCGCTAGAACTGTAATATTTATACTTATTACTTATATTATTATCAATATAGCATGCATTATTACCCATATAATGGAGGTATTATCGCTAGAACTGTAATAATTATACTTATTACTTATACTATTAGCAATATAACGTGCATTATTAACCATATAATGCAGTTATTATCGCCAGAACTGTAATAATTATACTTATTACTTATATTATTCTGAATATAACATGCATTATTACCCACATTATGCAGTTATTATCGCTAGACCTATAATAAATATACGTATTACTTTCATTATCATCAATATAACATGCATTATTACCCATATAATAGAGGTATTATCGCTAGAACTGTAATAATTATACTTATTACTTATATTATTAGCAATATAACGTGCATTATTACCCATATAATGCAGTTATTATCGCTAGAACTGTTATAATTATACTTATTACTTATATTATTATCAATATAACATGCATTATTACCCATATAATGGAGGTATTATCCCAAGACCTGTAACAATTATACTTATTACTTATACTATTACCAATATAACGTGCATTATTACCCATATAATGCAGTTATTATCGCCAGAACTGTAATAATTATACTTATTACTTATATTATTCTCAATATAACATGCATTATTACCCACATTATGCAGTTATTATCGCTAGAACTATAATAAATATACGTATTACTTTCATTATCATCAATATAACATGCATTATTACCCATATAATGGAGGTATTATCGCTGGAACTGTAATAATTATACTTATTACTTATATTATTATCAATATTACAGGCATTATTACCCATATTATGCAATTATTATCGATAGAACTGTAATAAATACACTTACTACTTTTACTATTATCAATATATCACGCACTATTAGCCATATTTTACTATTATTATCGCTAGAGCTATAATAATTATACTTATTACTTATATTGTTAGCAATATAACGTGCATTATTACCCATATAATGCAGTTATTATCGCTAGAACTTTAATAATTATACTTATTACTCATATTATTATCAATATAACATGCATTATTACCCATATAATGGAGGTATTATCGCTAGAACTGTAATATTTATACTTATTACTTATATTATTATCAATATAACATGCATTATTACCCATATAATGGAGGTATTATCGCTAGAACTGTAATAATTATACTTATTACTTATACTATTAGCAATATAACGTGCATTATTACCCATATAATGCAGTTATTATCGCCAGAACTGTAATAATTATACTTATTACTTATATTATTCTCAATATAACATGCATTATTACCCATATAATGCAGTTATTATCGCTAGAACTGTCATAATTATACTTATTACTTTCATTCTCATCAATATAACATGCATTATTACCCATATAATGGAGGTATTATCGCTAGAACTGTAATAATTATACTTATTACTTATATTATTATCAATATAACATGCATTATTACCCATATTATGCAGTTATTATCGATAGAACTGTAATAAATACACTTACTACTTTTACTATTATCAATATATCATGCACTATTAGCCATATTTTACTGTTATTATCGCTAGAACTATAATAATTATACTTATTACTCCCGATGTTATCAACATAACATGCCTTATTACCCATATAATGCAGTTATTATCGCTAGAACTATAATAAATATACGTATTACTTTCATTATCATCAATATAACATGCATTATTACCCATATAATGCAGTTATTATCGCTAGAACTGTAATAATTATACTTATTACTTATAATATTGTCAATATAACATGCATTATTACCCATATAATAGAGGTATTATCGCTAGAACTGTAATAATTATACTTATTACTTATACTATTAGCAATATAACGTGCATTTTTACCCATATAATGGAGGTATTGTCGCAAGAACTGTAATAATTATACTTATTACTTATACTATTAGCAATATAACGTGCATTATTACCCATATAATGCAGTTATTATCGCCAGAACTGTAATAATTATACTTACTACTTATATTATTCTCAATATAACATGCATTATTACCCACATTATGCAGTTATTATCGCTAGAACTATAATAAATATACGTATTACTTTCATTATCATCAATATAACATGCATTATTACCCATATAATGGAGGTATTATCGCTAGAACTGTAATAATTATACTTATTACTTATACTATTAGCAATATAACGTGCATTTTTACCCATATAATGGAGGTATTATCGCTAGAACTGTAATAATTATACTCATTACTTATATTATTAGCAATGTAACGTGCATTATTACCCATATTATGCAGTTATTATCGCCAGAACTGTAATAATTATACTTATTACTTATATTATTCTCAATATAACATGCATTATTACCCATATAATGCAGTTATTATCGCTAGAACTGTAATAATTATACTTATTACTTATATTATTATCAACATAACATGCATTATTACCCATATAATGGAGGTATTATTGCTAGAACTGTAATAATTATACTTATTACTTACACTATTAGCAATATAACGTGCATTGTTACCCATATAATGCAGTTATTATCGGCAGAACTGTAATAACTATACTTATTACTTATATTATTCTCAATATAACATGCATTATTACCCATATTATGCAGTTATTATCGCTAGAACTATAATAAATATACGTATTACTTTCATTATCATCAATATAACATGCATTATTACCCATATAATGGAGGTATTATCGCTAGAACTGTAATAATTATACTTATTACTTATATTACTATCAATATAACATGCATTATTACCCATATTATGCAGTTATTATCGATAGAACTGTAATAAATACACTTACTACTTTTACTATTATCAATATATCATGCACTATTAGCCATATACTGGAGGTATTATCGCAAGAACTGTAATAATTATACTTATTACTTATACTATTAGCAATATAACGTGCATTATTACCCATATAATGCAGTTCTTATCGCCAGAACTGTAATAATTATACTTATTACTTATATTATTCTCAATATAACATGCATTATTACCCACATTATGCAGTTATTATCGCTATAAAAATAATAAATATACGTATTACTTTCATTATCATCAATATAACATGCATTATTACCCATATAATAGAGGTATTATCGCTTGAACTGTAATAATTATACTTATTACTTATACTATTAGCAATAAAACGTGCATTGTTACCCATATAATGCAGTTATTATCGCTAGAACTATAATAATTATACATATTACTCCCGATATTATCAATATAACATGCATTATTACCCATATAATGCAGTTATTATCGCTGGAACTGTAATAATTATACTTATTACTTATATTATAAGCAATATAACGTGCATTATTACCCATATAATGCAGATATTATCGCTAGAACTGTAATAATTATACTTATTACTTATATTATTATCAATATAACATGCATTATTACCCATATAATGGAGGTATTATCGCAAGAACTGTAATAATTATATTTATTATTTATACTATTAGCAATATAACGTGCATTATTACCCATATAATGCAGTTATTATCGCCAGAACTGTAATAATTATACTTATTACTTATATTATTCTCAATATAACATGCATTATTACCCACATTATGCAGTTATTATCGCTAGAACTATAATAAATATACGTATTACTTTCATTATCAACAATATAACATGCATTATTACCCATATAATGGAGGTATTATCGCTAGAACTGTAATAATTATACTCATTACTTATATTATTATCAATATAACATGCATTATTACCCATATAATGGAGGTATTATCGCTAGAACTGTAATAATTATATTTATTACTTATACTATTAGCAATATAACGTGCATTATTACCCATATAATGCAGTTCTTATCGCCAGAACTGTAATAATTATACTGATTACTTATATTATTCTCAATATAACATGCATTATTACCCACATTATGCAGTTATTATCGCTAGAAAAATAATAAATATACGTATTACTTTCATTATCATCAATATAACATGCATTATTACCCATATAATAGAGGTATTATCGCTAGAACTGTAATAATTATACTTATTACTTATATTATTCTCAATATAACATGCATTATTACCCACATTATGCAGTTATTATCGCTAGAACTATAATAAATATACGTATTACTTTCATTATCATCAATATAACATGCATTATTACCCATATAATGGAGGTATTATCGCTAGAATTGTAATAATTATACTTATTACTTATACTATTAGCAATAAAACGTGCATTGTTACCCATATAATGCAGTTATTATCGCTAGAACTGTAATAATTATACTTATTACTTATATTATTCTCAATATAACATGCATTATTACCCACATTATGCAGTTATTATCGCTAGAACTATAATAAATATACGTATTACTTTCATTATCATAAATATAACATGCATTATTACCCATATAATGGAGGTATTATCGCTAGAACTGTAATAATTATACTCATTACTTATATTATTAGCAATGTAACGTGCATTATTACCCATATTATGCAGTTATTATCGCTAGAACTGTAATATTTATACTTATTACTTATATTATTATCAATATAACATGCATTATTACCCATATAATGGAGGTATTATCGCTAGAACTGTAATAATTATACTTATTACTTATACTATTAGCAATATAACGTGCATTATTACCCATATAATGCAGTTATTATCGCCAGAACTGTAATAATTATACTTATTTCTTATATTATTCTCAATATAACATGCATTATTACCCATATAATGCAGTTATTATCGCTAGAACTGTAATAATTATACTTATTACTTATATTATTATCAATATAACATGCATTATTACCCATATAATGCAGTTATTATCGCTAGAACTGTAATAATTGTACTCATTACTTATATTATTAGCAATATAACGTGCATTATTACCCATATTATGCAGTTATTATCGCTAGAACTGTAATAATTATACTTATTACTTATATCATTATCAATATAACATGCATTATTACCCATATAATAGAGGTAATATCGCTAGAACTGTAATAATTATACTTATTACTTATACTATTAGCAATATAACGTGCATTTTTACCCGTATAATGCAGTTATTATCGCTAGAACTGTAATAATTATACTTATTACTTATATTGTTAGCAATATAACGTGCATTATTACCCATATAATGCAGTTATTATCGCTAGAACTGTAATAATTATACTTATTACTTATATTATTATCAATATAACATGCATTATTACCCATATAATGGAGGTATTATCGCAAGAACTGTAATAATTATACTTATTACTTATACTATTAGCAATATAACGTGTATTATTACCCATATAATGCAGTTATTATCGCCAGAACTGTAATAATTATACTTATTACTTATATTATTCTCAATATAACATGCATTATTACCCACATTATGCAGTTATTATCGCTAGAACTATAATAAATATACGTATTACTTTCATTATCATAAATATAACATGCATTATTACCCATATAATGGAGGTATTATCGCTAGAACTGTAATAATTATACTCATTACTTATATTATTAGCAATGTAACGTGCATTATTACCCATATTATGCAGTTATTATCGCTAGAACTGTAATATTTATACTTATTACTTATATTATTATCAATATAACATGCATTATTACCCATATAATGGAGGTATTATCGCTAGAACTGTATTAATTATACTTATTACTTATACTATTAGCAATATAACGTGCATTATTACCCATATAATGCAGTTATTATCGCCAGTACTGTAATAATTATACTTATTACTTATATTATTCTCAATATAACATGCATTATTACCCATATAATGCAGTTATTATCGCTAGAACTGTAATAATTGTACTCATTACTTATATTATTAGCAATATAACGTGCATTATTACCCATATTATGCAGTTATTATCGCTAGAACTGTAATAATTGTACTTATTACTTATATCATTATCAATATAACATGCATTATTACCCATATAATAGAGGTATTATCGCTAGAACTGTAATAATTATACTTATTACTTATACTATTAGCAATATAACGTGCATTTTTACCCGTATAATGCAGTTATTATCGCTAGAACTGTAATAATTATACTTATTACTTATATTACAAGCAATATAACGTGCATTATTACCCATATAATGCAGTTATTATCGCTAGAACTGTAATAATTATACTTATTACTTATATTATTATCAATATAACATGCATTATTACCCATATAATGGAGGTATTATCGCAAGAACTGTAATAATTATACTTATTACTTATACTATTAGCAATATAACGTGCATTATTACCCATATAATGCAGTTATTATCGCCAGAACTGTAATAATTATACTTATTACTTATATTATTCTCAATATAACATGCATTATTACCCACATTATGCAGTTATTATCGCTAGAAAAATAATAAATACACGTATTACTTTCATTATCATCAATATAACATGCATTATTACCCATATAATAGAGGTATTATCGCTAGAACTGTAATAATTATACTTATTACTTATACTATTAGCAATAAAACGTGCATTGTTACCCATATAATGCAGTTATTATCGCTAGAACTATAATAATTATACTTATTACTCCCGATATTATCAATATAACATGCATTAGTACCCATATAATGCAGTTATTATCGCTAGAACTGTAATAATTATACTTATTACTTATATTATTATCAATATAACATGCATTATTACCCATATAATGGAGGTATTATCGCAAGAACTGTAATAATTATACTTATTACTTATACTATTAGCAATATAACGTGCATTGTTACCCATATAATGCAGTTATTATCGCTAGAACTGTAATAATTATACTCATTACTTATATTATTAGCAATGTAACGTGCATTATTACCCATATTATGCAGTTATTATCGCTAGAACTGTAATATTTATACTTATTACTTATATTATTATCAATATAACATGCATTATTACCCATATAATGGAGGTATTATCGCTAGAACTGTATTAATTATACTTATTACTTATACTATTAGCAATATAACGTGCATTATTACCCATATAATGCAGTTATTATCGCCAGTACTGTAATAATTATACTTATTACTTATATTATTCTCAATATAACATGCATTATTACCCATATAATGCAGTTATTATCGCTAGAACTGTAATAATTGTACTCATTACTTATATTATTAGCAATATAACGTGCATTATTACCCATATTATGCAGTTATTATCGCTAGAACTGTAATAATTGTACTTATTACTTATATCATTATCAATATAACATGCATTATTACCCATATAATAGAGGTATTATCGCTAGAACTGTAATAATTATACTTATTACTTATACTATTAGCAATATAACGTGCATTTTTACCCGTATAATGCAGTTATTATCGCTAGAACTGTAATAATTATACTTATTACTTATATTACAAGCAATATAACGTGCATTATTACCCATATAATGCAGTTATTATCGCTAGAACTGTAATAATTATACTTATTACTTATATTATTATCAATATAACATGCATTATTACCCATATAATGGAGGTATTATCGCAAGAACTGTAATAATTATACTTATTACTTATACTATTAGCAATATAACGTGCATTATTACCCATATAATGCAGTTATTATCGCCAGAACTGTAATAATTATACTTATTACTTATATTATTCTCAATATAACATGCATTATTACCCACATTATGCAGTTATTATCGCTAGAAAAATAATAAATACACGTATTACTTTCATTATCATCAATATAACATGCATTATTACCCATATAATAGAGGTATTATCGCTAGAACTGTAATAATTATACTTATTACTTATACTATTAGCAATAAAACGTGCATTGTTACCCATATAATGCAGTTATTATCGCTAGAACTATAATAATTATACTTATTACTCCCGATATTATCAATATAACATGCATTAGTACCCATATAATGCAGTTATTATCGCTAGAACTGTAATAATTATACTTATTACTTATATTATTATCAATATAACATGCATTATTACCCATATAATGGAGGTATTATCGCAAGAACTGTAATAATTATACTTATTACTTATACTATTAGCAATATAACGTGCATTGTTACCCATATAATGCAGTTATTATCGCTAGAACTATAATAATTATACTTATTACTCCCGATATTATCAATATAACATGCATTAGTACCCATATAATGCAGTTATTATCGCTGGAACTGTAATAATTATACTTATTACTTATATCATTATCAATATAACATGCATTATTACCCATATAATGGAGGTATTATCGCAAGAACTGTAATAATTATACTTATTACTTATACTATTAGCAATATAACGTGCATTATTTCCGATATAATGCAGTTATTATCGCTAGAACTGTAATATTTATACTTATTACTTATATTATTATCAATATAGCATGCATTATTACCCATATAATGGAGGTATTATCGCTAGAACTGTAATAATTATACTTATTACTTATAATATTAGCAATATAACGTGCATTATTACCCATATAATGCAGTTATTATCGCCAGAACTGTAATAATTATACTTATTACTTATATTATTCTCAATATAACATGCATTATTACCCATATAATGCAGTTATTATCGCTAGAACTGTAATAATTGTACTTATTACTTATATTATTATCAATATAACATGCATTATTACCCATATAATGCAGTTATTATCGCTAGATCTGTAATAATTGTACTCATTACTTATATTACTAGCAATATAACGTGCATTATTACCCATATTATGTAGTTATTATCGCTAGAACTGTAATAATTATACTTATTACTTATATCATTATCAATATAACATGCATTATTACCCATATAATGGAGGTATTATCGCAAGAACTGTAATAATTATACTTATTACTTATATTATTAGCAATATAACGTGCATTATTACCCATATAATGCAGTTATTATCGCCAGAACTGTAATAATTATACTTATTACTTATATTATTCTCAATATAACATGCATTATTACCCACATTATGCAGTTATTATCGCTAGAACTATAATAAATATACGTATTACTTTCATTATCATCAATATAACATGCATTATTACCCATATAATGGAGGTATTATCGCTGGAACTGTAATAATTATACTTATTACTTATATTATTATCAATATAACAGGCATTATTACCCATATTATGCAATTATTATCGATAGAACTGTAATAAATACACTTACTACTTTTACTATTATCAATATATCACGCACTATTAGCCATATTTTACTATTATTATCGCTAGAGCTATAATAATTATACTTATTACTTATATTGTTAGCAATATAACGTGCATTATTACCCATATAATGCAGTTATTATCGCTAGAACTTTAATAATTATACTTATTACTCATATTATTATCAATATAACATGCATTATTACCCATATTATCCAGTTATTATCGCTAGAACTATAATATATATACGTATTACTTTTATTATCATCAATATAACATGCAGTATTACCCATATAATGCAGTTATTATTCGCTAGAACTATAATATATATACGTATTACTTTTATTATCATCAATATAACATGCATTATTACCCATATAATGCAGTTATTATCGCTAGAACTGTAATAATTGTACTTATTACTTATATCATTATCAATATAACATGCATTATTACCCATATAATAGAGGTATTATTGCTAGAACTGTAATAATTATACTTATTACTTATACTATTAGCAATATAACGTGCATTTTTACCCATATAATGCAGTTATTATCGCTAGAACTGTAATAATTATACTTATTACTTATATTGTTAGCAATATAACGTGCATTATTACCCATATAATGCAGTTATTATCGCTAGAACTGTAATAATTATACTTATTACTTATATTATTATCAATATAACATGCATTATTACCCATATAATGGAGGTATTATCGCAAGAACTGTAATAATTATACTTATTACTTATATCATTATCAATATAACATGCATTATTACCCATATAATGGAGGTATTATCGCAAGAACTGTAATAATTATACTTATTACTTATATTATTCTCAATATAACATGCATTATTACCCACATTATGCAGTTATGATCGCCAGAACTATAATAAATATACTTATTACTCCCAATATTATCAATGTAACATGCATTATTACCCATATAATGCAGTTATTATCGCTAGAACAGTAATAATTATACTTATTACTTATATTGTTAGCAATATAACGTGCATTATTACCCATATAATGCAGTTATTATCGCTAGAACTGTAATAATTATACTTATTACTCATATTATTATCAATATAACATGCATTATTACCCATATTATGCAGTTATTATCGATAGAACTATAATAAATATACTTATTACTTTTACTATTATCAATATATCATGCACTATTAGCCATATTTTACTATTATTATCGCTAGAACTATAATAATTATACTTATTACTCCCGATGTTATCAATATAACATGCCTTATTACCCATATAATGCAGTTATTATCGCTAGAACTGTAATAATTATACGCATTACTTATATTATTAGCAATGTAACGTGCATTATTACCCATATTATGCAGTTATTATCGCTAGAACTGTAATATTTATACTTATTACTTATATTATTATCAATATAACATGCATTATTACCCATATAATGGAGGTATTATCGCTAGAACTGTAATAATTATACTTATTACTTATACTATTAGCAATATAACGTGCATTATTACCCATATAATGCAGTTATTATCGCCAGAACTGTAATAATTATACTTATTACTTATATTATTCTCAATATAACATGCATTATTACCCATATAATGCAGTTATTATCGCTAGAACTGTAATAATTATACTTATTACTTATATTATTATCAACATAACATGCATTATTACCCATATAATGGAGGTATTATTGCTAGAACTGTCATAATTATACTTATTACTTACACTATTAGCAATATAACGTGCATTATTACCCATATAATGCAGTTCTTATCGCCAGAACTGTAATAATTATACTGATTACTTATATTATTCTCAATATAACATGCATTATTACCCACATTATGCAGTTATTATCGCTAGAAAAATAATAAATATACGTATTACTTTCATTATCATCAATATAACATGCATTATTACCCATATAATAGAGGTATTATCGCTAGAACTGTAATAATTATACTTATTACTTATATTATTCTCAATATAACATGCATTATTACCCACATTATGCAGTTATTATCGCTAGAACTATAATAAATATACGTATTACTTTCATTATCATCAATATAACATGCATTATTACCCATATAATGGAGGTATTATCGCTAGAATTGTAATAATTATACTTATTACTTATACTATTAGCAATAAAACGTGCATTGTTACCCATATAATGCAGTTATTATCGCTAGAACTGTAATAATTATACTTATTACTTATATTATTCTCAATATAACATGCATTATTACCCACATTATGCAGTTATTATCGCTAGAACTATAATAAATATACGTATTACTTTCATTATCATAAATATAACATGCATTATTACCCATATAATGGAGGTATTATCGCTAGAACTGTAATAATTATACTCATTACTTATATTATTAGCAATGTAACGTGCATTATTACCCATATTATGCAGTTATTATCGCTAGAACTGTAATATTTATACTTATTACTTATATTATTATCAATATTACATGCATTATTACCCATATAATGGAGGTATTATCGCTAGAACTGTAATAATTATACTTATTACTTATACTATTAGCAATATAACGTGCATTATTACCCATATAATGCAGTTATTATCGCCAGAACTGTAATAATTATTCTTATTACTTATATTATTCTCAATATAACATGCATTATTACCCATATAATAGAGGTATTATCGCTAGAACTGTAATAATTATACTTATTACTTATACTATTAGCAATATAACGTGCATTTTTACCCGTATAATGCAGTTATTATCGCTAGAACTGTAATAATTATACTTATTACTTATATTGTTAGCAATATAACGTGCATTATTACCCATATAATGCAGTTATTATCGCTAGAACTGTAATAATTATACTTATTACTTATATTATTATCAATATAACATGCATTATTACCCATATAATGGAGGTATTATCGCCAGAACTGTAATAATTATACTTATTACTTATATTATTCTCAATATAACATGCATTATTACCCACATTATGCAGTTATTATCGCTAGAACTATAATAAATATACGTATTACTTTCATTATCATAAATATAACATGCATTATTACCCATATAATGGCGGTATTATCGCTAGAACTGTAATAATTATACTCATTACTTATATTATTAGCAATGTAACGTGCATTATTACCCATATTATGCAGTTATTATCGCTAGAACTGTAATATTTATACTTATTACTTATATTATTATCAATATAACATGCATTATTACCCATATAATGGAGGTATTATCGCTAGAACTGTATTAATTATACTTATTACTTATACTATTAGCAATATAACGTGCACTATTACCCATATAATGCAGTTATTATCGCCAGTACTGTAATAATTATACTTATTACTTATATTATTCTCAATATAACATGCATTATTACCCATATAATGCAGTTATTATCGTTAGAACTGTAATAATTGTACTCATTACTTATATTATTAGCAATATAACGTGCATTATTACCCATATTATGCAGTTATTATCGCTAGAACTGTAATAATTGTACTTATTACTTATATCATTATCAATATAACATGCATTATTACCCATATAATAGAGGTATTATCGCTAGAACTGTAATAATTATACTTATTACTTATACTATTAGCAATATAACGTGCATTTTTACCCGTATAATGCAGTTATTATCGCTAGAACTGTAATAATTATACTTATTACTTATATTATAAGCAATATAACGTGCATTATTACCCATATAATGCAGTTATTATCGCTAGAACTGTAATAATTATACTTATTACTTATATTATTATCAATATAACATGCATTATTACCCATATAATGGAGGTATTATCGCAAGAACTGTAATAATTATACTTATTACTTATACTATTAGCAATATAACGTGCATTATTACCCATATAATGCAGTTATTATCGCCAGAACTGTAATAATTATACTTATTACTTATATTATTCTCAATATAACATGCATTATTACCCACATTATGCAGTTATTATCGCTAGAAAAATAATAAATACACGTATTACTTTCATTATCATCAATATAACATGCATTATTACCCATATAATAGAGGTATTATCGCTAGAACTGTAATAATTATACTTATTACTTATACTATTAGCAATAAAACGTGCATTGTTACCCATATAATGCAGTTATTATCGCTAGAACTATAATAATTATACTTATTACTCCCGATATTATCAATATAACATGCATTAGTACCCATATAATGCAGTTATTATCGCTGGAACTGTAATAATTATACTTATTACTTATATCATTATCAATATAACATGCATTATTACCCATATAATGGAGGTATTATCGCAAGAACTTTAATAATTATACTTATTACTTAAACTATTAGCAATAAAACGTGCATTGTTACCCATATAATGCAGTTATTATCGCTAGAACTATAATAATTATACTTATTACTCCCGATATTATCAATATAACATGCATTAGTACCCATATAATGCAGTTATTATCGCTAGAACTGTAATAATTATACTTATTACTTATATTATTATCAATATAACATGCATTATTACCCATATAATGGAGGTATTATCGCAAGAACTGTAATAATTATACTTATTACTTATACTATTAGCAATATAACGTGCATTGTTACCCATATAATGCAGTTATTATCGCTAGAACTATAATAATTATACTTATTACTCCCGATATTATCAATATAACATGCATTAGTACCCATATAATGCAGTTATTATCGCTGGAACTGTAATAATTATACTTATTACTTATATCATTATCAATATAACATGCATTATTACCCATATAATGGAGGTATTATCGCAAGAACTGTAATAATTATACTTATTACTTATACTATTAGCAATATAACGTGCATTATTTCCGATATAATGCAGTTATTATCGCTAGAACTGTAATATTTATACTTATTACTTATATTATTATCAATATAGCATGCATTATTACCCATATAATGGAGGTATTATCGCTAGAACTGTAATAATTATACTTATTACTTATAATATTAGCAATATAACGTGCATTATTACCCATATAATGCAGTTATTATCGCCAGAACTGTAATAATTATACTTATTACTTATATTATTCTCAATATAACATGCATTATTACCCATATAATGCAGTTATTATCGCTAGAACTGTAATAATTATACTTATTACTTATATTATTATCAACATAACATGCATTATTACCCATATAATGGAGGTATTATTGCTAGAACTGTCATAATTATACTTATTACTTACACTATTAGCAATATAACGTGCATTATTACCCATATAATGCAGTTCTTATCGCCAGAACTGTAATAATTATACTGATTACTTATATTATTCTCAATATAACATGCATTATTACCCACATTATGCAGTTATTATCGCTAGAAAAATAATAAATATACGTATTACTTTCATTATCATCAATATAACATGCATTATTACCCATATAATAGAGGTATTATCGCTAGAACTGTAATAATTATACTTATTACTTATATTATTCTCAATATAACATGCATTATTACCCACATTATGCAGTTATTATCGCTAGAACTATAATAAATATACGTATTACTTTCATTATCATCAATATAACATGCATTATTACCCATATAATGGAGGTATTATCGCTAGAATTGTAATAATTATACTTATTACTTATACTATTAGCAATAAAACGTGCATTGTTACCCATATAATGCAGTTATTATCGCTAGAACTGTAATAATTATACTTATTACTTATATTATTCTCAATATAACATGCATTATTACCCACATTATGCAGTTATTATCGCTAGAACTATAATAAATATACGTATTACTTTCATTATCATAAATATAACATGCATTATTACCCATATAATGGAGGTATTATCGCTAGAACTGTAATAATTATACTCATTACTTATATTATTAGCAATGTAACGTGCATTATTACCCATATTATGCAGTTATTATCGCTAGAACTGTAATATTTATACTTATTACTTATATTATTATCAATATTACATGCATTATTACCCATATAATGGAGGTATTATCGCTAGAACTGTAATAATTATACTTATTACTTATACTATTAGCAATATAACGTGCATTATTACCCATATAATGCAGTTATTATCGCCAGAACTGTAATAATTATTCTTATTACTTATATTATTCTCAATATAACATGCATTATTACCCATATAATAGAGGTATTATCGCTAGAACTGTAATAATTATACTTATTACTTATACTATTAGCAATATAACGTGCATTTTTACCCGTATAATGCAGTTATTATCGCTAGAACTGTAATAATTATACTTATTACTTATATTGTTAGCAATATAACGTGCATTATTACCCATATAATGCAGTTATTATCGCTAGAACTGTAATAATTATACTTAGTACTTATATTATTCTCAATATAACATGCATTATTACCCACATTATGCAGTTATTATCGCTAGAACTATAATAAATATACGTATTACTTTCATTATCATCAATATAACATGCATTATTACCCATATAATGGAGGTATTATCGCTAGAATTGTAATAATTATACTTATTACTTATACTATTAGCAATAAAACGTGCATTGTTACCCATATAATGCAGTTATTATCGCTAGAACTGTAATAATTATACTTATTACTTATATTATTCTCAATATAACATGCATTATTACCCACATTATGCAGTTATTATCGCTAGAACTATAATAAATATACGTATTACTTTCATTATCATAAATATAACATGCATTATTACCCATATAATGGAGGTATTATCGCTAGAACTGTAATAATTATACTCATTACTTATATTATTAGCAATGTAACGTGCATTATTACCCATATTATGCAGTTATTATCGCTAGAACTGTAATATTTATACTTATTACTTATATTATTATCAATATTACATGCATTATTACCCATATAATGGAGGTATTATCGCTAGAACTGTAATAATTATACTTATTACTTATACTATTAGCAATATAACGTGCATTATTACCCATATAATGCAGTTATTATCGCCAGAACTGTAATAATTATTCTTATTACTTATATTATTCTCAATATAACATGCATTATTACCCATATAATAGAGGTATTATCGCTAGAACTGTAATAATTATACTTATTACTTATACTATTAGCAATATAACGTGCATTTTTACCCGTATAATGCAGTTATTATCGCTAGAACTGTAATAATTATACTTATTACTTATATTGTTAGCAATATAACGTGCATTATTACCCATATAATGCAGTTATTATCGCTAGAACTGTAATAATTATACTTAGTACTTATATTATTATCAATATAACATGCATTATTACCCATATAATGGAGGTATTATCGCCAGAACTGTAATAATTATACTTATTACTTATATTATTCTCAATATAACATGCATTATTACCCACATTATGCAGTTATTATCGCTAGAACTATAATAAATATACGTATTACTTTCATTATCATAAATATAACATGCATTATTACCCATATAATGGCGGTATTATCGCTAGAACTGTAATAATTATACTTATTACTTATATTATTCTCAATATAACATGCATTATTACCCATATAATGCAGTTATTATCGTTAGAACTGTAATAATTGTACTCATTACTTATATTATTAGCAATATAACGTGCATTATTACCCATATTATGCAGTTATTATCGCTAGAACTGTAATAATTGTACTTATTACTTATATCATTATCAATATAACATGCATTATTACCCATATAATAGAGGTATTATCGCTAGAACTGTAATAATTATACTTATTACTTATACTATTAGCAATATAACGTGCATTTTTACCCGTATAATGCAGTTATTATCGCTAGAACTGTAATAATTATACTTATTACTTATATTATAAGCAATATAACGTGCATTATTACCCATATAATGCAGTTATTATCGCTAGAACTGTAATAATTATACTTATTACTTATATTATTATCAATATAACATGCATTATTACCCATATAATGGAGGTATTATCGCAAGAACTGTAATAATTATACTTATTACTTATACTATTAGCAATATAACGTGCATTATTACCCATATAATGCAGTTATTATCGCCAGAACTGTAATAATTATACTTATTACTTATATTATTCTCAATATAACATGCATTATTACCCACATTATGCAGTTATTATCGCTAGAAAAATAATAAATACACGTATTACTTTCATTATCATCAATATAACATGCATTATTACCCATATAATAGAGGTATTATCGCTAGAACTGTAATAATTATACTTATTACTTATACTATTAGCAATAAAACGTGCATTGTTACCCATATAATGCAGTTATTATCGCTAGAACTATAATAATTATACTTATTACTCCCGATATTATCAATATAACATGCATTAGTACCCATATAATGCAGTTATTATCGCTGGAACTGTAATAATTATACTTATTACTTATATCATTATCAATATAACATGCATTATTACCCATATAATGGAGGTATTATCGCAAGAACTTTAATAATTATACTTATTACTTAAACTATTAGCAATAAAACGTGCATTGTTACCCATATAATGCAGTTATTATCGCTAGAACTATAATAATTATACTTATTACTCCCGATATTATCAATATAACATGCATTAGTACCCATATAATGCAGTTATTATCGCTAGAACTGTAATAATTATACTTATTACTTATATTATTATCAATATAACATGCATTATTACCCATATAATGGAGGTATTATCGCAAGAACTGTAATAATTATACTTATTACTTATACTATTAGCAATATAACGTGCATTGTTACCCATATAATGCAGTTATTATCGCTAGAACTATAATAATTATACTTATTACTCCCGATATTATCAATATAACATGCATTAGTACCCATATAATGCAGTTATTATCGCTGGAACTGTAATAATTATACTTATTACTTATATCATTATCAATATAACATGCATTATTACCCATATAATGGAGGTATTATCGCAAGAACTGTAATAATTATACTTATTACTTATACTATTAGCAATATAACGTGCATTATTTCCGATATAATGCAGTTATTATCGCTAGAACTGTAATATTTATACTTATTACTTATATTATTATCAATATAGCATGCATTATTACCCATATAATGGAGGTATTATCGCTAGAACTGTAATAATTATACTTATTACTTATAATATTAGCAATATAACGTGCATTATTACCCATATAATGCAGTTATTATCGCCAGAACTGTAATAATTATACTTATTACTTATATTATTCTCAATATAACATGCATTATTACCCATATAATGCAGTTATTATCGCTAGAACTGTAATAATTATACTTATTACTTATATTATTATCAACATAACATGCATTATTACCCATATAATGGAGGTATTATTGCTAGAACTGTCATAATTATACTTATTACTTACACTATTAGCAATATAACGTGCATTATTACCCATATAATGCAGTTCTTATCGCCAGAACTGTAATAATTATACTGATTACTTATATTATTCTCAATATAACATGCATTATTACCCACATTATGCAGTTATTATCGCTAGAAAAATAATAAATATACGTATTACTTTCATTATCATCAATATAACATGCATTATTACCCATATAATAGAGGTATTATCGCTAGAACTGTAATAATTATACTTATTACTTATATTATTCTCAATATAACATGCATTATTACCCACATTATGCAGTTATTATCGCTAGAACTATAATAAATATACGTATTACTTTCATTATCATCAATATAACATGCATTATTACCCATATAATGGAGGTATTATCGCTAGAATTGTAATAATTATACTTATTACTTATACTATTAGCAATAAAACGTGCATTGTTACCCATATAATGCAGTTATTATCGCTAGAACTGTAATAATTATACTTATTACTTATATTATTCTCAATATAACATGCATTATTACCCACATTATGCAGTTATTATCGCTAGAACTATAATAAATATACGTATTACTTTCATTATCATAAATATAACATGCATTATTACCCATATAATGGAGGTATTATCGCTAGAACTGTAATAATTATACTCATTACTTATATTATTAGCAATGTAACGTGCATTATTACCCATATTATGCAGTTATTATCGCTAGAACTGTAATATTTATACTTATTACTTATATTATTATCAATATTACATGCATTATTACCCATATAATGGCGGTATTATCGCTAGAACTGTAATAATTATACTTATTACTTATATTATTCTCAATATAACATGCATTATTACCCATATAATGCAGTTATTATCGTTAGAACTGTAATAATTGTACTCATTACTTATATTATTAGCAATATAACGTGCATTATTACCCATATTATGCAGTTATTATCGCTAGAACTGTAATAATTGTACTTATTACTTATATCATTATCAATATAACATGCATTATTACCCATATAATAGAGGTATTATCGCTAGAACTGTAATAATTATACTTATTACTTATACTATTAGCAATATAACGTGCATTTTTACCCGTATAATGCAGTTATTATCGCTAGAACTGTAATAATTATACTTATTACTTATATTATAAGCAATATAACGTGCATTATTACCCATATAATGCAGTTATTATCGCTAGAACTGTAATAATTATACTTATTACTTATATTATTATCAATATAACATGCATTATTACCCATATAATGGAGGTATTATCGCAAGAACTGTAATAATTATACTTATTACTTATACTATTAGCAATATAACGTGCATTATTACCCATATAATGCAGTTATTATCGCCAGAACTGTAATAATTATACTTATTACTTATATTATTCTCAATATAACATGCATTATTACCCACATTATGCAGTTATTATCGCTAGAAAAATAATAAATACACGTATTACTTTCATTATCATCAATATAACATGCATTATTACCCATATAATAGAGGTATTATCGCTAGAACTGTAATAATTATACTTATTACTTATACTATTAGCAATAAAACGTGCATTGTTACCCATATAATGCAGTTATTATCGCTAGAACTATAATAATTATACTTATTACTCCCGATATTATCAATATAACATGCATTAGTACCCATATAATGCAGTTATTATCGCTGGAACTGTAATAATTATACTTATTACTTATATCATTATCAATATAACATGCATTATTACCCATATAATGGAGGTATTATCGCAAGAACTGTAATAATTATACTTATTACTTATACTATTAGCAATATAACGTGCATTATTACCGATATAATGCAGTTATTATCGCTAGAACTGTAATATTTATACTTATTACTTATATTATTATCAATATAGCATGCATTATTACCCATATAATGGAGGTATTATCGCCAGAACTGTAATAATTATACTTATTACTTATACTATTAGCATTATAACGTGCATTATTACCCATATAATGCAGTTATTATCGCCAGAACTGTAATAATTATACTTATTACTTATATTATTCTCAATATAACATGCATTATTACCCATATAATGCAGTTATTATCGCTAGAACTGTAATAATTGTACTTATTACTTATATTATTATCAATATAACATGCATTATTACCCATATAATGCAGTTATTATCGCTAGATCTGTAATAATTGTACTCATTACTTATATTACTAGCAATATAACGTGCATTATTACCCATATTATGTAGTTATTATCGCTAGAACTGTAATAATTATACTTATTACTTATATCATTATCAATATAACATGCATTATTACCCATATAATGGAGGTATTATCGCAAGAACTGTAATAATTATACTTATTACTTATATTATTAGCAATATAACGTGCATTATTACCCATATAATGCAGTTATTATCGCCAGAACTGTAATAATTATACTTATTACTTATATTATTCTCAATATAACATGCATTATTACCCACATTATGCAGTTATTATCGCTAGAACTATAATAAATATACGTATTACTTTCATTATCATCAATATAACATGCATTATTACCCATATAATAGAGGTATTATCGCTAGAACTGTAATAATTATACTTATTACTTATATTATTAGCAATATAACGTGCATTATTACCCATATAATGCAGTTATTATCGCTAGAACTGTAATAATTATACTTATTACTTATATTATTATCAATATAACATGCATTATTACCCATATAATGGAGGTATTATCCCAAGACCTGTAACAATTATTATTATTACTTATACTATTACCAATATAACGTGCATTATTACCCATATAATGCAGTTATTATCGCCAGAACTGTAATAATTATACTTATTACTTATATTATTCTCAATATAACATGCATTGTTACCCACATTATGCAGTTATTATCGCTAGAACTATAATAAATATACGTATTACTTTCATTATCATCAATATAACATGCATTATTACCCATATAATGGAGGTATTATCGCTGGAACTGTAATAATTATACTTATTACTTATATTATTATCAATATAACAGGCATTATTACCCATATTATGCAATTATTATCGATAGAACTGTAATAAATACACTTACTACTTTTACTATTATCAATATATCACGCACTATTAGCCATATTTTACTATTATTATCGCTAGAGCTATAATAATTATACTTATTACTTATATTGTTAGCAATATAACGTGCATTATTACCCATATAATGCAGTTATTATCGCTAGAACTTTAATAATTATACTTATTACTCATATTATTATCAATATAACATGCATTATTACCCATATTATCCAGTTATTATCGCTAGAACTATAATATATATACGTATTACTTTTATTATCATCAATATAACATGCAGTATTACCCATATAATGCAGTTATTATTCGCTAGAACTATAATATATATACGTATTACTTTTATTATCATCAATATAACATGCATTATTACCCATATAATGCAGTTATTATCGCTAGAACTGTAATAATTGTACTTATTACTTATATCATTATCAATATAACATGCATTATTACCCATATAATAGAGGTATTATTGCTAGAACTGTAATAATTATACTTATTACTTATACTATTAGCAATATAACGTGCATTTTTACCCATATAATGCAGTTATTATCGCTAGAACTGTAATAATTATACTTATTACTTATATTGTTAGCAATATAACGTGCATTATTACCCATATAATGCAGTTATTATCGCTAGAACTGTAATAATTATACTTATTACTTATATTATTATCAATATAACATCCATTATTACCCATATAATGGAGGTATTATCGCAAGAACTGTAATAATTATACTTATTACTTATACTATTAGCAATATAACGTGCATTATTACCCATATAATGCAGTTATTATCGCCAGAACTGTAATAATTATACTTATTACTTATATTATTCTCAATATAACATGCATTATTACCCACATTATGCAGTTATGATCGCCAGAACTATAATAAATATACTTATTACTCCCAATATTATCAATGTAACATGCATTATTACCCATATAATGCAGTTATTATCGCTAGAACTGTAATAATTATACTTATTACTTATATTGTTAGCAATATAACGTGCATTATTACCCATATAATGCAGTTATTATCGCTAGAACTGTAATAATTATACTTATTACTCATATTATTATCAATATAACATGCATTACTACCCATATTATGCAGTTATTATCGCTAGAACTATAATAAATATACGTATTGCTTTTATTATCATCAATATAACATGCATTATTACCCATATTATGCAGTTATTATCGCCAGAACTGTAATAATTATACTTATTACTTATATTATTCTCAATATAACATGCATTATTACCCACATTATGCAGTTATTATCGCTAGAACTATAATAAATATACGTATTACTTTCATTGTCATCAATATAACATGCATTATTACCCATATAATGGAGGTATTACCGCTAGAACTGTAATAATTATACTTATTACTTATATTATTATCAATATAACATGCATTATTACCCATATTATGCAGTTATTATCGATAGAACTGTAATAAATACACTTATTACTTTTACTATTATCAATATATCATGCACTATTAGCCATATTTTACTATTATTATCGCTAGAACTATAATAATTATACTTATTACTCCCGATGTTATCAATATAACATGCCTTATTACCCATATTATGCAGTTATTATCGCTAGAACTGTAATATTTATACTTATTACTTATATTATTATCAATATAACATGCATTATTACCCATATAATGGAGGTATTATCGCTAGAACTGTAATAATTATACTTATTTTTTATACTATTAGCAATATAACGTGCATTATTACCCATATAATGCAGTTATTATCGCCAGAACTGTAATAATTATACTTATTACTTATATTATTCTCAATATAACATGCATTATTACCCATATAATGCAGTTATTATCGCTAGAACTGTAATAATTATACTTATTACTTATATTATTATCAACATAACATGCATTATTACCCATATAATGGAGGTATTATTGCTAGAACTGTCATAATTATACTTATTACTTACACTATTAGCAATATAACGTGCATTGTTACCCATATAATGCAGTTATTATCGCCAGAACTGTAATAATTATACTTATTACTTATATTATTCTCAATATAACATGCATTATTACCCATATAATGGAGGTATTATCGCTTGAACTGTAATAATTATACTTATTACTTATACTATTAGCAATATAACATGCATTGTTACCCATATAATACAGTTATTATCGCTAGAACTGTAATAATTATACTTATTACTTATATTATTATCGATATAACATGCATTATTACCCATATAATGCAGTTATTATCGCTAGAACTGTAATAATTATACTTATTACTTATATTGTTAGCAATATAACGTGCATTATTACCCATATAATGCAGTTATTATCGCTAGAACTATAATAAATATACGTATTACTTTTATTATCATCAATATAACATGCATTATTACCCATATTATGCAGTTATTATGGATAGGACTGTAATAAATATACTTATTACTTTTATTATTATCAATATAACATGCACTATTTGCCATATTTTACTATTATTATCGCTAGAACTATAATAATTATACTTATTACTCCCGATATTATCAATATAACATGCATTATTACCCATATAATGCAGTTATTATCGCTAGAACTGTAATAATTATACTTATTACTTATATTGTTAGCAATATAACGTGCATTATTACCCATATAATGCAGTTATTATCGCTAGAACTGTAATAATTATACTTATTACTTATATTATTATCAATATAACATGCATTATTACCCATATTATGCAGTTATTATCGCTGGAACTATAATAAATATACGTATTACTTTTATTATCATCAATACAACATGCATTATTACCCATATTATGCAGTTATTGTCGATAGAACTGTAATAAATATACTTATTACTTTTATTATTATCAATATAACATGCACTATTTGCCATATTTTACTATTATTATCGCTAGAACTATAATAATTATACTTATTACTCCCGATATTATCAATATAACATGCATTATTACCCATGTTATACAGTTATGATCGCCAGAACTATAATAAATATACTTATTACTCCCAATATTATCAATGTAACATGCACTATTACCCATATAATGCAGTTATTATCGCTAGAACTGTAATAATTATACTTATTACTTATATTGTTAGCAATATAACGTGCATTATTACCCATATAATGCAGTTATTATCGCTAGAACTGTAATAATTATACTTATTACTCATATTATTATCAATATAACATGCATTATTACCCATATTATGCAGTTATTATCGCTAGAACTGTAATAATTATACTTATTACTCCCGATGTTATCAATATAACATGCATTATTACCCATATAATGCAGTTATTATCGCTAGAACTGTAATAATTATACTTATTACTTATATTATTATCAACATAACATGTATTATTACCCATATAATGGAGGTATTATTGCTAGAACTGTAATAATTATACTTATTACTTACACTATTAGCAATATAACGTGCATTGTTACCCATATAATGCAGTTATTATCGCCAGAATTGTAATAATTATACTTATTACTTATATTATTCTCAATATAACATGCATTATTACCCATATTATGCAGTTATTATCGCAAGAACTATAATAAATATAGGTATTACTTTCATTATCATCAATATAACATGCATTATTACCCATATAATGGAGGTATTATCGCTAGAACTGTAATAATTATTCTTATTACTTATATTATTATCAATATAACATGCATTATTACCCATTTTATGCAGTTATTATCGATAGAACTGTAATAAATACACTTACTACTTTTACTATTATCAATATATCATGCACTATTAGCCATATTTTACTATTATTATCGCTAGAACTATAACAATTATACTTATTACTCCCGATGTTATCAATATAACATGCATTATTACCCATATAATGCAGTTAATATCGCTAGAACTGTAATAATTATACTCATTACTTATATTATTAGCAATATAACGTGCATTATTACCCATATTATGCAGTTATTATCGCTAGAACTGTAATAATTATACTTATTACTTATATCATTATCAATATAACATGCATTATTACCCATATAATAGAGGTATTATCGCTAGAACTGTAATAATTATACTTATTACTTGTACTATTAGCAATATAACGTCCATTCTTACCCATATAATGCAGTTATTATCGCTAGAACTGTAATAATTATACTTATTACTTATATTATTCTCAATATAACATGCATTATTACCCATATTATGCAGTTATTATCGCTAGAACTATAATAAATATACGTATTACTTTCATTATCATCAACATAACATGCATTATTACCCATATAATGGAGGTACTATCGCTAGAACTGTAATAATTATACTGATTACTTATATTATTATCAATATAACATGCATTATTACCCATATTATGCAGTTATTATCCCTAGAACCATAATAAATATACTTATTACTCCCAATATTATCAATATAACATGCATTTTTACCCATATAATGCAGTTATTATCGCTAGAACTGTAATAATTATACTTATTACTTATATTATTATCGATATAACATGCATTATTACCCATATAATGCAGTTATTATCGCTAGAACTGTAATAATTGTACTCATTACTTATATTATTTGCAATATAACGTGCATTATTACCCATATTATGCAGTTATTATCGCTAGAACTGTAATAATTATACTTATTACTTATATCATTATCAATATAACATGCATTATTACCCATATAATGGAGGTACTATCGCTTGAACTGTAATAATTATACTTATTACTTATACTATTAGCAATATAACGTGCATTGTTACCCATATAATGCAGTTATTATCGCTAGAACTGTAATAATTATACTTATTACTTATATTGTTAGCAATATAACGTGCATTATTACCCATATTATGCAGTTATTGTCGATAGAACTGTAATAAATATACTTATTACTTTTATTATTATCAATATAACATGCACTATTTGCCATATTTTACTATTATTATCGCTAGAACTATAATAATTATACTTATTACTCCCGATATTATCAATATAACATGCATTATTACCCATATAATGCAGAAATTATCGCTAGAACTGTAATAATTATACTTATTGCTTATATTGTTAGCAATATAACGTGCATTATTACCCATATAATGCAGTTATTATCGCTAGAAGTGTAATAATTATACTTATTACTTATATTATTATCAATATAACATGCATTATTACCCATATTATGCAGTTATTATCGCTAGAACTATAATAAATATACGTATTACTCCCAATATTATCAATATAACATGCATTATTACCTATATTATGCAGTTATTATCGCTAGAACTGTAATAATTGTACTCATTACTTGTATTATTATCAACATAACATGCATTATTACCCATATAATGGAGGTATTATTGCTAGAACTGTCATAATTATACTTATTACTTACACTATTAGCAATATAACGTGCATTGTTACCCATATAATGCAGTTATTATCGCTAGAACTGTAATAATTATACTCATTACTTATATTATTAGCAATGTAACGTGCATTATTACCCATATTATGCAGTTATTATCGCTAGAACTGTAATATTTATACTTATTACTTATATTATTATCAATATAACATGCATTATTACCCATATTATGCAGTTATTATCGCTAGAACTGTAATAATTATACTTATTACTCCCGATGTTATCAATATAATATGCATTATTACCCATATAATGCAGTTATTATCGCTAGAACTGTAATAATTATACTTATTACTTATATTATTATCAACATAACATGTATTATTACCCATATAATGGAGGTATTATTGCTAGAACTGTAATAATTATACTTATTACTTACACTATTAGCAATATAACGTGCATTGTTACCCATATAATGCAGTTATTATCGCCAGAACTGTAATAATTATACTTATTACTTATATTATTCTCAATATAACATGCATTATTACCCATATTATGCAGTTATTATCGCAAGAACTATAATAAATATAGGTATTACTTTCATTATCATCAATATAACATGCATTATTACCCATATAATGGAGGTATTATCGCTAGAACTGTAATAATTATTCTTATTACTTATATTATTATCAATATAACATGCATTATTACCCATTTTATGCAGTTATTATCGATAGAACTGTAATAAATACACTTACTACTTTTACTATTATCAATATATCATGCACTATTAGCCATATTTTACTATTATTATCGCTAGAACTATAACAATTATACTTATTACTCCCGATGTTATCAATATAACATGCATTATTACCCATATAATGCAGTTAATATCGCTAGAACTGTAATAATTATACTCATTACTTATATTATTAGCAATATAACGTGCATTATTACCCATATTATGCAGTTATTATCGCTAGAACTGTAATAATTATACTTATTACTTATATCATTATCAATATAACATGCATTATTACCCATATAATAGAGGTATTATCGCTAGAACTGTAATAATTATACTTATTACTTGTACTATTAGCAATATAACGTCCATTCTTACCCATATAATGCAGTTATTATCGCTAGAACTGTAATAATTATACTTATTACTTATATTATTCTCAATATAACATGCATTATTACCCATATTATGCAGTTATTATCGCTAGAACTATAATAAATATACGTATTACTTTCATTATCATCAACATAACATGCATTATTACCCATATAATGGAGGTATTATCGCTAGAACTGTAATAATTATACTGATTACTTATATTATTATCAATATAACATGCATTATTACCCATATTATGCAGTTATTATCCCTAGAACCGTAATAAATATACTTATTACTCCCAATATTATCAATATAACATGCATTTTTACCCATATAATGCAGTTATTATCGCTAGAACTGTAATAATTATACTTATTACTTATATTATTATCGATATAACATGCATTATTACCCATATAATGCAGTTATTATCGCTAGAACTGTAATAATTATACTTATTACTTATATTATTATCAACATAACATGTATTATTACCCATATAATGGAGGTATTATTGCTAGAACTGTAATAATTATACTTATTACTTACACTATTAGCAATATAACGTGCATTGTTACCCATATAATGCAGTTATTATCGCCAGAACTGTAATAATTATACTTATTACTTATATTATTCTCAATATAACATGCATTATTACCCATATTATGCAGTTATTATCGCAAGAACTATAATAAATATAGGTATTACTTTCATTATCATCAATATAACATGCATTATTACCCATATAATGGAGGTATTATCGCTAGAACTGTAATAATTATTCTTATTACTTATATTATTATCAATATAACATGCATTATTACCCATTTTATGCAGTTATTATCGATAGAACTGTAATAAATACACTTACTACTTTTACTATTATCAATATATCATGCACTATTAGCCATATTTTACTATTATTATCGCTAGAACTATAACAATTATACTTATTACTCCCGATGTTATCAATATAACATGCATTATTACCCATATAATGCAGTTAATATCGCTAGAACTGTAATAATTATACTCATTACTTATATTATTAGCAATATAACGTGCATTATTACCCATATTATGCAGTTATTATCGCTAGAACTGTAATAATTATACTTATTACTTATATCATTATCAATATAACATGCATTATTACCCATATAATAGAGGTATTATCGCTAGAACTGTAATAATTATACTTATTACTTGTACTATTAGCAATATAACGTCCATTCTTACCCATATAATGCAGTTATTATCGCTAGAACTGTAATAATTATACTTATTACTTATATTATTCTCAATATAACATGCATTATTACCCATATTATGCAGTTATTATCGCTAGAACTATAATAAATATACGTATTACTTTCATTATCATCAACATAACATGCATTATTACCCATATAATGGAGGTATTATCGCTAGAACTGTAATAATTATACTGATTACTTATATTATTATCAATATAACATGCATTATTACCCATATTATGCAGTTATTATCCCTAGAACCATAATAAATATACTTATTACTCCCAATATTATCAATATAACATGCATTTTTACCCATATAATGCAGTTATTATCGCTAGAACTGTAATAATTATACTTATTACTTATATTATTATCGATATAACATGCATTATTACCCATATAATGCAGTTATTATCGCTAGAACTGTAATAATTGTACTCATTACTTATATTATTTGCAATATAACGTGCATTATTACCCATATTATGCAGTTATTATCGCTAGAACTGTAATAATTATACTTATTACTTATATCATTATCAATATAACATGCATTATTACCCATATAATGGAGGTATTATCGCTTGAACTGTAATAATTATACTTATTACTTATACTATTAGCAATATAACGTGCATTGTTACCCATATAATGCAGTTATTATCGCTAGAACTGTAATAATTATACTTATTACTTATATTGTTAGCAATATAACGTGCATTATTACCCATATTATGCAGTTATTGTCGATAGAACTGTAATAAATATACTTATTACTTTTATTATTATCAATATAACATGCACTATTTGCCATATTTTACTATTATTATCGCTAGAACTATAATAATTATACTTATTACTCCCGATATTATCAATATAACATGCATTATTACCCATATAATGCAGAAATTATCGCTAGAACTGTAATAATTATACTTATTGCTTATATTGTTAGCAATATAACGTGCATTATTACCCATATAATGCAGTTATTATCGCTAGAAGTGTAATAATTATACTTATTACTTATATTATTATCAATATAACATGCATTATTACCCATATTATGCAGTTATTATCGCTAGAACTATAATAAATATACGTATTACTCCCAATATTATCAATATAACATGCATTATTACCTATATTATGCAGTTATTATCGCTAGAACTGTAATAATTGTACTCATTACTTGTATTATTAGCAATATAACGTGCATTATTACCCATATTATGCAGTTATTATCGCTAGAACTGTAATGATTATACTTATTACTTATATTATTCTCAATATAACATGCATTATTAGCCATATTATGCAGTTATTATCGCTAGAACTGTAATAAATATACTTACTACTTTCATTATCATCAATATAACACGCATTATTACCCATATTAAGAAGTTATTATCGCTAGAACTGTAATAATTATACTTATTACTCATATTATTATCAATATAACATGCATTATTACCCATATTATGCAGTTATTATCGCTAGAACTATAATAAATATACGTATTACTTTTATTATCATCAATATAACATGCATTATTACCCATATTATGCAGTTATTATCGATAGAACTGTAATAAATATACTTATTACTTTTATTATTATCAACATAACATGCACTATTTGCCATATTTTACTATTATTATCGCTAGAACTATAATAATTATACTTATTACTCCCGATATTATCAATATAACATGCATTATTAGCCATATTATGCAGTTATTATGGCTAGAACTGTAATAAATATACTTACTACTTTCATTATCATCAATATAACATGCATTATTACCCATATTAAGAAGTTATTATCGATAGAACTGCAATAAATATACTTATTACTTATATTATTATCAATATAACATGCATTATTACCCATATTATGCAGTTATTATCGCTAGAACTATAATAAATATACGTATTACTTTTATTATCATCAATATAACATGCATTATTACCCATATTATGCAGTTATTATCGATAGAACTGTAATAAATACACTTACTACTTTTACTATTATCAATATATCATGCACTATTAGCCATATTTTACTATTATTATCGCTAGAACTATAATAATTATACTTATTACTCCCGATGTTATCAATATAACATGCATTATTACCCATATAATGCAGTTATTATCGCTAGAACTGTAATAATTATACTTATTACTTATATTATTATCAATATAACATGCATTATTACCCATATAATGCAGTTATTATCGCTAGAACTGTAATAATTGTACTCATTACTCATATTATTAGCAATATAACGTGCATTATTACCCATATTATGCAGTTATTATCGCTAGAACTGTAATAATTATACTTATTACTTATATTATTATCAACATAACATGTATTATTACCCATATAATGGAGGTATTATTGCTAGAACTGTAATAATTATACTCATTACTTACACTATTAGCAATATAACATGCATTATTACCCATATAATGCAGTTATTATCGCCAGAACTGTAATAATTATACTTATTACTTATATTATTCTCAATATAACATGCATTATTACCCATATTATGCAGTTATTATCGCAAGAACTATAATAAATATAGGTATTACTTTCATTATCATCAATATAACATGCATTATTACCCATATAATGGAGGTATTATCGCTAGAACTGTAATAATTATTCTTATTACTTATATTATTATCAATATAACATGCATTATTACCCATTTTATGCAGTTATTATCGATAGAACTGTAATAAATACACTTACTACTTTTACTATTATCAATATATCATGCACAATTAGCCATATTTTACTATTATTATCGCTAGAACTATAATAATTATACTTATTACTCCCGATGTTGTCAATATAACATGCATTATTACCCATATAATGCAGTTATTATCGCTACAACTGTAATAATTATACTTATTACTTATATTGTTAGCAATATAACGTGCATTATTACCCATATTATGCAGTTATTGTCGATAGAACTGTAATAAATATACTTATTACTTTTATTATTATCAATATAACATGCACTATTTGCCATATTTTACTATTATTATCGCTAGAACTATAATAATTATACTTATTACTCCCGATATTATCAATATAACATGCATTATTACCCATATTATGCAGTTATGATCGCCAGAACTATAATAAATATACTTATTACTCCCAATATTATCAATGTAACATGCACTATTACCCATATAATGCAGTTATTATCGCTAGAACTGTAATAATTATACTTATTACTTATATTGTTAGCAATATAACGTGCATTATTACCCATATAATGCAGTTATTATCGCTAGAACTGTAATAATTATACTTATTACTCATATTATTATCAATATAACATGCATTATTACCCATATTATGCAGTTATTATCGCTAGAACTGTAATAATTATACTTATTACTCCCGATGTTATCAATATAACATGCATTATTACCCATATAATGCAGTTATTATCGCTAGAACTGTAATAATTATACTTATTACTTATATTATTATCAACATAACATGTATTATTACCCATATAATGGAGGTATTATTGCTGGAACTGTAATAATTATACTTATTACTTACACTATTAGCAATATAACGTGCATTGTTACCCATATAATGCAGTTATTATCGCCAGAACTGTAATAATTATACTTATTACTTATATTATTCTCAATATAACATGCATTATTACCCATATTATGCAGTTATTATCGCAAGAACTATAATAAATATAGGTATTACTTTCACTATCATCAATATAACATGCATTATTACCCATATAATGGAGGTATTATCGCTAGAACTGTAATAATTATTCTTATTACTTATATTATTATCAATATAACATGCATTATTACCCATTTTATGCAGTTATTATCGATAGAACTGTAATAAATACACTTATTACTTTTATTATTATCAATATAACATGCACTATTTGCCATATTTTACTATTATTATCGCTAGAACTATAATAATTATACTTATTACTCCCGATATTATCAATATAACATGCATTATTACCCATATTATGCAGTTATGATCGCCAGAACTATAATAAATATACTTATTACTCCCAATATTATCAATGTAACATGCACTATTACCCATATAATGCAGTTATTATCGCTAGAACTGTAATAATTATACTTATTACTTATATTGTTAGCAATATAACGTGCATTATTACCCATATAATGCAGTTATTATCGCTAGAACTGTAATAATTATACTTATTACTCATATTATTATCAATATAACATGCATTATTACCCATATTATGCAGTTATTATCGCTAGAACTGTAATAATTATACTTACTACTCCCGATGTTATCAATATAACATGCATTATTACCCATATAATGCAGTTATTATCGCTAGAACTGTAATAATTATACTTATTACTTATATTATTATCAACATAACATGTATTATTACCCATATAATGGAGGTATTATTGCTGGAACTGTAATAATTATACTTATTACTTACACTATTAGCAATATAACGTGCATTGTTACCCATATAATGCAGTTATTATCGCCAGAACTGTAATAATTATACTTATTACTTATATTATTCTCAATATAACATGCATTATTACCCATATTATGCAGTTATTATCGCAAGAACTATAATAAATATAGGTATTACTTTCATTATCATCAATATAACATGCATTATTACCCATATAATGGAGGTATTATCGCTAGAACTGTAATAATTATTCTTATTACTTATATTATTATCAATATAACATGCATTATTACCCATTTTATGCAGTTATTATCGATAGAACTGTAATAAATACACTTACTACTTTTACTATTATCAATATATCATGCACAATTAGCCATATTTTACTATTATTATCGCTAGAACTATAATAATTATACTTATTACTCCCGATGTTGTCAATATAACATGCATTATTACCCATATAATGCAGTTATTATCGCTACAACTGTAATAATTATACTTATTACTTATATTGTTAGCAATATAACGTGCATTATTACCCATATTATGCAGTTATTGTCGATAGAACTGTAATAAATATACTTATTACTTTTATTATTATCAATATAACATGCACTATTTGCCATATTTTACTATTATTATCGCTAGAACTATAATAATTATACTTATTACTCCCGATATTATCAATATAACATGCATTATTACCCATATTATGCAGTTATGATCGCCAGAACTATAATAAATATACTTATTACTCCCAATATTATCAATGTAACATGCACTATTACCCATATAATGCAGTTATTATCGCTAGAACTGTAATAATTATACTTATTACTTATATTGTTAGCAATATAACGTGCATTATTACCCATATAATGCAGTTATTATCGCTAGAACTGTAATAATTATACTTATTACTCATATTATTATCAATATAACATGCATTATTACCCATATTATGCAGTTATTATCGCTAGAACTGTAATAATTATACTTATTACTCCCGATGTTATCAATATAACATGCATTATTACCCATATAATGCAGTTATTATCGCTAGAACTGTAATAATTATACTTATTACTTATATTATTATCAACATAACATGTATTATTACCCATATAATGGAGGTATTATTGCTGGAACTGTAATAATTATACTTATTACTTACACTATTAGCAATATAACGTGCATTGTTACCCATATAATGCAGTTATTATCGCCAGAACTGTAATAATTATACTTATTACTTATATTATTCTCAATATAACATGCATTATTACCCATATTATGCAGTTATTATCGCAAGAACTATAATAAATATAGTTATTACTTTCATTATCATCAATATAACATGCATTATTACCCATATAATGGAGGTATTATCGCTAGAACTGTAATAATTATTCTTATTACTTATATTATTATCAATATAACATGCATTATTACCCATTTTATGCAGTTATTATCGATAGAACTGTAATAAATACACTTATTACTTTTATTATTATCAATATAACATGCACTATTTGCCATATTTTACTATTATTATCGCTAGAACTATAATAATTATACTTATTACTCCCGATATTATCAATATAACATGCATTATTACCCATATTATGCAGTTATGATCGCCAGAACTATAATAAATATACTTATTACTCCCAATATTATCAATGTAACATGCACTATTACCCATATAATGCAGTTATTATCGCTAGAACTGTAATAATTATACTTATTACTCCCGATGTTATCAATATAACATGCATTATTACCCATATAATGCAGTTATTATCGCTAGAACTGTAATAATTATACTTATTACTTATATTATTATCAACATAACATGTATTATTACCCTTATAATGGAGGTATTATTGCTGGAACTGTAATAATTATACTTATTACTTACACTATTAGCAATATAACGTGCATTGTTACCCATATAATGCAGTTATTATCGCCAGAACTGTAATAATTATACTTATTACTTATATTATTCTCAATATAACATGCATTATTACCCATATTATGCAGTTATTATCGCAAGAACTATAATAAATATAGGTATTACTTTCATTATCATCAATATAACATGCATTATTACCCATATAATGGAGGTATTATCGCTAGAACTGTAATAACTATTCTTATTACTTATATTATTATCAATATAACATGCATTATTACCCATTTTATGCAGTTATTATCGATAGAACTGTAATAAATACACTTACTACTTTTACTATTATCAATATATCATGCACTATTAGCCATATTTTACTATTATTATCGCTAGAACTATAACAATTATACTTATTACTCCCGATGTTATCAATATAACATGCATTATTACCCATATAATGCAGTTAATATCGCTAGAACTGTAATAATTATACTTATTACTTATATTATTCTCAATATAACATGCATTATTACCCATATAATGCAGTTATTATCGCTAGAACTGTAATAATTATACTTATTACTTATATTATTATCAACATAACATGTATTATTACCAATATAATGGAGGTATTATTGCTAGAACTGTAATAATTATACTTATTACTTACACTATTAGCAATATAACGTGCATTGTTACCCATATAATGCAGTTATTATCGCCAGAACTGTAATAATTATACTTATTGCTTATATTATTCTCAATATAACATGCATTATTACCCATATTATGCAGTTATTATCGCAAGAACTATAATAAATATAGGTATTACTTTCATTATCATCAATATAACATGCATTATTACCCATATAATGGAGGTATTATCGCTAGAACTGTAATAATTATTCTTATTACTTATATTATTATCAATATAACATGCATTATTACCCATTTTATGCAGTTATTATCGATAGAACTGTAATAAATACACTTACTACTTTTACTATTATCAATATATCATGCACTATTAGCCATATTTTACTATTATTATCGCTAGAACTATAATAATTATACTTATTACTCCCGATGTTGTCAATATAACATGCATTATTACCCATATAATGCAGTTATTATCGCTACAACTGTAATAATTATACTTATTACTTATATTGTTAGCAATATAACGTGCATTATTACCCATATTATGCAGTTATTGTCGATAGAACTGTAATAAATATACTTATTACTTTTATTATTATCAATATAACATGCACTATTTGCCATATTTTACTATTATTATCGCTAGAACTATAATAATTATACTTATTACTCCCGATATTATCAATATAACATGCATTATTACCCATATTATGCAGTTATGATCGCCAGAACTATAATAAATATACTTATTACTCCCAATATTATCAATGTAACATGCACTATTACCCATATAATGCAGTTATTATCGCTAGAACTGTAATAATTATACTTATTACTTATATTGTTAGCAATATAACGTGCATTATTACCCATATAATGCAGTTATTATCGCTAGAACTGTAATAATTATACTTATTACTCATATTATTATCAATATAACATGCATTATTACCCATATTATGCAGTTATTATCGCTAGAACTGTAATAATTATACTTATTACTCCCGATGTTATCAATATAACATGCATTATTACCCATATAATGCAGTTATTATCGCTAGAACTGTAATAATTATACTTATTACTTATATTATTATCAACATAACATGTATTATTACCCATATAATGGAGGTATTATTGCTGGAACTGTAATAATTATACTTATTACTTACACTATTAGCAATATAACGTGCATTGTTACCCATATAATGCAGTTATTATCGCCAGAACTGCAATAATTATACTTATTACTTATATTATTCTCAATATAACATGCATTATTACCCATATTATGCAGTTATTATCGCAAGAACTATAATAAATATAGGTATTACTTTCATTATCATCAATATAACATGCATTATTACCCATATAATGGAGGTATTATCGCTAGAACTGTAATAATTATTCTTATTACTTATATTATTATCAATATAACATGCATTATTACCCATTTTATGCAGTTATTATCGATAGAACTGTAATAAATACACTTATTACTTTTATTATTATCAATATAACATGCACTATTTGCCATATTTTACTATTATTATCGCTAGAACTATAATAATTATACTTATTACTCCCGATATTATCAATATAACATGCATTATTACCCATATTATGCAGTTATGATCGCCAGAACTATAATAAATATACTTATTACTCCCAATATTATCAATGTAACATGCACTATTACCCATATAATGCAGTTATTATCGCTAGAACTGTAATAATTATACTTATTACTTATATTGTTAGCAATATAACGTGCATTATTACCCATATAATGCAGTTATTATCGCTAGAACTGTAATAATTATACTTATTACTCCCGATGTTATCAATATAACATGCATTATTACCCATATAATGCAGTTATTATCGCTAGAACTGTAATAATTATACTTATTACTTATATTATTATCCACATAACATGTATTATTACCCATATAATGGAGGTATTATTGCTGGAACTGTAATAATTATACTTATTACTTACACTATTAGCAATATAACGTGCATTGTTACCCATATAATGCAGTTATTATCGCCAGAACTGTAATAATTATACTTATTACTTATAGTATTCTCAATATAACATGCATTATTACCCATATTATGCAGTTATTATCGCAAGAACTATAATAAATATAGGTATTACTTTCATTATCATCAATATAACATGCATTATTACCCATATAATGGAGGTATTATCGCTAGAACTGTAATAACTATTCTTATTACTTATATTATTATCAATATAACATGCATTATTACCCATTTTATGCAGTTATTATCGATAGAACTGTAATAAATACACTTACTACTTTCACTATTATCAATATATCATGCACTATTAGCCATATTTTACTATTATTATCGCTAGAACTATAACAATTATACTTATTACTCCCGATGTTATCAATATAACATGCATTATTACCCATATAATGCAGTTAATATCGCTAGAACTGTAATAATTATACTTATTACTTATATTATTCTCAATATAACATGCATTATTACCCATATAATGCAGTTATTATCGCTAGAACTGTAATAATTATACTTATTACTTATATTATTATCAACATAACATGTATTATTACCCATATAATGGAGGTATTATTGCTAGAACTGTAATAATTATACTTATTACTTACACTATTAGCAATATAACGTGCATTGTTACCCATATAATGCAGTTATTATCGCCAGAACTGTAATAATTATACTTATTGCTTATATTATTCTCAATATAACATGCATTATTACCCATATTATGCAGTTATTATCGCAAGAACTATAATAAATATAGGTATTACTTTCATTATCATCAATATAACATGCATTATTACCCATATAATGGAGGTATTATCGCTAGAACTGTAATAATTATTCTTATTACTTATATTATTATCAATATAACATGCATTATTACCCATTTTATGCAGTTATTATCGATAGAACTGTAATAAATACACTTACTACTTTTATTATTATCAATATAACATGCACTATTTGCCATATTTTACTATTATTATCGCTAGAACTATAATAATTATACTTATTACTCCCGATATTATCAATATAACATGCATTATTACCCATATCATGCAGTTATGATCGCCAGAACTGTAATAATTGTACTCATTACTTATATTATTTGCAATATAACGTGCATTATTACCCATATTATGCAGTTATTATCGCTAGAACTGTAATAATTATACTTATTACTTATATCATTATCAATATAACATGCATTATTACCCATATAATGGAGGAATTATCGCTTGAACTGTAATAATTATACTTATTACTTATACTATTAGCAATATAACGTGCATTGTTACCCATATAATGCAGTTATTATCGCTAGAACTGTAATAATTATACTTATTACTTATATTGTTAGCAATATAACGTGCATTATTACCCATATTATGCAGTTATTGTCGATAGAACTGTAATAAATATACTTATTACTTTTATTATTATCAATATAACATGCACTATTTGCCATATTTTACTATTATTATCGCTAGAACTATAATAATTATACTTATTACTCCCGATATTATCAATATAACATGCATTATTACCTATATTATGCAGTTATTATCGCTAGAACTGTAATAATTGTACTCATTACTTTTATTATTAGCAATATAACGTGCATTATTACCCATATTATGCAGTTATTATCGCTAGAACTGTAATGATTATACTTATTACTTATATTATTCTCAATATAACATGCATTATTAGCCATATTATGCAGTTATTATCGCTAGAACTGTAATAAATATACTTACTACTTTCATTATCATCAATATAACACGCATTATTACCCATATTAAGAAGTTATTATCGCTAGAACTGTAATAATTATACTTATTACTCATATTATTATCAATATAACATGCATTATTACCCATATTATGCAGTTATTATCGCTAGAACTATAATAAATATACGTATTACTTTTATTATCATCAATATAACATGCATTATTACCCATATTATGCAGTTATTATCGATAGAACTGTAATAAATATACTTATTACTTTTATTATTATCAACATAACATGCACTATTTGCCATATTTTACTATTATTATCGCTAGAACTATAATAATTATACTTATTACTCCCGATATTATCAATATAACATGCATTATTAGCCATATTATGCAGTTATTATGGCTAGAACTGTAATAAATATACTTACTACTTTCATTATCATCAATATAACATGCATTATTACCCATATTAAGAAGTTATTATCGATAGAACTGTAATAAATATACTTATTACTTATATTATTATCAATATAACATGCATTATTACCCATATTATGCAGTTATTATCGCTAGAACTATAATAAATATACGTATTACTTTTATTATCATCAATATAACATGCATTATTACCCATATTATGCAGTTATTATCGATAGAACTGTAATAAATACACTTACTACTTTTACTATTATCAATATATCATGCACTATTAGCCATATTTTACTATTATTATCGCTAGAACTATAATAATTATACTTATTACTCCCGATGTTATCAATATAACATGCATTATTACCCATATAATGCAGTTATTATCGCTAGAACTGTAATAATTATACTTATTACTTATATTATTATCAATATAACATGCATTATTACCCATATAATGCAGTTATTATCGCTAGAACTGTAATAATTGTACTCATTACTCATATTATTAGCAATATAACGTGCATTATTACCCATATTATGCAGTTATTATCGCTAGAACTGTAATAATTATACTTATTACTTATATTATTATCAACATAACATGTATTATTACCCATATAATGGAGGTATTATTGCTAGAACTGTAATAATTATACTTATTACTTACACTATTAGCAATATAACGTGCATTGTTACCCATATAATGCAGTTATTATCGCCAGAACTGTAATAATTATACTTATTGCTTATATTATTCTCAATATAACATGCATTATTACCCATATTATGCAGTTATTATCGCAAGAACTATAATAAATATAGGTATTACTTTCATTATCATCAATATAACATGCATTATTACCCATATAATGGAGGTATTATCGCTAGAACTGTAATAATTATTCTTATTACTTATATTATTATCAATATAACATGCATTATTACCCATTTTATGCAGTTATTATCGATAGAACTGTAATAAATACACTTACTACTTTTATTATTATCAATATAACATGCACTATTTGCCATATTTTACTATTATTATCGCTAGAACTATAATAATTATACTTATTACTCCCGATATTATCAATATAACATGCATTATTACCCATATCATGCAGTTATTATCGCTACAACTGTAATAATTATACTTATTACTTATATTGTTAGCAATATAACGTGCATTATTACCCATATTATGCAGTTATTGTCGATAGAACTGTAATAAATATACTTATTACTTTTATTATTATCAATATAACATGCACTATTTGCCATATTTTACTATTATTATCGCTAGAACTATAACAATTATACTTATTACTCCCGATGTTATCAATATAACATGCATTATTACCCATATAATGCAGTTAATATCGCTAGAACTGTAATAATTATACTTATTACTTATATTATTCTCAATATAACATGCATTATTACCCATATAATGCAGTTATTATCGCTAGAACTGTAATAATTATACTTATTACTTATATTATTATCGACATAACATGTATTATTACCCATATAATGGAGGTATTATTGCTAGAACTGTAATAATTATACTTATTACTTACACTATTAGCAATATAACGTGCATTGTTACCCATATAATGCAGTTATTATCGCCAGAACTGTAATAATTATACTTATTGCTTATATTATTCTCAATATAACATGCATTATTACCCATATTATGCAGTTATTATCGCAAGAACTATAATAAATATAGGTATTACTTTCATTATCATCAATATAACATGCATTATTACCCATATAATGGAGGTATTATCGCTAGAACTGTAATAATTATTCTTATTACTTATATTATTATCAATATAACATGCATTATTACCCATTTTATGCAGTTATTATCGATAGAACTGTAATAAATACACTTACTACTTTTATTATTATCAATATAACATGCACTATTTGCCATATTTTACTATTATTATCGCTAGAACTATAATAATTATACTTATTACTCCCGATATTATCAATATAACATGCATTATTACCCATATCATGCAGTTATGATCGCCAGAACTATAATAAATATACTTATTACTCCCAATATTATCAATGTAACATGCATTATTACCCATATAATGCAGTTATTATCGCTAGAACTGTAATAATTATACTTATTACTTATATTGTTAGCAATATAACGTGCATTATTACCCATATAATGCAGTTATTATCGCTAGAACTGTAATAATTATACTTATTACTTATATTATTATCAACATAACATGTATTATTACCCATATAATGGAGGTATTATTGCTAGAACTGTAATAATTATACTTATTACTTACACTATTAGCAATATAACGTGCATTGTTACCCATATAATGCAGTTATTATCGCCAGAACTGTAATAATTATACTTATTGCTTATATTATTCTCAATATAACATGCATTATTACCCATATTATGCAGTTATTATCGCAAGAACTATAATGAATATAGGTATTACTTTCATTATCATCAATATAACATGCATTATTACCCATATAATGGAGGTATTATCGCTAGAACTGTAATAATTATTCTTATTACTTATATTGTTATCAATATAACATGCATTATTACCCATTTTATGCAGTTATTATCGATAGAACTGTAATAAATACACTTACTACTTTTATTATTATCAATATAACATGCACTATTTGCCATATTTTACTATTATTATCGCTAGAACTATAATAATTATACTTATTACTCCCGATATTATCAATATAACATGCATTATTACCCATATCATGCAGTTATGATCGCCAGAACTATAATAAATATACTTATTACTCCCAATATTATCAATGTAACATGCATTATTACCCATATAATGCAGTTATTATCGCTAGAACTGTAATAATTGTACTCATTACTCATGTTATTAGCAATATAACATGCATTATTACCCATATTATGCAGTTATTATCGCTAGAACTGTAATAATTGTACTCATTACTCATGTTATTAGCAATATAACATGCATTATTACCCATATTATGCAGTTATTATCGCTAGAACTGTAATAATGATACTTATTACTTATATCATTATCAATATAACATGCATTATTACCCATATAATAGAGGTATTATCGCTAGAACTATAATAATTATACTTATTACTTATACTTTTAGCAATATAACGTCCATTCTTACCCATATAATGCAGTTATTATCGCTAGAACTGTAATAATTGTACTTATTACTTATATTGTTAGCAATATAACGTGCATTATTACCCATATAATGCAGTTATTATCGCTAGAACTGTAATAATTATACTTATTACTGATATTATTCTCAATATAACATGCATTATTACCCATATTATGCAGTTACTATCGCTAGAACTATAATAAATATACGTATTACTTTTATTATCATCAATATAACATGCATTATTACCCATATTATGCAGTTATTATCGATAGAACTGTAATAAATACACTTACTACTTTTACTATTATCAATATATCATGCACTATTAGGCATATTTTACTATTATTATCGCTAGAACTATAATAATTATACTTATTACTCCCGATGTTATCAATATAACATGCATTATTACCCATATAATGCAGTTATTATCGCTAGAACTGTAATAAATATACTTATTACTTTTATTATTATCAATATAACATGCACTATTAGCCATATTTTACTATTATTATCGCTAGAACTATAATAATTATACTTATTACTCCCGATGTTATCAATATAACATGCATTATTACCCATATAATGCAGTTATTATCGCTAGAACTGTAATAATTATACTTATTACTTATATTATTATCAATATAACATGCATTATTACCCATATAATGCAGTTATTATCGCTAGAACTGTAATAATTGTACTCATTACTTATATTATTAGCAATATAACGTGCATTAGTACCCATATTATGCAGTTATTATCGCTAGAACTGTAATAATTATACTTATTACTTATATCATTATCAACTTAACATGCATTATTACCCATATAATGGAGGTATTATCGCTTGAACTGTAATAATTATACTTATTACTTATACTATTAGCAATATAACGTGCATTGTTACCCATATAATGCAGTTATTATCGCTAGAACTGTAATAATTATACTTATTACTTATATTGTTAGCAATATAACGTGCATTATTACCCATATTATGCAGTTATTGTCGATAGAACTGTAATAAATATACTTATTACTTTTATTATTATCAATATAACATGCACTATTTGCCATATTTTACTATTATTATCGCTAGAACTATAATAATTATACTTATTACTCCCCATATTATCAATATAACGTGCATTATTACCCATATTATGCAGTTATGATCGCCAGAACTATAATAAATATACTTATTACTCCCAATATTATCAATGTAACATGCATTATTACCCATATAATGCAGTTATTATCGCTGGAACTGTAATAATTATACTTATTACTTATATTGTTAGCAATATAACGTGCATTATTACCCATATAATGCAGTTATTATCGCTAGAACTGTAATAATGATACTTATTACTCATATTATTATCAATATAACATGCATTATTACCCATATTATGCAGTTATTATCGCTAGAACTATAATAAATATACGTATTACTTTTATTATCATCAATATAACATGCATTATTACCCATATTATGCAGTTATTATCGATAGAACTGTAATAAATATACTTATTACATTTATTATTATCAATATAACATGCACTATTTGCCATATTTTACTATTATTATCGCTAGAACTATAATAATTATACTTATTACTCCCGATATTATCAATATAACATGCATTATTACCCATATAATGCAGTTATTATCGCTAGAACTGTAATAATTATACTTATTACTTATATCATTATCAATATAACATGCATTATTACCCATATAATGCAGTTATTATCGCTAGAACTGTAATAATTGTACTCATTACTTATATTATTAGCAATATAACGTGCATTATTACCCATATTATGCAGTTATTATCGCTAGAACTGTAATAATTATACTTATTACTTATATCATTATCAATATAACATGCATTATTACCCATATAATAGAGGTATTATCGCTAGAACTGTAATAATTATACTTATTACTTATACTATTAGCAATATAACGTCCATTCTTACCCATATAATGCAGTTATTATCGCTAGAACTGTAATAATTATACTTATTACTTATATTGTTAGCAATATAACGTGCATTATTACCCATATAATGCAGTTATTATCGCTAGAACTGTAATAATTATACTTATTACTTATATTATTCTCAATATAACATGCATTATTACCCATATTATGCAGTTATTATCGCTAGAACTATAATAAATATACGTATTACTTTCATTATCATCAACATAACATGCATTATTACCCATATAATGGAGGTATTATCGCTAGAACTGTAATAATTATACTGATTACTTATATTATTATCAATATAACATGCATTATTACCCATATTATGCAGTTATTATCCCTAGAACCATAATAAATATACTTATTACTCCCAATATTATCAATATAACATGCATTTTTACCCATATAATGCAGTTATTATCGATAGAACTGTAATAATTATACTTATTACTTATATTATTATCGATATAACATGCATTATTACCCATATAATGCAGTTATTATCGCTAGAACTGTAATAATTGTACTCATTACTTATATTATTTGCAATATAACGTGCATTATTACCCATATTATGCAGTTATTATCGCTAGAACTGTAATAATTATACTTATTACTTATATCATTATCAATATAACGTGCATTATTACCCATATAATGGAGGTATTATCGCTTGAACTGTAATAATTATACTTATTACTTATACTATTAGCAATATAACGTGCATTGTTACCCACATAATGCAGTTATTATCGCTAGAACTGTAATAATTATACTTATTACTTATATTGTTAGCAATATAACGTGCATTATTACCCATATTATGCAGTTATTGTCGATAGAACTGTAATAAATATACTTATTACTTTTATTATTATCAATATAACATGCACTCTTTGCCATATTTTACTATTATTATCGCTAGAACTATAATAATTATACTTATTACTCCCGATATTATCAATATAACATGCATTATTACCCATATAATGCAGTTATTATCGCTAGAACTGTAATAATTATACTTATTGCTTATATTGTTAGCAATATAACGTGCATTATTACCCATATAATGCAGTTATTATCGCTAGAACTGTAATAATTATACTTATTACTTATATTATTATCAATATAACATGCATTATTACCCATATTATGCAGTTATTATCGCTAGAACTATAATAAATGTACGTATTACTCCCAATATTATCAATATAACATGCATTATTACCTATATTATGCAGTTATTATCGCTAGAACTGTAATAATTGTACTCATTACTTTTATTATTAGCAATATAACGTGCATTATTACCCATATTATGCAGTTATTATCGCTAGAACTGTAATGATTATACTTATTACTTATATTGTTCTCAATATAACATGCATTATTAGCCATATTATGCAGTTATTATCGCTAGAACTGTAATAAATATACTTACTACTTTCATTATCATCAATATAACACGCATTATTACCCATATTAAGAAGTTATTATCGCTAGAACTGTAATAATTATACTTATTACTCATATTATTATCAATATAACATGCATTATTACCCATATTATGCAGTTATTATCGCTAGAACTATAATAAATATACGTATTACTTTTATTATCTTCAATATAACATGCATTATTACCCATATTATGCAGTTATTATCGATAGAACTGTAATAAATATACTTATTACTTTTATTATTATCAACATAACATGCACTATTTGCCATATTTTACTATTATTATCGCTAGAACTATAATAATTATACTTATTACTCCCGATATTATCAATATAACATGCATTATTAGCCATATTATGCAGTTATTATGGCTAGAACTGTAATAAATATACTTACTACTTTCATTATCATCAATATAACATGCATTATTACCCATATTAAGAAGTTATTATCGATAGAACTGTAATAAATATACTTATTACTTATATTATTATCAATATAGCATGCATTATTACCCATATTATGCAGTTATTATCGCTAGAACTGTAATAATTATACTTATTACTTATATCATTATCAATATAACATGCATTATTACCCATATAATAGAGGTATTATCGCTAGAACTGTAATAATTATACTTATTACTTATACTATTAGCAATATAACGTCCATTCTTACCCATATAATGCAGTTATTATCGCTAGAACTGTAATAATTATACTTATTACTTATATTGTTAGCAATATAACGTGCATTATTACCCATATAATGCAGTTATTATCGCTAGAACTGTAATAATTATACTTATTACTTATATTATTCTCAATATAACATGCATTATTACCCATATTATGCAGTTATTATCGCTAGAACTATAATAAATATACGTATTACTTTCATTATCATCAACATAACATGCATTATTACCCATATAATGGAGGTATTATCGCTAGAACTGTAATAATTATTCTTATTACTTATATTATTATCAATATAACATGCATTATTACCCATTTTATGCAGTTATTATCGATAGAACTGTAATAAATACACTTACTACTTTTACTATTATCAATATATCATGCACTATTAGCCATATTTTACTATTATTATCGCTAGAACTATAATAATTATACTTATTACTCCCGATGTTGTCAATATAACATGCATTATTACCCATATAATGCAGTTATTATCGCTACAACTGTAATAATTATACTTATTACTTATATTGTTAGCAATATAACGTGCATTATTACCCATATTATGCAGTTACTGTCGATAGAACTGTAATAAATATACTTATTACTTTTATTATTATCAATATAACATGCACTATTTGCCATATTTTACTATTATTATCGCTAGAACTATAATAATTATACTTATTACTCCCGATATTATCAATATAACATGCATTATTACCCATATTATGCAGTTATTATCGCTAGAACTGTAATAATTATACTTATTACTCCCGATGTTATCAATATAACATGCATTATTACCCATATAATGCAGTTATTATCGCTAGAACTGTAATAATTATACTTATTACTTATATTATTATCAACATAACATGTATTATTACCCATATAATGGAGGTATTATTGCTGGAACTGTAATAATTATACTTATTACTTACACTATTAGCAATATAACGTGCATTGTTACCCATATAATGCAGTTATTATCGCCAGAACTGTAATAATTATACTTATTACTTATATTATTCTCAATATAACATGCATTATTACCCATATTATGCAGTTATTATCGCAAGAACTATAATAAATATAGGTATTACTTTCATTATCATCAATATAACATGCATTATTACCCATATAATGGAGGTATTATCGCTAGAACTGTAATAACTATTCTTATTACTTATATTATTATCAATATAACATGCATTATTACCCATTTTATGCAGTTATTATCGATAGAACTGTAATAAATACACTTACAACTTTTACTATTATCAATATATCATGCACTATTAGCCATATTTTACTATTATTATCGCTAGAACTATAATAATTATACTTATTACTCCCGATGTTGTCAATATAACATGCATTATTACCCATATAATGCAGTTATTATCGCTACAACTGTAATAATTATACTTATTACTTATATTGTTAGCAATATAACGTGCATTATTACCCATATTATGCAGTTACTGTCGATAGAACTGTAATAAATATACTTATTACTTTTATTATTATCAATATAACATGCACTATTTGCCATATTTTACTATTATTATCGCTAGAACTATAATAATTATACTTATTACTCCCGATATTATCAATATAACATGCATTATTACCCATATTATGCAGTTATGATCGCCAGAACTATAATAAATATACTTATTACTCCCAATATTATCAATGTAACATGCACTATTACCCATATAATGCAGTTATTATCGCTAGAACTGTAATAATTATACTTATTACTTATATTGTTAGCAATATAACGTGCATTATTACCCATATAATGCAGTTATTATCGCTAGAACTGTAATAATTATACTTATTACTCATATTATTATCAATATAACATGCATTATTACCCATATTATGCAGTTATTATCGCTAGAACTGTAATAATTATACTTATTACTCCCGATGTTATCAATATAACATGCATTATTACCCATATAATGCAGTTATTATCGCTAGAACTGTAATAATTATACTTATTACTTATATTATTATCAACATAACATGTATTATTACCCATATAATGGAGGTATTATTGCTGGAACTGTAATAATTATACTTATTACTTACACTATTAGCAATATAACGTGCATTGTTACCCATATAATGCAGTTATTATCGCCAGAACTGTAATAATTATACTTATTACTTATATTGTTCTTAATATAACATGCATTATTACCCATATTATGCAGTTATTATCGCAAGAACTATAATAAATATAGGTATTACTTTCATTATCATCAATATAACATGCATTATTACCCATATAATGGAGGTATTATCGCTAGAACTGTAATAACTATTCTTATTACTTATATTATTATCAATATAACATGCATTATTACCCATTTTATGCAGTTATTATCGATAGAACTGTAATAAATACACTTACTACTTTTACTATTATCAATATATCATGCACTATTAGCCATATTTTACTATTATTATCGCTAGAACTATAACAATTATACTTATTACTCCCGATGTTATCAATATATCATGCATTATTACCCATATAATGCAGTTAATATCGCTAGAACTGTAATAATTATACTTATTACTTATATTATTCTCAATATAACATGCATTATTACCCATATAATGCAGTTATTATCGCTAGAACTGTAATAATTATACTTATTACTTATATTATTATCAACATAACATGTATTATTACCCATATAATGGAGGTATTATTGCTAGAACTGTAATAATTATACTTATTACTTACACTATTAGCAATATAACGTGCATTGTTACCCATATAATGCAGTTATTATCGCCAGAACTGTAATAATTATACTTATTGCTTATATTATTCTCAATATAACATGCATTATTACCCATATTATGCAGTTATTATCGCAAGAACTATAATAAATATAGGTATTACTTTCATTATCATCTATATAACATGCATTATTACCCATATAATGGAGGTATTATCGCTAGAACTGTAATAATTATTCTTATTACTTATACTATTATCAATATAACATGCATTATTACCCATTTTATGCAGTTATTATCGATAGAACTGTAATAAATACACTCACTACTTTTACTATTATCAATATATCATGCACTATTAGCCATATTTTACTATTATTATCGCTAGAACTATAACAATTATACTTATTATTCCCGATGTTATCAATATAACATGCATTATTACCCATATAATGCAGTTAATATCGCTAGAACTGTAATAATTATACTTATTACTTATATTATTCTCAATATAACATGCATTATTACCCATATAATGCAGTTATTATCGCTAGAACTGTAATAATTATACTTATTACTTATATTATTATCAACATAACATGTATTATTACCCATATAATGGAGGTATTATTGCTAGAACTGTAATAATTATACTTATTACTTACACTATTAGCAATATAACGTGCATTGTTACCCATATAATGCAGTTATTATCGCCAGAACTGTAATAATTATACTTATTGCTTATATTATTCTCAATATAACATGCATTATTACCCATATTATGCAGTTATTATCGCAAGAACTATAATAAATATAGGTATTACTTTCATTATCATCAATATAACATGCATTATTACCCATAAAATGGAGGTATTATCGCTAGAACTGTAATAATTATTCTTATTACTTATATTATTATCAATATAACATGCATTATTACCCATATTATGCAGTTATTATCCCTAGAACCATAATAAATATACTTATTACTCCCAATATTATCAATATAACATGCATTTTTACCCATATAATGCAGTTATTATCGATAGAACTGTAATAATTATACTTATTACTTATATTATTATCGATATAACATGCATTATTACCCATATAATGCAGTTATTATCGCTAGAACTGTAATAATTGTACTCATTACTTATATTATTTGCAATATAACGTGCATTATTACCCATATTATGCAGTTATTATCGCTAGAACTGTAATAATTATACTTATTACTTATATCATTATCAATATAACGTGCATTATTACCCATATAATGGAGGTATTATCGCTTGAACTGTAATAATTATACTTATTACTTATACTATTAGCAATATAACGTGCATTGTTACCCACATAATGCAGTTATTATCGCTAGAACTGTAATAATTATACTTATTACTTATATTGTTAGCAATATAACGTGCATTATTACCCATATTATGCAGTTATTGTCGATAGAACTGTAATAAATATACTTATTACTTTTATTATTATCAATATAACATGCACTCTTTGCCATATTTTACTATTATTATCGCTAGAACTATAATAATTATACTTATTACTCCCGATATTATCAATATAACATGCATTATTACCCATATAATGCAGTTATTATCGCTAGAACTGTAATAATTATACTTATTGCTTATATTGTTAGCAATATAACGTGCATTATTACCCATATAATGCAGTTATTATCGCTAGAACTGTAATAATTATACTTATTACTTATATTATTATCAATATAACATGCATTATTACCCATATTATGCAGTTATTATCGCTAGAACTATAATAAATGTACGTATTACTCCCAATATTATCAATATAACATGCATTATTACCTATATTATGCAGTTATTATCGCTAGAACTGTAATAATTGTACTCATTACTTTTATTATTAGCAATATAACGTGCATTATTACCCATATTATGCAGTTATTATCGCTAGAACTGTAATGATTATACTTATTACTTATATTGTTCTCAATATAACATGCATTATTAGCCATATTATGCAGTTATTATCGCTAGAACTGTAATAAATATACTTACTACTTTCATTATCATCAATATAACACGCATTATTACCCATATTAAGAAGTTATTATCGCTAGAACTGTAATAATTATACTTATTACTCATATTATTATCAATATAACATGCATTATTACCCATATTATGCAGTTATTATCGCTAGAACTATAATAAATATACGTATTACTTTTATTATCTTCAATATAACATGCATTATTACCCATATTATGCAGTTATTATCGATAGAACTGTAATAAATATACTTATTACTTTTATTATTATCAACATAACATGCACTATTTGCCATATTTTACTATTATTATCGCTAGAACTATAATAATTATACTTATTACTCCCGATATTATCAATATAACATGCATTATTAGCCATATTATGCAGTTATTATGGCTAGAACTGTAATAAATATACTTACTACTTTCATTATCATCAATATAACATGCATTATTACCCATATTAAGAAGTTATTATCGATAGAACTGTAATAAATATACTTATTACTTATATTATTATCAATATAGCATGCATTATTACCCATATTATGCAGTTATTATCGCTAGAACTGTAATAATTATACTTATTACTTATATCATTATCAATATAACATGCATTATTACCCATATAATAGAGGTATTATCGCTAGAACTGTAATAATTATACTTATTACTTATACTATTAGCAATATAACGTCCATTCTTACCCATATAATGCAGTTATTATCGCTAGAACTGTAATAATTATACTTATTACTTATATTGTTAGCAATATAACGTGCATTATTACCCATATAATGCAGTTATTATCGCTAGAACTGTAATAATTATACTTATTACTTATATTATTCTCAATATAACATGCATTATTACCCATATTATGCAGTTATTATCGCTAGAACTATAATAAATATACGTATTACTTTCATTATCATCAACATAACATGCATTATTACCCATATAATGGAGGTATTATCGCTAGAACTGTAATAATTATTCTTATTACTTATATTATTATCAATATAACATGCATTATTACCCATTTTATGCAGTTATTATCGATAGAACTGTAATAAATACACTTACTACTTTTACTATTATCAATATATCATGCACTATTAGCCATATTTTACTATTATTATCGCTAGAACTATAATAATTATACTTATTACTCCCGATGTTGTCAATATAACATGCATTATTACCCATATAATGCAGTTATTATCGCTACAACTGTAATAATTATACTTATTACTTATATTGTTAGCAATATAACGTGCATTATTACCCATATTATGCAGTTACTGTCGATAGAACTGTAATAAATATACTTATTACTTTTATTATTATCAATATAACATGCACTATTTGCCATATTTTACTATTATTATCGCTAGAACTATAATAATTATACTTATTACTCCCGATATTATCAATATAACATGCATTATTACCCATATTATGCAGTTATTATCGCTAGAACTGTAATAATTATACTTATTACTCCCGATGTTATCAATATAACATGCATTATTACCCATATAATGCAGTTATTATCGCTAGAACTGTAATAATTATACTTATTACTTATATTATTATCAACATAACATGTATTATTACCCATATAATGGAGGTATTATTGCTGGAACTGTAATAATTATACTTATTACTTACACTATTAGCAATATAACGTGCATTGTTACCCATATAATGCAGTTATTATCGCCAGAACTGTAATAATTATACTTATTACTTATATTATTCTCAATATAACATGCATTATTACCCATATTATGCAGTTATTATCGCAAGAACTATAATAAATATAGGTATTACTTTCATTATCATCAATATAACATGCATTATTACCCATATAATGGAGGTATTATCGCTAGAACTGTAATAACTATTCTTATTACTTATATTATTATCAATATAACATGCATTATTACCCATTTTATGCAGTTATTATCGATAGAACTGTAATAAATACACTTACAACTTTTACTATTATCAATATATCATGCACTATTAGCCATATTTTACTATTATTATCGCTAGAACTATAATAATTATACTTATTACTCCCGATGTTGTCAATATAACATGCATTATTACCCATATAATGCAGTTATTATCGCTACAACTGTAATAATTATACTTATTACTTATATTGTTAGCAATATAACGTGCATTATTACCCATATTATGCAGTTACTGTCGATAGAACTGTAATAAATATACTTATTACTTTTATTATTATCAATATAACATGCACTATTTGCCATATTTTACTATTATTATCGCTAGAACTATAATAATTATACTTATTACTCCCGATATTATCAATATAACATGCATTATTACCCATATTATGCAGTTATGATCGCCAGAACTATAATAAATATACTTATTACTCCCAATATTATCAATGTAACATGCACTATTACCCATATAATGCAGTTATTATCGCTAGAACTGTAATAATTATACTTATTACTTATATTGTTAGCAATATAACGTGCATTATTACCCATATAATGCAGTTATTATCGCTAGAACTGTAATAATTATACTTATTACTCATATTATTATCAATATAACATGCATTATTACCCATATTATGCAGTTATTATCGCTAGAACTGTAATAATTATACTTATTACTCCCGATGTTATCAATATAACATGCATTATTACCCATATAATGCAGTTATTATCGCTAGAACTGTAATAATTATACTTATTACTTATATTATTATCAACATAACATGTATTATTACCCATATAATGGAGGTATTATTGCTGGAACTGTAATAATTATACTTATTACTTACACTATTAGCAATATAACGTGCATTGTTACCCATATAATGCAGTTATTATCGCCAGAACTGTAATAATTATACTTATTACTTATATTGTTCTTAATATAACATGCATTATTACCCATATTATGCAGTTATTATCGCAAGAACTATAATAAATATAGGTATTACTTTCATTATCATCAATATAACATGCATTATTACCCATATAATGGAGGTATTATCGCTAGAACTGTAATAACTATTCTTATTACTTATATTATTATCAATATAACATGCATTATTACCCATTTTATGCAGTTATTATCGATAGAACTGTAATAAATACACTTACTACTTTTACTATTATCAATATATCATGCACTATTAGCCATATTTTACTATTATTATCGCTAGAACTATAACAATTATACTTATTACTCCCGATGTTATCAATATATCATGCATTATTACCCATATAATGCAGTTAATATCGCTAGAACTGTAATAATTATACTTATTACTTATATTATTCTCAATATAACATGCATTATTACCCATATAATGCAGTTATTATCGCTAGAACTGTAATAATTATACTTATTACTTATATTATTATCAACATAACATGTATTATTACCCATATAATGGAGGTATTATTGCTAGAACTGTAATAATTATACTTATTACTTACACTATTAGCAATATAACGTGCATTGTTACCCATATAATGCAGTTATTATCGCCAGAACTGTAATAATTATACTTATTGCTTATATTATTCTCAATATAACATGCATTATTACCCATATTATGCAGTTATTATCGCAAGAACTATAATAAATATAGGTATTACTTTCATTATCATCAATATAACATGCATTATTACCCATATAATGGAGGTATTATCGCTAGAACTGTAATAATTATTCTTATTACTTATACTATTATCAATATAACATGCATTATTACCCATTTTATGCAGTTATTATCGATAGAACTGTAATAAATACACTCACTACTTTTACTATTATCAATATATCATGCACTATTAGCCATATTTTACTATTATTATCGCTAGAACTATAACAATTATACTTATTATTCCCGATGTTATCAATATAACATGCATTATTACCCATATAATGCAGTTAATATCGCTAGAACTGTAATAATTATACTTATTACTTATATTATTCTCAATATAACATGCATTATTACCCATATAATGCAGTTATTATCGCTAGAACTGTAATAATTATACTTATTACTTATATTATTATCAACATAACATGTATTATTACCCATATAATGGAGGTATTATTGCTAGAACTGTAATAATTATACTTATTACTTACACTATTAGCAATATAACGTGTATTGTTACCCATATAATGCAGTTATTATCGCCAGAACTGTAATAATTATACTTATTGCTTATATTATTCTCAATATAACATGCATTATTACCCATATTATGCAGTTATTATCGCAAGAACTATAATAAATATAGGTATTACTTTCATTATCATCAATATAACATGCATTATTACCCATAAAATGGAGGTATTATCGCTAGAACTGTAATAATTATTCTTATTACTTATATTATTATCAATATAACATGCATTATTACCCATATTATGCAGTTATTATCGATAGAACTGTAATAAATATACTTATTACATTTATTATTATCAATATAACATGCACTATTTGCCATATTTTACTATTATTATCGCTAGAACTATAATAATTATACTTATTACTCCCGATATTATCAATATAACATGCATTATTACCCATATAATGCAGTTATTATCGCTAGAACTGTAATAATTATACTTATTACGTATATCATTATCAATATAACATGCATTATTACCCATATAATGCAGTTATTATCGCTAGAACTGTAATAATTGTACTCATTACTTATATTATTAGCAATATAACGTGCATTATTACCCATATTATGCAGTTATTATCGCTAGAACTGTAATAATTATACTTATTACTTATATCATTATCAATATAACATGCATTATTACCCATATAATAGAGGTATTATCGCTAGAACTGTAATAATTATACTTATTACTTATACTATTAGCAATATAACGTCCATTCTTACCCATATAATGCAGTTATTATCGCTAGAACTGTAATAATTATACTTATTACTTATATTGTTAGCAATATAACGTGCATTATTACCCATATAATGCAGTTATTATCGCTAGAACTGTAATAATTATACTTATTACTTATATTATTCTCAATATAACATGCATTATTACCCATATTATGCAGTTATTATCGCTAGAACTATAATAAATATACGTATTACTTTCATTATCATCAACATAACATGCATTATTACCCATATAATGGAGGTATTATCGCTAGAACTGTAATAATTATACTGATTACTTATATTATTATCAATATAACATGCATTATTACCCATATTATGCAGTTATTATCCCTAGAACCATAATAAATATACTTATTACTCCCAATATTATCAATATAACATGCATTTTTACCCATATAATGCAGTTATTATCGATAGAACTGTAATAATTATACTTATTACTTATATTATTATCGATATAACATGCATTATTACCCATATAATGCAGTTATTATCGCTAGAACTGTAATAATTGTACTCATTACTTATATTATTTGCAATATAACGTGCATTATTACCCATATTATGCAGTTATTATCGCTAGAACTGTAATAATTATACTTATTACTTATATCATTATCAATATAACGTGCATTATTACCCATATAATGGAGGTATTATCGCTTGAACTGTAATAATTATACTTATTACTTATACTATTAGCAATATAACGTGCATTGTTACCCACATAATGCAGTTATTATCGCTAGAACTGTAATAATTATACTTATTACTTATATTGTTAGCAATATAACGTGCATTATTACCCATATTATGCAGTTATTGTCGATAGAACTGTAATAAATATACTTATTACTTTTATTATTATCAATATAACATGCACTCTTTGCCATATTTTACTATTATTATCGCTAGAACTATAATAATTATACTTATTACTCCCGATATTATCAATATAACATGCATTATTACCCATATAATGCAGTTATTATCGCTAGAACTGTAATAATTATACTTATTGCTTATATTGTTAGCAATATAACGTGCATTATTACCCATATAATGCAGTTATTATCGCTAGAACTGTAATAATTATACTTATTACTTATATTATTATCAATATAACATGCATTATTACCCATATTATGCAGTTATTATCGCTAGAACTGTAATAAATATACTTACTACTTTCATTATCATCAATATAACACGCATTATTACCCATATTAAGAAGTTATTATCGCTAGAACTGTAATAATTATACTTATTACTCATATTATTATCAATATAACATGCATTATTACCCATATTATGCAGTTATTATCGCTAGAACTATAATAAATATACGTATTACTTTTATTATCATCAATATAACATGCATTATTACCCATATTATGCAGTTATTATCGGTAGAACTGTAATAAATATACTTATTACTTTTATTATTATCAACATAACATGCACTATTTGCCATATTTTACTATTATTATCGCTAGAACTATAATAATTATACTTATTACTCCCGATATTATCAATATAACATGCATTATTAGCCATATTATGCAGTTATTATGGCTAGAACTGTAATAAATATACTTACTACTTTCATTATCATCAATATAACATGCATTATTACCCATATTAAGAAGTTATTATCGATAGAACTGTAATAAATATACTTATTACTTATATTATTATCAATATAGCATGCATTATTACCCATATTATGCAGTTATTATCGCTAGAACTGTAATAATTATACTTATTACTTATATCATTATCAATATAACATGCATTATTACCCATATAATAGAGGTATTATCGCTAGAACTGTAATAATTATACTTATTACTTATACTATTAGCAATATAACGTCCATTCTTACCCATATAATGCAGTTATTATCGCTAGAACTGTAATAATTATACTTATTACTTATATTGTTAGCAATATAACGTGCATTATTACCCATATAATGCAGTTATTATCGCTAGAACTGTAATAATTATACTTATTACTTATATTATTCTCAATATAACATGCATTATTACCCATATTATGCAGTTATTATCGCTAGAACTATAATAAATATACGTATTACTTTCATTATCATCAACATAACATGCATTATTACCCATATAATGGAGGTATTATCGCTAGAACTGTAATAATTATTCTTATTACTTATATTATTATCAATATAACATGCATTATTACCCATTTTATGCAGTTATTATCGATAGAACTGTAATAAATACACTTACTACTTTTACTATTATCAATATATCATGCACTATTAGCCATATTTTACTATTATTATCGCTAGAACTATAATAATTATACTTATTACTCCCGATGTTGTCAATATAACATGCATTATTACCCATATAATGCAGTTATTATCGCTACAACTGTAATAATTATACTTATTACTTATATTGTTAGCAATATAACGTGCATTATTACCCATATTATGCAGTTATTGTCGATAGAACTGTAATAAATATACTTATTACTTTTATTATTATCAATATAACATGCACTATTTGCCATATTTTACTATTATTATCGCTAGAACTATAATAATTATACTTATTACTCCCGATATTATCAATATAACATGCATTATTACCCATATTATGCAGTTATTATCGCTAGAACTGTAATAATTATACTTATTACTCCCGATGTTATCAATATAACATGCATTATTACCCATATAATGCAGTTATTATCGCTAGAACTGTAATAATTATACTTATTACTTATATTATTATCAACATAACATGTATTATTACCCATATAATGGAGGTATTATTGCTGGAACTGTAATAATTATACTTATTACTTACACTATTAGCAATATAACGTGCATTGTTACCCATATAATGCAGTTATTATCGCCAGAACTGTAATAATTATACTTATTACTTATATTATTCTCAATATAACATGCATTATTACCCATATTATGCAGTTATTATCGCAAGAACTATAATAAATATAGATATTACTTTCATTATCATCAATATAACATGCATTATTACCCATATAATGGAGGTATTATCGCTAGAACTGTAATAACTATTCTTATTACTTATATTATTATCAATATAACATGCATTATTACCCATTTTATGCAGTTATTATCGATAGAACTGTAATAAATACACTTACAACTTTTACTATTATCAATATATCATGCACTATTAGCCATATTTTACTATTATTATCGCTAGAACTATAATAATTATACTTATTACTCCCGATGTTGTCAATATAACATGCATTATTACCCATATAATGCAGTTATTATCGCTACAACTGTAATAATTATACTTATTACTTATATTGTTAGCAATATAACGTGCATTATTACCCATATTATGCAGTTACTGTCGATAGAACTGTAATAAATATACTTATTACTTTTATTATTATCAATATAACATGCACTATTTGCCATATTTTACTATTATTATCGCTAGAACTATAATAATTATACTTATTACTCCCGATATTATCAATATAACATGCATTATTCCCCATATTATGCAGTTATGATCGCCAGAACTATAATAAATATACTTATTACTCCCAATATTATCAATGTAACATGCACTATTACCCATATAATGCAGTTATTATCGCTAGAACTGTAATAATTATACTTATTACTTATATTGTTAGCAATATAACGTGCATTATTACCCATATAATGCAGTTATTATCGCTAGAACTGTAATAATTATACTTATTACTCATATTATTATCAATATAACATGCATTATTACCCATATTATGCAGTTATTATCGCTAGAACTGTAATAATTATACTTATTACTTATATTATTATCAACATAACATGTATTATTACCCATATAATGGAGGTATTATTGCTGGAACTGTAATAATTATACTTATTACTTACACTATTAGCAATATAACGTGCATTGTTACCCATATAATGCAGTTATTATCGCCAGAACTGTAATAATTATACTTATTACTTATATTATTCTTAATATAACATGCATTATTACCCATATTATGCAGTTATTATCGCAAGAACTATAATAAATATAGGTATTACTTTCATTATCATCAATATAACATGCATTATTACCCATATAATGGAGGTATTATCGCTAGAACTGTAATAACTATTCTTATTACTTATATTATTATCAATATAACATGCATTATTACCCATTTTATGCAGTTATTATCGATAGAACTGTAATAAATACACTTACTACTTTTACTATTATCAATATATCATGCACTATTAGCCATATTTTACTATTATTATCGCTAGAACTATAACAATTATACTTATTACTCCCGATGTTATCAATATATCATGCATTATTACCCATATAATGCAGTTAATATCGCTAGAACTGTAATAATTATACTTATTACTTATATTATTCTCAATATAACATGCATTATTACCCATATAATGCAGTTATTATCGCTAGAACTGTAATAATTGTACTTATTACTTATATTATTATCAACATAACATGTATTATTACCCATATAATGGAGGTATTATTGCTAGAACTGTAATAATTATACTTATTACTTACACTATTAGCAATATAACGTGCATTGTTACCCATATAATGCAGTTATTATCGCCAGAACTGTAATAATTATACTTATTGCTTATATTATTCTCAATATAACATGCATTATTACCCATATTATGCAGTTATTATCGCAAGAACTATAATAAATATAGGTATTACTTTCATTATCATCAATATAACATGCATTATTACCCATATAATGGAGGTATTATCGCTAGAACTGTAATAATTATTCTTATTACTTATATTATTATCAATATAACATGCATTATTACCCATTTTATGCAGTTATTATCGATAGAACTGTAATAAATACACTCACTACTTTTACTATTATCAATATATCATGCACTATTAGCCATATTTTACTATTATTATCGCTAGAACTATAACAATTATACTTATTACTCCCGATGTTATCAATATAACATGCATTATTACCCATATAATGCAGTTAATATCGCTAGAACTGTAATAATTATACTTATTACTTATATTATTCTCAATATAACATGCATTATTACCCATATAATGCAGTTATTATCGCTAGAACTGTAATAATTATACTTATTACTTATATTATTATCAACATAACATGTATTATTACCCATATAATGGAGGTATTATTGCTAGAACTGTAATAATTATACTTATTACTTACACTATTATCAATATAACATGCATTATTACCCATTTTATGCAGTTATTATCGATAGAACTGTAATAAATACACTTACTACTTTTATTATTATCAATATAACATGCACTATTTGCCATATTTTACTATTATTATCGCTAGAACTATAATAATTATACTTATTACTCCCGATATTATCAATATAACATGCATTATTACCCATATCATGCAGTTATGATCGCCAGAACTATAATAAATATACTTATTACTCCCAATATTATCAATGTAACATGCATTATTACCCATATAATGCAGTTATTATCGCTAGAACTGTAATAATTACACTTATTGCTTATATTGTTAGCAATATAACGTGCATTATTACCCATATAATGCAGTTATTATCGCTAGAACTGTAATAATTGTACTCATTACTCATGTTATTAGCAATATAACATGCATTATTACCCATATTATGCAGTTATTATCGCTAGAACTGTAATAATGATACTTATTACTTATATCATTATCAATATAACATGCATTATTACCCATATAATAGAGGTATTATCGCTAGAACTATAATAATTATACTTATTACTTATACTTTTAGCAATATAACGTCCATTCTTACCCATATAATGCAGTTATTATCGCTAGAACTGTAATAATTATACTTATTACTTATATTGTTAGCAATATAACGTGCATTATTACCCATATAATGCAGTTATTATCGCTAGAACTGTAATAATTATACTTATTACTGATATTATTCTCAATATAACATGCATTATTACCCATATTATGCAGTTACTATCGCTAGAACTATAATAAATATACGTATTACTTTTATTATCATCAATATAACATGCATTATTACCCATATTATGCAGTTATTATCGCTAGAACTGTAATAATTATACTTATTACTTATATTATTATCAATATAACATGCATTATTACCCATATAATGCAGTTATTATCGCTAGAACTGTAATAATTGTACTCATTACTTATATTATTAGCAATATAACGTGCATTAGTACCCATATTATGCAGTTATTATCGCTAGAACTGTAATAATTATACTTATTACTTATATCATTATCAACTTAACATGCATTATTACCCATATAATGGAGGTATTATCGCTTGAACTGTAATAATTATACTTATTACTTATACTATTAGCAATATAACGTGCATTGTTACCCATATAATGCAGTTATTATCGCTAGAACTGTAATAATTATACTTATTACTTATATTGTTAGCAATATAACGTGCATTATTACCCATATTATGCAGTTATTGTCGATAGAACTGTAATAAATATACTTATTACTTTTATTATTATCAATATAACATGCACTATTTGCCATATTTTACTATTATTATCGCTAGAACTATAATAATTATACTTATTACTCCCCATATTATCAATATAACATGCATTATTACCCATATTATGCAGTTATGATCGCCAGAACTATAATAAATATACTTATTACTCCCAATATTATCAATGTAACATGCATTATTACCCATATAATGCAGTTATTATCGCTGGAACTGTAATAATTATACTTATTACTTATATTGTTAGCAATATAACGTGCATTATTACCCATATAATGCAGTTATTATCGCTAGAACTGTAATAATGATACTTATTACTCATATTATTATCAATATAACATGCATTATTACCCATATTATGCAGTTATTATCGCTAGAACTATAATAAATATACGTATTACTTTTATTATCATCAATATAACATGCATTATTACCCATATTATGCAGTTATTATCGATAGAACTGTAATAAATATACTTATTACATTTATTATTATCAATATAACATGCACTATTTGCCATATTTTACTATTATTATCGCTAGAACTATAATAATTATACTTATTACTCCCGATATTATCAATATAACATGCATTATTACCCATATAATGCAGTTATTATCGCTAGAACTGTAATAATTGTACTCATTACTTTTATTATTAGCAATATAACATGCATTATTAGCCATATTATGCAGTTATTATCGCTAGAACTGTAATAAATATACTTACTACTTTCATTATCATCAATATAACACGCATTATTACCCATATTAAGAAGTTATTATCGCTAGAACTGTAATAATTATACTTATTACTCATATTATTATCAATATAACATGCATTATTACCCATATTATGCAGTTATTATCGCTAGAACTATAATAAATATACGTATTACTTTTATTATCATCAATATAACATGCATTATTACCCATATTATGCAGTTATTATCGATAGAACTGTAATAAATATACTTATTACTTTTATTATTATCAACATAACATGCACTATTTGCCATATTTTACTATTATTATCGCTAGAACTATAATAATTATACTTATTACTCCCGATATTATCAATATAACATGCATTATTAGCCATATTATGCAGTTATTATGGCTAGAACTGTAATAAATATACTTACTACTTTCATTATCATCAATATAACATGCATTATTACCCATATTAAGAAGTTATTATCGATAGAACTGTAATAAATATACTTATTACTTATATTATTATCAATATAGCATGCATTATTACCCATATTATGCAGTTATTATCGCTAGAACTATAATAAATATACGTATTACTTTTATTATCATCAATATAACATGCATTATTACCCATATTATGCAGTTATTATCGATAGAACTGTAATAAATACACTTACTACTTTTACTATTATCAATATATCATGCACTATTAGCCATATTTTACTATTATTATCGCTAGAACTATAATAATTATACTTATTACTCCCGATGTTATCAATATAACATGCATTATTACCCATATAATGCAGTTATTATCGCTAGAACTGTAATAATTATACTTATTACTTATATTGTTATCAATATAACATGCATTATTACCCATATAATGCAGTTATTATCGCTAGAACTGTAATAATTGTACTCATTACTCATATTATTAGCAATATAACGTGCATTATTACCCATATTATGCAGTTATTATCGCTAGAACTGTAATAATTATACTTATTACTTATATCATTATCAATATAACATGCATTATTACCCATATAATGCAGTTATTATCGCTAGAACTCTAATAATTATACTTATTGCTTATATTGTTAGCAATATAACGTGCATTATTACCCATATAATGCAGTTATTATCGCTAGAACTGTAATAATTATACTTATTACTTATATTATTATCAATATAACATGCATTATTACCCATATTATGCAGTTATTATCGCAAGAACTATAATAAATATAGGTATTACTTTCATTATCATCAATATAACATGCATTATTACCCATATAATGGAGGTATTATCGCTAGAACTGTAATAATTATACTTATTACTTATATTATTATCAATATAACATGCATTATTACCCATTTTATGCAGTTATTATCGATAGAACTGTAATAAATACACTTACTACTTTTACTATTATCAATATATCATGCACTATTAGCCATATTTTACTATCATTATCGCTAGAACTATAATAATTATACTTATTACTCCCGATGTTATCAATATAACATGCATTATTACCCATATAATGGAGGTATTATCGCTTGAACTGTAATAATTATACTTATTACTTATACTATTAGCAATATAACGTGCATTGTTACCCATATAATGCAGTTATTATCGCTAGAAGTGTAATAATTGTACTTATTACTTATATTGTTAGCAATATAACGGGCATTATTACCCATATTATGCAGTTATTGTCGATAGAACTGTAATAAATATACTTATTACTTTTATTATTATCAATATAACATGCACTATTTGCCATATTTTACTATTATTATCGCTAGAACTATAATAATTATACTTATTACTCCCGATATTATCAATATAACATGCATTATTACCCATATAATGCAGTTATTATCGCTAGAACTGTAATAATGATACTTATTGCTTATATTGTTAGCAATATAACGTGCATTATTACCCATATAATGCAGTTATTATCGCTAGAACTGTAATAATTATACTTATTACTTATATTATTATCAATATAACATGCACTATTACCCATATTATGCAGTTATTATCGCCAGTACTATAATAAATATACGTATTACTCCCAATATTATCAATATAACATGCATTATTACCTATATTATGCAGTTATTATCGCTAGAACTGTAATAATTGTACTCATTACTTTTATTATTAGCAATATAACGTGCATTATTACCCATATTATGCAGTTATTATCGCTAGAACTGTAATGATTATACTTATTACTTATATTATTCTCAATATGACATGCATTATTAGCCATATTATGCAGTTATTATCGCTAGAACTGTAATAAATATACTTACTACTTTCATTATCATCAATATAACATGCATTATTACCCATATTAAGAAGTTATTATCGCTAGAACTGTAATAACTATACTTATTACTCATATTATTATCAATATAACATGCATTATTACCCATATTATGCAGTTATTATCGCTAGAACTATAATAAATATACGTATTACTTTTATTATCATCAATATAACATGCATTATCACCCATATTATGCAGTTATTATCGATAGAACTGTAATAAATATACTTATTACTTTTATTATTATCAACATAACATGCACTATTTGCCATATTTTACTATTATTATCGCTAGAACTATAATAATTATACTTATTACTCCCGATATTATCAATATAACATGCATTATTAGCCATATTATGCAGTTATTATCGCTAGAACTGTAATAAATATACTTTCTACTTTCATTATCATCAATATAACATGCATTATTACCCATATTAAGAAGTTATTATCGATAGAACTGTAATAAATATACATATTACTTATAGTATTATCAATATAACATGCATTATTACCCATATAATGCAGTTATTATCGCTAGAACTGTAATGATTATACTTATTACTTAGATTATTATCAATATAACATCCATTATTACCCATATTATGCAGTTATTATGGATAGGACTCTAATAAATATACTTATTACTTTTATTATTATCAATATAACATGCACTATTTGCCATATTTTACTATTATTATCGCTAGAACTATAATAATTATACTTATTACTCCCGATATTATCAATATAACATGCATTATTACCCATATAATGCAGTTATTATCGCTAGAACTGTTATAATTATACTTATTACTCCCGATATTATCAATATAACATGCATTATTACCCATATAATGCAGTTATTATCGCTAGAACTATAATAAATATACGTATTACTTTCATTATCATCAATATAACATGCATTATTACCCATATAATGCAGTTATTATCGCTAGAACTGTAATAATTATACTTATTACTTATATTGTTAGCAATATAACGTGCATTATTACCCATATTATGCAGTTATTATCGCTAGAGCTATAATAAATATAAGTATTACTTTCATTATCATCAGTATAACATGCATTATTACCCACATAATGGAGGTATTATCGCTAGAACTGTAATAATTATACTTATTACTTATATTATTCTCAATATAACATGCATTATTACCCATATTATGCAGTTATCATCGATAGAACTGTAATAAATATACTTATTACTTTTACTATTATCAATATATCATGCACTACTAGCCATATTTTACTATTATTATCGCTAGAACTATAATAATTATACTTATTACTCCCAATATTATCAATATAACATGCCTTATTACGCATATAATGCAGTTATTATCGCTAGAACTGTAATAAATATACTTACTACTTTCATTATCATCAATATAACATGCATTATTACCCATATTATGCAGTTATTATCGATAGAACTGTAATCAATATACTTATTACTTTTACTGTTATCAATATATCATGCACTATTAGTCATACTTTACTATTATTATCGCTAGAACTGTAATAATTATACTTATTACTTATATTATTAGCAATATAACGTGCATTATTACCTATATTATGCAGTTATTATCGCTAGAACTGTAGCAGTTATACTTATTACTTATATCATTATCAATATAACATGCATTATTACCCATATAATGGAGGTGTTATCGCTAGAACTGTAATAATTATACTTATTACTTATACTATTAGCAATATAACGTGCGTTATTACCCATATAATGCAGTTATTATCGCCAGAATTGTAATAATTATACTTATTACTTATATTATTCTCAATATAACATGTATTATTACCCATATTATGCAGTTATTATCGCTAGAAATGTAATAATTATACTTATTACTTATATTATTCTCAATATAACATGCATTATTACCCATGTTATGCAGTTATTATCGCTAGAACTATAATAAATATACGTATTACTTTCATTATCATCAACATAACATGCATTATTACCCATATAATGGAGGTATTATCGCTAGAACTGTAATAATTATACTGATTACTTATATTATTATCAATATAACATGCATTATTACCCATATTATGCAGTTATTATCGCTAGAACTATAATAAATATACGTATTACTTTTATTATCATCAATATAACATGCATTATTACCCATATTATGCAGTTATTATCGATAGAACTGTAATAAATACACTTACTACTTTTACTATTATCAATATATCATGCACTATTAGCCATATTTTACTATTATTATCGCTGGAACTATAATAATTATACTTATTACTCCCGATGTTATCAATATAACATGCATTATTACCCATATAATGCAGTTATTATCGCTAGAACTGTAATAATTATTCTTATTACTTATATTATTATCAATATAACATGCATTATTACCCATATAATGCAGTTATTATCGCTAGAACTGTAATAATTGTACTCATTACTCATATTGTTAGCAATATAACGTGCATTATTACCCATATTATGCAGTTATTATCGCTAGAACTGTAATAATTATACTTATTACTTATATCATTATCAATATAACATGCATTATTACCCATATAATAGAGGTATTATCGCTAGAACTGTAATAATTATACTTATTACTTATATCATTATCAATATAACGTCCATTCTTACCCATATAATGCAGTTATTATCGCTAGAACTGTAATAATTATACTTATTACTTATACTATTAGCAATATAACGTCCATTCTTACCCATATAATGCAGTTATTATCGCTAGAACTCTAACAATTATACTTATTGCTTATATTGTTAGCAATATAACGTGCATTATTACCCATATAATGCAGTTATTATCGCTAGAACTGTAATAATTATACTTATTACTTATATTATCATCAATATAACATGCATTATTACCCATATTATGCAGTTATTATCGCTAGAACTATAATAAATATACGTATTACTTTTATTATCATCAATATAACATGCATTATTAACCATATTATGCAGTTATTATCGATAGAACTGTAATAAATATACTTATTACTTTTATTATTATCAACATAACATGCACTATTTGCCATATTTTACTATTATTATCGCTAGAACTATAATAATTATACTTATTACTCCCGATATTATCAATATAACATGCATTATTAGCCATATTATGCAGTTATTATCGCTAGAACTGTAATAAATATACTTACTACTTTCATTATCATCAATATAACATGCAGTATTACCTATATTAAGAAGTTATTATCGCTTGAACTGTAATAACTATACTTATTACTCATATTATTATCAATATAACATGCATTATTACCCATATAATGCAGTTATTATCGCTAGAACTATAATAAATATACGTATTACTTTTATTATCATCAATATAACATGCATTATTACCCATATTATGCAGTTATTATGGATAGGACTGTAATAAATATACTTATTACTTTTATTATTATCAATATAACATGCACTATTTGCCATATTTTACTATTATTATCGCTAGAACTATAATAATTATACTTATTACTCTCGATATTATCAATATAACATGCATTATTACCCATATAATGCAGTTATTATCGCTAGAACTGTAATAATTATACTTATTACTTATATTTTTAGCAATATAACGTGCATTATTACCCATCTAATGCAGTTATTATCGCTAGAACTGTAATAATTATACTTATTACTTATATTATTATCAATATAACATGTATTATTACCCATATTATGCAGTTATTATCGCTAGAACTATAATAAATATACGTATTACTTTTATTATCATCAATACTACATGCATTATTACCCATATTATGCAGTTATTGTCGATAGACCTGTAATAAATATACTTATTACTTTTATTATTATCAATATAACATGCACTATTTGCCATATTTTACTATTATTATCGCTAGAACTATAATAATTATACTTATTACTCCCGATATTATCAATATAACATGCATTATTACCCATATAATGCAGTTATTATCGCTAGAACTGTAATAATTATACTTATTACTTATATTATTCTCAATATAACATGCATTATTACCCATATAATGCAGTTATTATCGCTAGAACTGTAATAATTATACTTATTACTTATATTATTATCAACATAACATGCATTATTACCCATATAATGGAGGTATTATTGCTAGAACTGTAATAATTATACTTATTACTTACACTATTAGCAATATAACGTGCATTGTTACCCATATAATGCAGTTATTATCGCCAGAACTGTAATAATTATACTTATTACTTATATTATTCTCAATATAACATGCATTATTACCCATATTATGCAGTTATTATCGCAAGAACTATAATAAATATAGGTATTACTTTCATTATCATCAATATAACATGCATTATTACCCATATAATGGAGGTATTATCGCTAGAACTGTAATAATTATACTTATTACTTATATTATTATCAATATAACATGCATTATTACCCATTTTATGCAGTTATTATCGATAGAACTGTAATAAATACACTTACTACTTTTACTATTATCAATATATCATGCACTATTAGCCATATTTTACTATTATTATCGCTAGAACTATAATAATTATACTTATTACTCCCGATGTTATCAATATAACATGCATTATTACCCATATAATGGAGGTATTATCGCTAGAACTGTAATAATTATACTTATTACTTATATTATTATCAATATAACATGCATTATTACCCATATTATGCAGTTATTATCCCTAGAACCATAATAAATATACTTATTACTCCCAATATTATCAATATAAAATGCATTTTTACCCATATAATGCAGTTATTATCGCTAGAACTGTAATAATTATACTTATTACTTATACCATTATCAATATAACATGCATTATTACCCATATAATGGAGGTATTATCGCTTGAACTGTAATAATTATACTTATTACTTATACTATTAGCAATATAACGTGCATTGTTACCCATATAATGCAGTTATTATCGCTAGAACTGTAATAGTTATACTTATTACTTATATTGTTAGCAATATAACGTGCATTATTACCCATATTATGCAGTTATTGTCGATAGAACTGTAATAAATATACTTATTACTTTTATTATTATCAATATAACATGCACTATTTGCCATATTTTACTATTATTATCGCTAGAACTATAATAATTATACTTATTACTCCCGATATTATCAATATAACATGCATTATTACCCATATAATGCAGTTATTATCGCTAGAACTGTAATAATTATACTTATTGCTTATATTGTTAGCAATATAACGTGCATTATTACCCATATAATGCAGTTATTATCGCTAGAACTGTAATAAATCTACTTACTACTTTCATTATCATCAATATAACATGCATTATTACCCATATTAAGAAGTTATTATCGCTAGAACTGTAATAATTATACTTATTACTCATATTATTATCAATATAACATGCATTATTACCCATATAATGCAGTTATTATCGCTAGAACTGTAATAATTATACTTATTACTTATATTATTATCAACATAACATGCATTATTACCCATATAATGGAGGTATTATTGCTAGAACTGTAATAATTATACTTATTACTTACACTATTAGCAATATAACGTGCATTGTTACCCATATAATGCAGTTATTATCGCCAGAACTGTAATAATTACACTTATTACTTATATTATTCTCAATATAACATGCATTATTACCCATATTATGCAGTTATTATCGCAAGAACTATAATAAATATACGTATTACTTTTATTATCATCAATATAACTTGCATTATTACCCATATTATGCAGTTATTATCGCTAGAACTGTAATAATTGTACTCATTACTCATATTATTAGCAATATAACGTGCATTATTACCCATATTATGCAGTTATTATCGCTAGAACTGTAATAATTATACTTATTACTTATATTATTCTCAATATAACATGCATTATTAGCCATATTATGCAGTTATTATCGCTAGAACTGTAATAAATATACTTACTACTTTCATTATCATCAATATAACATGCATTATTACCCATATTAAGAAGTTATTATCGCTAGAACTGTAATAATTATACTTATTACTTGTATCATTATCAATATAACGTCCATTCTTACCTATATAATGCAGTTATTATCGCTAGAACTGTAATAATTATACTTATTACTTATACTATTAGCAATATAACGTCCATTCTTACCCATATAATGCAGTTATTATCGCTAGAACTGTAATAATTATACTTATTACTTATATTGTTAGCAATATAACGTGCATTATTACCCATATTATGCAGTTATTGTCGATAGAACTGTAATAAATATACTTATTACTTTTATTATTATCAATATAACATGCACTATTTGCCATATTTTACTATTATTATCGCTAGAACTATAATAATTATACTTATTACTCCCGATATTATCAATATAACATGCATTATTACCCATATAATGCAGTTATTATCGCTAGAACTCTAATAATTATACTTATTGCTTATATTGTTAGCAATATAACGTGCATTATTACCCATATAATGCAGTTATTATCGCTAGAACTGTAATAATTATACTTATTACTTATATTATTATCAATATAACATGCATTATTACCCATATTATTCAGTTATTATCGCTAGAACTGTAATAAATATACTCACTACTTTCATTATCATCAATATAACATGCATTATTACCCATATTAAGAAGTTATTATCGCTATAACTGTAATAACTATACTTATTACTCATATTATTATCAATATAACATGCATTATTACCCATATTATGCAGTTATTATCGCTAGAACTATAATAAATATACGTATTACTATTATTATCATCAATATAACATGCATTATTAACCATATTATGCAGTTATTATCGATAGAACTGTAATAAATATACTTATTACTTTTATTATTATCAACATAACATGCACTATTTGCCATATTTTACTATTATTATCGCTAGAACTATAATAATTATACTTATTACTCCCGATATTATCAATATAACATGCATTATTAGCCATATTATGCAGTTATTATCGCTAGAACTGTAATAAATATACTTACTACTTTCATTATCATCAATATAACATGCAGTATTACCCATATTAAGAAGTTATTATCGCTTGAACTGTAATAACTATACTTATTACTCATATTATTATCAATATAACATGCATTATTACCCATATAATGCAGTTATTATCGCTAGAACTATAATAAATATACGTATTACTTTTATTATCATCAATATAACATGCATTATTACCCATATTATGCAGTTATTATGGATAGGACTGTAATAAATATACTTATTACTTTTATTATTATCAATATAACATGCACTATTTGCCATATTTTACTATTATTATCGCTAGAACTATAATAATTATACTTATTACTCCCGATATTATCAATATAACATGCATTATTACCCATATAATGCAGTTATTATCGCTAGAACTGTAATAATTATACTTATTACTTATATTTTTAGCAATATAACGTGCATTATTACCCATATAATGCAGTTATTATCGCTAGAACTGTAATAATTATACTTATTACTTATATTATTATCAATATAACATGCATTATTACCCATATTATGCAGTTATTATCACTAGAACTATAATAAATATACGTATTACTTTTATTATCATCAATACTACATGCATTATTACCCATATTATGCAGTTATTGTCGATAGACCTGTAATAAATATACTTATTACTTTTATTATTATCAATATAACATGCACTATTTGCCATATTTTACTATTATTATCGCTAGAACTATAATAATTATACTTATTACTCCCGATATTATCAATATAACATGCATTATTACCCATATAATGCAGTTATTATCGCTAGAACTGTAATAATTATACTTATTACTTATATTATTCTCAATATAACATGCATTATTACCCATATAATGCAGTTATTATCGCTAGAACTGTAATAATTATACTTATTACTTATATTATTATCAACATAACATGCATTATTACCCATATAATGGAGGTATTATTGCTAGAACTGTAATAATTATACTTATTACTTACACTATTAGCAATATAACGTGCATTGTTACCCATATAATGCAGTTATTATCGCCAGAACTGTAATAATTATACTTATTACTTATATTATTCTCAATATAACATGCATTATTACCCATATTATGCAGTTATTATCGCAAGAACTATAATAAATATAGGTATTACTTTCATTATCATCGATATAACATGCATTATTACCCATATAATGGAGGTATTATCGCTAGAACTGTAATAATTATACTTATTACTTATATTATTATCAATATAACATGCATTATTACCCATTTTATGCAGTTATTATCGATAGAACTGTAATAAATACACTTACTACTTTTACTATTATCAATATATCATGCACTATTAGCCATATTTTACTATTATTATCGCTAGAACTATAATAATTATACTTATTACTCCCGATGTTATCAATATAACATGCATTATTACCCATATAATGGAGGTATTATCGCTAGAACTGTAATAATTATACTTATTACTTATATTATTATCAATATAACATGCATTATTACCCATATTATGCAGTTATTATCCCTAGAACCATAATAAATATACTTATTACTCCCAATATTATCAATATAAAATGCATTTTTACCCATATAATGCAGTTATTATCGCTAGAACTGTAATAATTATACTTATTACTTATACCATTATCAATATAACATGCATTATTACCCATATAATGGAGGTATTATCGCTTGAACTGTAATAATTATACTTATTACTTATACTATTAGCAATATAACGTGCATTGTTACCCATATAATGCAGTTATTATCGCTAGAAGTGTAATAATTGTACTTATTACTTATATTGTTAGCAATATAACGGGCATTATTACCCATATTATGCAGTTATTGTCGATAGAACTGTAATAAATATACTTATTACTTTTATTATTATCAATATAACATGCACTATTTGCCATATTTTACTATTATTATCGCTAGAACTATAATAATTATACTTATTACTCCCGATATTATCAATATAACATGCATTATTACCCATATAATGCAGTTATTATCGCTAGAACTGTAATAATGATACTTATTGCTTATATTGTTAGCAATATAACGTGCATTATTACCCATATAATGCAGTTATTATCGCTAGAACTGTAATAATTATACTTATTACTTATATTATTATCAATATAACATGCACTATTACCCATATTATGCAGTTATTATCGCCAGTACTATAATAAATATACGTATTACTCCCAATATTATCAATATAACATGCATTATTACCTATATTATGCAGTTATTATCGCTAGAACTGTAATAATTGTACTCATTACTTTTATTATTAGCAATATAACGTGCATTATTACCCATATTATGCAGTTATTATCGCTAGAACTGTAATGATTATACTTATTACTTATATTATTCTCAATATGACATGCATTATTAGCCATATTATGCAGTTATTATCGCTAGAACTGTAATAAATATACTTACTACTTTCATTATCATCAATATAACATGCATTATTACCCATATTAAGAAGTTATTATCGCTAGAACTGTAATAACTATACTTATTACTCATATTATTATCAATATAACATGCATTATTACCCATATTATGCAGTTATTATCGCTAGAACTATAATAAATATACGTATTACTTTTATTATCATCAATATAACATGCATTATCACCCATATTATGCAGTTATTATCGATAGAACTGTAATAAATATACTTATTACTTTTATTATTATCAACATAACATGCACTATTTGCCATATTTTACTATTATTATCGCTAGAACTATAATAATTATACTTATTACTCCCGATATTATCAATATAACATGCATTATTAGCCATATTATGCAGTTATTATCGCTAGAACTGTAATAAATATACTTTCTACTTTCATTATCATCAATATAACATGCATTATTACCCATATTAAGAAGTTATTATCGATAGAACTGTAATAAATATACATATTACTTATAGTATTATCAATATAACATGCATTATTACCCATATAATGCAGTTATTATCGCTAGAACTGTAATGATTATACTTATTACTTAGATTATTATCAATATAACATCCATTATTACCCATATTATGCAGTTATTATGGATAGGACTCTAATAAATATACTTATTACTTTTATTATTATCAATATAACATGCACTATTTGCCATATTTTACTATTATTATCGCTAGAACTATAATAATTATACTTATTACTCCCGATATTATCAATATAACATGCATTATTACCCATATAATGCAGTTATTATCGCTAGAACTGTTATAATTATACTTATTACTCCCGATATTATCAATATAACATGCATTATTACCCATATAATGCAGTTATTATCGCTAGAACTATAATAAATATACGTATTACTTTCATTATCATCAATATAACATGCATTATTACCCATATAATGCAGTTATTATCGCTAGAACTGTAATAATTATACTTATTACTTATATTGTTAGCAATATAACGTGCATTATTACCCGTATTATGCAGTTATTATCGCTAGAGCTATAATAAATATAAGTATTACTTTCATTATCATCAGTATAACATGCATTATTACCCACATAATGGAGGTATTATCGCTAGAACTGTAATAATTATACTTATTACTTATATTATTCTCAATATAACATGCATTATTACCCATATTATGCAGTTATCATCGATAGAACTGTAATAAATATACTTATTACTTTTACTATTATCAATATATCATGCACTACTAGCCATATTTTACTATTATTATCGCTAGAACTATAATAATTATACTTATTACTCCCAATATTATCAATATAACATGCCTTATTACGCATATAATGCAGTTATTATCGCTAGAACTGTAATAAATATACTTACTACTTTCATTATCATCAATATAACATGCATTATTACCCATATTATGCAGTTATTATCGATAGAACTGTAATCAATATACTTATTACTTTTACTGTTATCAATATATCATGCACTATTAGTCATACTTTACTATTATTATCGCTAGAACTGTAATAATTATACTTATTACTTATATTATTAGCAATATAACGTGCATTATTACCTATATTATGCAGTTATTATCGCTAGAACTGTAGCAGTTATACTTATTACTTATATCATTATCAATATAACATGCATTATTACCCATATAATGGAGGTGTTATCGCTAGAACTGTAATAATTATACTTATTACTTATACTATTAGCAATATAACGTGCGTTATTACCCATATAATGCAGTTATTATCGCCAGAATTGTAATAATTATACTTATTACTTATATTATTCTCAATATAACATGTATTATTACCCATATTATGCAGTTATTATCGCTAGAAATGTAATAATTATACTTATTACTTATATTATTCTCAATATAACATGCATTATTACCCATGTTATGCAGTTATTATCGCTAGAACTATAATAAATATACGTATTACTTTCATTATCATCAACATAACATGCATTATTACCCATATAATGGAGGTATTATCGCTAGAACTGTAATAATTATACTGATTACTTATATTATTATCAATATAACATGCATTATTACCCATATTATGCAGTTATTATCGCTAGAACTATAATAAATATACGTATTACTTTTATTATCATCAATATAACATGCATTATTACCCATATTATGCAGTTATTATCGATAGAACTGTAATAAATACACTTACTACTTTTACTATTATCAATATATCATGCACTATTAGCCATATTTTACTATTATTATCGCTGGAACTATAATAATTATACTTATTACTCCCGATGTTATCAATATAACATGCATTATTACCCATATAATGCAGTTATTATCGCTAGAACTGTAATAATTATTCTTATTACTTATATTATTATCAATATAACATGCATTATTACCCATATAATGCAGTTATTATCGCTAGAACTGTAATAATTGTACTCATTACTCATATTGTTAGCAATATAACGTGCATTATTACCCATATTATGCAGTTATTATCGCTAGAACTGTAATAATTATACTTATTACTTATATCATTATCAATATAACATGCATTATTACCCATATAATAGAGGTATTATCGCTAGAACTGTAATAATTATACTTATTACTTATATCATTATCAATATAACGTCCATTCTTACCCATATAATGCAGTTATTATCGCTAGAACTGTAATAATTATACTTATTACTTATACTATTAGCAATATAACGTCCATTCTTACCCATATAATGCAGTTATTATCGCTAGAACTCTAACAATTATACTTATTGCTTATATTGTTAGCAATATAACGTGCATTATTACCCATATAATGCAGTTATTATCGCTAGAACTGTAATAATTATACTTATTACTTATATTATCATCAATATAACATGCATTATTACCCATATTATGCAGTTATTATCGCTAGAACTATAATAAATATACGTATTACTTTTATTATCATCAATATAACATGCATTATTAACCATATTATGCAGTTATTATCGATAGAACTGTAATAAATATACTTATTACTTTTATTATTATCAACATAACATGCACTATTTGCCATATTTTACTATTATTATCGCTAGAACTATAATAATTATACTTATTACTCCCGATATTATCAATATAACATGCATTATTAGCCATATTATGCAGTTATTATCGCTAGAACTGTAATAAATATACTTACTACTTTCATTATCATCAATATAACATGCAGTATTACCTATATTAAGAAGTTATTATCGCTTGAACTGTAATAACTATACTTATTACTCATATTATTATCAATATAACATGCATTATTACCCATATAATGCAGTTATTATCGCTAGAACTATAATAAATATACGTATTACTTTTATTATCATCAATATAACATGCATTATTACCCATATTATGCAGTTATTATGGATAGGACTGTAATAAATATACTTATTACTTTTATTATTATCAATATAACATGCACTATTTGCCATATTTTACTATTATTATCGCTAGAACTATAATAATTATACTTATTACTCTCGATATTATCAATATAACATGCATTATTACCCATATAATGCAGTTATTATCGCTAGAACTGTAATAATTATACTTATTACTTATATTTTTAGCAATATAACGTGCATTATTACCCATCTAATGCAGTTATTATCGCTAGAACTGTAATAATTATACTTATTACTTATATTATTATCAATATAACATGTATTATTACCCATATTATGCAGTTATTATCGCTAGAACTATAATAAATATACGTATTACTTTTATTATCATCAATACTACATGCATTATTACCCATATTATGCAGTTATTGTCGATAGACCTGTAATAAATATACTTATTACTTTTATTATTATCAATATAACATGCACTATTTGCCATATTTTACTATTATTATCGCTAGAACTATAATAATTATACTTATTACTCCCGATATTATCAATATAACATGCATTATTACCCATATAATGCAGTTATTATCGCTAGAACTGTAATAATTATACTTATTACTTATATTATTCTCAATATAACATGCATTATTACCCATATAATGCAGTTATTATCGCTAGAACTGTAATAATTATACTTATTACTTATATTATTATCAACATAACATGCATTATTACCCATATAATGGAGGTATTATTGCTAGAACTGTAATAATTATACTTATTACTTACACTATTAGCAATATAACGTGCATTGTTACCCATATAATGCAGTTATTATCGCCAGAACTGTAATAATTATACTTATTACTTATATTATTCTCAATATAACATGCATTATTACCCATATTATGCAGTTATTATCGCAAGAACTATAATAAATATAGGTATTACTTTCATTATCATCAATATAACATGCATTATTACCCATATAATGGAGGTATTATCGCTAGAACTGTAATAATTATACTTATTACTTATATTATTATCAATATAACATGCATTATTACCCATTTTATGCAGTTATTATCGATAGAACTGTAATAAATACACTTACTACTTTTACTATTATCAATATATCATGCACTATTAGCCATATTTTACTATTATTATCGCTAGAACTATAATAATTATACTTATTACTCCCGATGTTATCAATATAACATGCATTATTACCCATATAATGGAGGTATTATCGCTAGAACTGTAATAATTATACTTATTACTTATATTATTATCAATATAACATGCATTATTACCCATATTATGCAGTTATTATCCCTAGAACCATAATAAATATACTTATTACTCCCAATATTATCAATATAAAATGCATTTTTACCCATATAATGCAGTTATTATCGCTAGAACTGTAATAATTATACTTATTACTTATACCATTATCAATATAACATGCATTATTACCCATATAATGGAGGTATTATCGCTTGAACTGTAATAATTATACTTATTACTTATACTATTAGCAATATAACGTGCATTGTTACCCATATAATGCAGTTATTATCGCTAGAACTGTAATAGTTATACTTATTACTTATATTGTTAGCAATATAACGTGCATTATTACCCATATTATGCAGTTATTGTCGATAGAACTGTAATAAATATACTTATTACTTTTATTATTATCAATATAACATGCACTATTTGCCATATTTTACTATTATTATCGCTAGAACTATAATAATTATACTTATTACTCCCGATATTATCAATATAACATGCATTATTACCCATATAATGCAGTTATTATCGCTAGAACTGTAATAATTATACTTATTGCTTATATTGTTAGCAATATAACGTGCATTATTACCCATATAATGCAGTTATTATCGCTAGAACTGTAATAAATCTACTTACTACTTTCATTATCATCAATATAACATGCATTATTACCCATATTAAGAAGTTATTATCGCTAGAACTGTAATAATTATACTTATTACTCATATTATTATCAATATAACATGCATTATTACCCATATAATGCAGTTATTATCGCTAGAACTGTAATAATTATACTTATTACTTATATTATTATCAACATAACATGCATTATTACCCATATAATGGAGGTATTATTGCTAGAACTGTAATAATTATACTTATTACTTACACTATTAGCAATATAACGTGCATTGTTACCCATATAATGCAGTTATTATCGCCAGAACTGTAATAATTACACTTATTACTTATATTATTCTCAATATAACATGCATTATTACCCATATTATGCAGTTATTATCGCAAGAACTATAATAAATATACGTATTACTTTTATTATCATCAATATAACTTGCATTATTACCCATATTATGCAGTTATTATCGCTAGAACTGTAATAATTGTACTCATTACTCATATTATTAGCAATATAACGTGCATTATTACCCATATTATGCAGTTATTATCGCTAGAACTGTAATAATTATACTTATTACTTATATTATTCTCAATATAACATGCATTATTAGCCATATTATGCAGTTATTATCGCTAGAACTGTAATAAATATACTTACTACTTTCATTATCATCAATATAACATGCATTATTACCCATATTAAGAAGTTATTATCGCTAGAACTGTAATAATTATACTTATTACTTGTATCATTATCAATATAACGTCCATTCTTACCTATATAATGCAGTTATTATCGCTAGAACTGTAATAATTATACTTATTACTTATACTATTAGCAATATAACGTCCATTCTTACCCATATAATGCAGTTATTATCGCTAGAACTGTAATAATTATACTTATTACTTATATTGTTAGCAATATAACGTGCATTATTACCCATATTATGCAGTTATTGTCGATAGAACTGTAATAAATATACTTATTACTTTTATTATTATCAATATAACATGCACTATTTGCCATATTTTACTATTATTATCGCTAGAACTATAATAATTATACTTATTACTCCCGATATTATCAATATAACATGCATTATTACCCATATAATGCAGTTATTATCGCTAGAACTCTAATAATTATACTTATTGCTTATATTGTTAGCAATATAACGTGCATTATTACCCATATAATGCAGTTATTATCGCTAGAACTGTAATAATTATACTTATTACTTATATTATTATCAATATAACATGCATTATTACCCATATTATGCAGTTATTATCGCTAGAACTGTAATAAATATACTCACTACTTTCATTATCATCAATATAACATGCATTATTACCCATATTAAGAAGTTATTATCGCTATAACTGTAATAACTATACTTATTACTCATATTATTATCAATATAACATGCATTATTACCCATATTATGCAGTTATTATCGCTAGAACTATAATAAATATACGTATTACTATTATTATCATCAATATAACATGCATTATTAACCATATTATGCAGTTATTATCGATAGAACTGTAATAAATATACTTATTACTTTTATTATTATCAACATAACATGCACTATTTGCCATATTTTACTATTATTATCGCTAGAACTATAATAATTATACTTATTACTCCCGATATTATCAATATAACATGCATTATTAGCCATATTATGCAGTTATTATCGCTAGAACTGTAATAAATATACTTACTACTTTCATTATCATCAATATAACATGCAGTATTACCCATATTAAGAAGTTATTATCGCTTGAACTGTAATAACTATACTTATTACTCATATTATTATCAATATAACATGCATTATTACCCATATAATGCAGTTATTATCGCTAGAACTATAATAAATATACGTATTACTTTTATTATCATCAATATAACATGCATTATTACCCATATTATGCAGTTATTATGGATAGGACTGTAATAAATATACTTATTACTTTTATTATTATCAATATAACATGCACTATTTGCCATATTTTACTATTATTATCGCTAGAACTATAATAATTATACTTATTACTCCCGATATTATCAATATAACATGCATTATTACCCATATAATGCAGTTATTATCGCTAGAACTGTAATAATTATACTTATTACTTATATTTTTAGCAATATAACGTGCATTATTACCCATATAATGCAGTTATTATCGCTAGAACTGTAATAATTATACTTATTACTTATATTATTATCAATATAACATGCATTATTACCCATATTATGCAGTTATTATCGCTAGAACTATAATAAATATACGTATTACTTTTATTATCATCAATACTACATGCATTATTACCCATATTATGCAGTTATTGTCGATAGACCTGTAATAAATATACTTATTACTTTTATTATTATCAATATAACATGCACTATTTGCCATATTTTACTATTATTATCGCTAGAACTATAATAATTATACTTATTACTCCCGATATTATCAATATAACATGCATTATTACCCATATAATGCAGTTATTATCGCTAGAACTGTAATAATTATACTTATTACTTATATTATTCTCAATATAACATGCATTATTACCCATATAATGCAGTTATTATCGCTAGAACTGTAATAATTATACTTATTACTTATATTATTATCAACATAACATGCATTATTACCCATATAATGGAGGTATTATTGCTAGAACTGTAATAATTATACTTATTACTTACACTATTAGCAATATAACGTGCATTGTTACCCATATAATGCAGTTATTATCGCCAGAACTGTAATAATTATACTTATTACTTATATTATTCTCAATATAACATGCATTATTACCCATATTATGCAGTTATTATCGCAAGAACTATAATAAATATAGGTATTACTTTCATTATCATCGATATAACATGCATTATTACCCATATAATGGAGGTATTATCGCTAGAACTGTAATAATTATACTTATTACTTATATTATTATCAATATAACATGCATTATTACCCATTTTATGCAGTTATTATCGATAGAACTGTAATAAATACACTTACTACTTTTACTATTATCAATATATCATGCACTATTAGCCATATTTTACTATTATTATCGCTAGAACTATAATAATTATACTTATTACTCCCGATGTTATCAATATAACATGCATTATTACCCATATAATGGAGGTATTATCGCTAGAACTGTAATAATTATACTTATTACTTATATTATTATCAATATAACATGCATTATTACCCATATTATGCAGTTATTATCCCTAGAACCATAATAAATATACTTATTACTCCCAATATTATCAATATAAAATGCATTTTTACCCATATAATGCAGTTATTATCGCTAGAACTGTAATAATTATACTTATTACTTATACCATTATCAATATAACATGCATTATTACCCATATAATGGAGGTATTATCGCTTGAACTGTAATAATTATACTTATTACTTATACTATTAGCAATATAACGTGCATTGTTACCCATATAATGCAGTTATTATCGCTAGAACTGTAATAATTGTACTTATTACTTATATTGTTAGCAATATAACGGGCATTATTACCCATATTATGCAGTTATTGTCGATAGAACTGTAATAAATATACTTATTACTTTTATTATTATCAATATAACATGCACTATTTGCCATATTTTACTATTATTATCGCTAGAACTATAATAATTATACTTATTACTCCCGATATTATCAATATAACATGCATTATTACCCATATAATGCAGTTATTATCGCTAGAACTGTAATAATGATACTTATTGCTTATATTGTTAGCAATATAACGTGCATTATTACCCATATAATGCAGTTATTATCGCTAGAACTGTAATAATTATACTTATTACTTATATTATTATCAATATAACATGCATTATTACCCATATTATGCAGTTATTATCGCCAGTACTATAATAAATATGCGTATTACTCCCAATATTATCAATATAACATGCATTATTACCTATATTATGCAGTTATTATCGCTAGAACTGTAATAATTGTACTCATTACTTTTATTATTAGCAATATAACGTGCATTATTACCCATATTATGCAGTTATTATCGCTAGAACTGTAATGATTATACTTATTACTTATATTATTCTCAATATAACATGCATTATTAGCCATATTATGCAGTTATTATCGCTAGAACTGTAATAAATATACTTACTACTTTCATTATCATCAATATAACATGCATTATTACCCATATTAAGAAGTTATTATCGCTAGAACTGTAATAACTATACTTATTACTCATATTATTATCAATATAACATGCATTATTACCCATATTATGCAGTTATTATCGCTAGACCTATAATAAATATACGTATTACTTTTATTATCATCAATATAACATGCATTATTACCCATATTATGCAGTTATTATCGATAGAACTGTAATAAATATACTTATTACTTTTATTATTATCAACATAACATGCACTATTTGCCATATTTTACTATTATTATCGCTAGAACTATAATAATTATACTTATTACTCCCGATATTATCAATATAACATGCATTATTAGCCATATTATGCAGTTATTATCGCTAGAACTGTAATAAATATACTTTCTACTTTCATTATCATCAATATAACATGCATTATTACCCATATTAAGAAGTTATTATCGATAGAACTGTAATAAATATACATATTACTTATAGTATTATCAATATAACATGCATCATTACCCATATTATGCAGTTATTATCGCTAGAACTATAATAAATATACGTATTACTTTTATTATCATCAATATAACATGCATTATTACCCATATTATGCAGTTATTATCGATAGAACTGTAATAAATATACTTATTACTTTTATTATTATCAACATAACATGCACTATTTGCCATATTTTACTATTATTATCGCTAGAACTATAATAATTATACTTATTACTCCCGATATTATCAATATAACATGCATTATTACCCATATAATGCAGTTATTATCGCTAGAACTGTAATGATTATACTTATTACTTAGATTATTATCAATATAACATCCATTATTACCCATATTATGCAGTTATTTTCGCTAGAACTGTAATAATTATACTTATTACTTATATTATTATCAACATAACATGCATTATTACCCATATAATGGAGGTATTATTGCTAGAACTGTAATAATTATACTTATTACTTACACTATTAGCAATATAACGTGCATTGTTACCCGTATAATGCAGTTATTATCGCCAGAACTGTAATAATTATACTTATTACTTATATTATTCTCAATATAACATGCATTATTACCCATATTATGCAGTTATTATCGCAAGAACTATAATAAATATAGGTATTACTTTCATTATCATCAATATAACATGCATTATTACCCATATAATGGAGGTATTATCGCTAGAACTGTAATAATTATACTTATTACTTATATTATTATCAATATAACATGCATTATTACCCATTTTATGCAGTTATTATCGATAGAACTGTAATAAATACACTTACTACTTTTACTATTATCAATATATCATGCACTATTAGCCATATTTTACTATTATTATCGCTAGAACTATAATAATTATACTTATTACTCCCGATGTTATCAATATAACATGCATTATTACCCATATAATGGAGGTATTATCGCTAGAACTGTAATAATTATACTTATTACTTATATTATTATCAATATAACATGCATTATTACCCATATTATGCAGTTATTATCCCTAGAACCATAATAAATATACTTATTACTCCCAATATTATCAATATAAAATGCATTTTTACCCATATAATGCAGTTATTATCGCTAGAACTGTAATAATTATACTTATTACTTATACCATTATCAATATAACATGCATTATTACCCATATAATGGAGGTATTATCGCTTGAACTGTAATAATTATACTTATTACTTATACTATTAGCAATATAACGTGCATTGTTACCCATATAATGCAGTTATTATCGCTAGAACTGTAATAATTGTACTTATTACTTATATTGTTAGCAATATAACGGGCATTATTACCCATATTATGCAGTTATTGTCGATAGAACTGTAATAAATATACTTATTACTTTTATTATTATCAATATAACATGCACTATTTGCCATATTTTACTATTATTATCGCTAGAACTATAATAATTATACTTATTACTCCCGATATTATCAATATAACATGCATTATTACCCATATAATGCAGTTATTATCGCTAGAACTGTAATAATGATACTTATTGCTTATATTGTTAGCAATATAACGTGCATTATTACCCATATAATGCAGTTATTATCGCTAGAACTGTAATAATTATACTTATTACTTATATTATTATCAATATAACATGCATTATTACCCATATTATGCAGTTATTATCGCCAGTACTATAATAAATATGCGTATTACTCCCAATATTATCAATATAACATGCATTATTACCTATATTATGCAGTTATTATCGCTAGAACTGTAATAATTGTACTCATTACTTTTATTATTAGCAATATAACGTGCATTATTACCCATATTATGCAGTTATTATCGCTAGAACTGTAATGATTATACTTATTACTTATATTATTCTCAATATAACATGCATTATTAGCCATATTATGCAGTTATTATCGCTAGAACTGTAATAAATATACTTACTACTTTCATTATCATCAATATAACATGCATTATTACCCATATTAAGAAGTTATTATCGCTAGAACTGTAATAACTATACTTATTACTCATATTATTATCAATATAACATGCATTATTACCCATATTATGCAGTTATTATCGCTAGACCTATAATAAATATACGTATTACTTTTATTATCATCAATATAACATGCATTATTACCCATATTATGCAGTTATTATCGATAGAACTGTAATAAATATACTTATTACTTTTATTATTATCAACATAACATGCACTATTTGCCATATTTTACCATTATTATCGCTAGAACTATAATAATTATACTTATTACTCCCGATATTATCAATATAACATGCATTATTAGCCATATTATGCAGTTATTATCGCTAGAACTGTAATAAATATACTTTCTACTTTCATTATCATCAATATAACATGCATTATTACCCATATTAAGAAGTTATTATCGATAGAACTGTAATAAATATACATATTACTTATAGTATTATCAATATAACATGCATCATTACCCATATTATGCAGTTATTATCGCTAGAACTATAATAAATATACGTATTACTTTTATTATCATCAATATAACATGCATTATTACCAATATTATGCAGTTATTATCGATAGAACTGTAATAAATATACTTATTACTTTTATTATTATCAACATAACATGCACTATTTGCCATATTTTACTATTATTATCGCTAGAACTATAATAATTATACTTATTACTCCCGATATTATCAATATAACATGCATTATTACCCATATAATGCAGTTATTATCGCTAGAACTGTAATGATTATACTTATTACTTAGATTATTATCAATATAACATCCATTATTACCCATATTATGCAGTTATTTTCGCTAGAACTGTAATAATTATACTTATTACTTATATTATTATCAACATAACATGCATTATTACCCATATAATGGAGGTATTATTGCTAGAACTGTAATAATTATACTTATTACTTACACTATTAGCAATATAACGTGCATTGTTACCCGTATAATGCAGTTATTATCGCCAGAACTGTAATAATTATACTTATTACTTATATTATTCTCAATATAACATGCATTATTACCCATATTATGCAGTTATTATCGCAAGAACTATAATAAATATAGGTATTACTTTCATTATCATCAATATAACATGCATTATTACCCATATAATGGAGGTATTATCGCTAGAACTGTAATAATTATACTTATTACTTATATTATTATCAATATAACATGCATTATTACCCATTTTATGCAGTTATTATCGATAGAACTGTAATAAATACACTTACTACTTTTACTATTATCAATATATCATGCACTATTAGCCATATTTTACTATTATTATCGCTAGAACTATAATAATTATACTTATTACTCCCGATGTTATCAATATAACATGCATTATTACCCATATAATGGAGGTATTATCGCTAGAACTGTAATAATTATACTTATTACTTATATTATTATCAATATAACATGCATTATTACCCATATTATGCAGTTATTATCCCTAGAACCATAATAAATATACTTATTACTCCCAATATTATCAATATAAAATGCATTTTTACCCATATAATGCAGTTATTATCGCTAGAACTGTAATAATTATACTTATTACTTATACCATTATCAATATAACATGCATTATTACCCATATAATGGAGGTATTATCGCTTGAACTGTAATAATTATACTTATTACTTATACTATTAGCAATATAACGTGCATTGTTACCCATATAATGCAGTTATTATCGCTAGAACTGTAATAATTGTACTTATTACTTATATTGTTAGCAATATAACGGGCATTATTACCCATATTATGCAGTTATTGTCGATAGAACTGTAATAAATATACTTATTACTTTTATTATTATCAATATAACATGCACTATTTGCCATATTTTACTATTATTATCGCTAGAACTATAATAATTATACTTATTACTCCCGATATTATCAATATAACATGCATTATTACCCATATAATGCAGTTATTATCGCTAGAACTGTAATAATGATACTTATTGCTTATATTGTTAGCAATATAACGTGCATTATTACCCATATAATGCAGTTATTATCGCTAGAACTGTAATAATTATACTTATTACTTATATTATTATCAATATAACATGCATTATTACCCATATTATGCAGTTATTATCGCCAGTACTATAATAAATATACGTATTACTCCCAATATTATCAATATAACATGCATTATTACCTATATTATGCAGTTATTATCGCTAGAACTGTAATAATTGTACTCATTACTTTTATTATTAGCAATATAACGTGCATTATTACCCATATTATGCAGTTATTATCGCTAGAACTGTAATGATTATACTTATTACTTATATTTTTCTCAATATAACATGCATTATTAGCCATATTATGCAGTTATTATCGCTAGAACTGTAATAAATATACTTACTACTTTCATTATCATCAATATAACATGCATTATTACCCATATTAAGAAGTTATTATCGCTAGAACTGTAATAACTATACTTATTACTCATATTATTATCAATATAACATGCATTATTACCCATATTATGCAGTTATTATCGCTAGAACTATAATAAATATACGTATTACTTTTATTATCATCAATATAACATGCATTATTACCCATATTATGCAGTTATTATCGATAGAACTGTAATAAATATACTTATTACTTTTATTATTATCAACATAACATGCACTATTTGCCATATTTTACTATTATTATCGCTAGAACTATAATAATTATACTTATTACTCCCGATATTATCAATATAACATGCATTATTAGCCATATAATGCAGTTATTATCGCTAGAACTGTAATGATTATACTTATTACTTAGATTATTATCAATATAACATCCATTATTACCCATATTATGCAGTTATTATGGAACGGACTGTAATAAATATACTTATTACTTTTATTATTATCAATATAACATGCACTATTTGCCATATTTTACTATTATTATCGCTAGAACTATAATAATTATACTTATTACTCCCGATATTATCAATATAACATGCATTATTACCCATATAATGCAGTTATTATCGCTAGAACTGTTATAATTATACTTATTACTTATATTATTATCAATATAACATGCATTATTACCCATATTATGCAGTTATTATCTCTAGAACCATAATAAATATACTTATTACTCCCAATATTATCAATATAACATGCATTTTTACCCATATAATGCAGTTATTATCGCAAGAACTGTAATAATTATACTTATTACTTATATTGTTAGCAATATAACGTGCATTATTACCCATATAATGCAGTTATTATCGCTAGAACTATAATAAATATACGGATTACTTTTATTATCATCAATATAACATGCATTATTACCCATATTATGCAGTTATTATGGATAGGACTGTAATAAATATACTTATTACTTTTATTATTATCAATATAACATGCACTATTTGCCATATTTTACTATTATTATCGTTAGAACTATAATAATTATACTTATTACTCCCGATATTATCAATATAACATGCATTATTACCCATATAATGCAGTTATTATCGCTAGAACTATAATAAATATACGTATTACTTTCATTATCATCAATATAACATGCATTATTACCCATATAATGCAGTTATTATCGCTAGAACTGTAATAATTATACTTATTACTTATATTGTTAGCAATATAACGTGCATTATTACCCATATTATGCAGTTATTATCGCTAGAACTATAATAAATATACGTATTACTTTCATTATCATCAGTATAACATGCATTATTACCCACATAATGGAGGTATTATCGCTAGAACTGTAATAATTATACTTATTACTTATATTATTATCAATATAACATGCATTATTACCCATATTATGCAGTTATTATCTCTAGAACCATAATAAATATACTTATTACTCCCAATATTATCAATATAACATGCATTTTTACCCATATAATGCAGTTATTATCGCAAGAACTGTAATAATTATACTTATTACTTATATTGTTAGCAATATAACGTGCATTATTACCCATATAATGCAGTTATTATCGCTAGAACTATAATAAATATACGGATTACTTTTATTATCATCAATATAACATGCATTATTACCCATATTATGCAGTTATTATGGATAGAACTGTAATAAATATACTTACTACTTTCATTATCATCAATATAACATGCATTATTACCCATATTATGCAGTTATTATCGATAGAACTGTAATCAATATACTTATTACTTTTACTGTTATCAATATATCATGCACAATTAGTCATACTTTACTATTATTATCGCTAGAACTGTAATAATTATACTTATTACTTATATTATTAGCAATATAACGTGCATTATTACCTATATTATGCAGTTATTATCGCTAGAACTGTAGCAGTTATACTTATTACTTATATCATTATCAATATAACATGCATTATTACCCATATAATGGAGGTGTTATCGCTAGAACTGTAATAATTATACTTATTACTTATACTATTAGCAATATAACGTGCGTTATTACCCATATAATGCAGTTATTATCGCCAGAATTGTAATAATTATACTTATTACTTATATTATTCTCAATATAACATGTATTATTACCCATATTATGCAGTTGTTATCGCTAGAAATGTAATAATTATACTTATTACTTATATTATTCTCAATATAACATGCATTATTACCCATATTATGCAGTTATTATCGCTAGAACTATAATAAATATACGTATTACTTTCATTATCATCAACATAACATGCATTATTACCCATATAATGGAGGTATTATCGCTAGAACTGTAATAATTATACTGACTACTTATATTATTATCAATATAACATGCATTATTACCCATATTATGCAGTTATTATCGCTAGAACTATAATAAATATACGTATTACTTTTATTATCATCAATATAACATGCATTATTACCCATATTATGCAGTTATTATCGATAGAACTGTAATAAATACACTTACTACTTTTACTATTATCAATATATCATGCACTATTAGCCATATTTTACTATTATTATCGCTAGAACTATAATAATTATACTTATTACTCCCGATGTTATCAATATAACATGCATTATTACCCATATAATGCAGTTACTATCGCTAGAACTGTAATAATTATACTTATTACTTATATTATTATCGATATAACATGCATTATTACCCATATAATGCAGTTATTATCGCTAGAACTGTAATAATTGTACTCATTACTTATATTATTTGCAATATAACGTGCATTATTACCCATATTATGCAGTTATTATCGCTAGAACTGTAATAATTATACTTATTACTTATGTCATTATCAGTATAACATGCATTATTACCCATATAATGGAGGTATTATCGCTTGAACTGTAATAATTATACTTATTACTTATACTATTAGCAATATAACGTGCATTGTTACCCATATAATGCAGTTATTATCGCTAGAACTGTAATAGTTATACTTATTACTTTTATTATCATCAATATAACTTGCATTATTACCCATATTATGCAGTTATTATCGATAGAACTGTAATAAATATATTTATTAGTTTTATTATTATCAACATAACATGCACTATTTGCCATATTTTACTATTATTATCGCTAGAACTATAATAATTATACTTATTACTCCCGATATTATCAATATAACATGCATTATTAGCCATATTATGCAGTTATTATGGCTAGAACTGTAATAAATATACTTACTACTTTCATTATCATCAATATAACATGCATTATTACCCATATTAAGAAGTTATTATCGATAGAACTGTAATAAATATACTTATTACTTATATTATTATCAATATAACATGCATTATTACCCATATTATGCAGTTATTATCGCTAGAACTATAATAAATATACGTATTACTTTTATTATCTTCAATATAACATGCATTATTACCCATATTATGCAGTTATTATCGATAGAACTGTAATAAATACACTTACTACTTTTACTATTATCAATATATCATGCACTATTAGCCATATTTTACTATTACTATCGCTAGAACTATAATAATTATACTTATTACTCCCGATGTTATCAATATAACATGCATTATTACCCATATAATGCAGTTATTATCGCTAGAACTGTAATAATTATACTTATTACTTATATTATTATCAATATAACATGCATTATTACCCATATAATGCAGTTATTATCGCTAGAACTGTAATAATTGTACTCATTACTCATATTATTAGCAATATAACGTGCATTATTACCCATATTATGCAGTTATTATCGCTAGAACTGTAATAATTATACTTATTACTTATATTATTCTCAATATAACATGCATTATTAGCCATATTATGCAGTTATTATCGCTAGAACTGTAATAAATATACTTACTACTTTCATTATCATCAATATAACATGCATTATTACCCATATTAAGAAGTTATTATCGCTAGAACTGTAATAACTATACTTATTACTCATATTATTATCAATATAACATGCATTATTACCCATATAATAGAGGTATTATCGCTAGAACTGTAATAATTATACTTATTACTTATATCATTATCAATATAACGTCCATTCTTACCTATATAATGCAGTTATTATCGCTAGAACTGTAATAATAATACTTATTACTTATACTATTAGCAATATAACGTCCATTCTTACCCCTATAATGCAGTTATTATCGCTAGAACTGTAATAATTATACTTATTACTTATATTGTTAGCAATATAACGTGCATTATTACCCATATTATGCAGTTATTGTCGATAGAACTGTAATAAATATACTTATTTCTTTTATTATTATCAATATAACATGCACTATTTGCCATATTTTACTATTATTATCGCTAGAACTATAATAATTATACTTATTACTCCCGATATTATCAATATAACATGCATTATTACCCATATAATGCAGTTATTATCGCTAGAACTCTAATAATTATACTTATTGCTTATATTGTTAGCAATATAACGTGCATTATTACCCATATAATGCAGTTATTATCGCTAGAACTGTAATAATTATACTTATTACTTATATTATTATCAATATAACATGCATTATTACCCATATTATGCAGTTATTGTCGCTAGAACTGTAATAAATATACTCACTACTTTCATTATCATCAATATAACATGCATTATTACCCATATTAAGAAGTTATTATCGCTAGAACTGTAATAACTATACTTATTACTCATATTATTATCAATATAACATGCATTATTACCCATATTATGCAGTTATTATCGCTAGAACTATAATAAATATACGTATTACTTTTATTATCATCAATATAACATGCATTATTAACCATATTATGCAGTTATTATCGATAGAACTGTAATAAATATACTTATTACTTTTATTATTATCAACATAACATGCACTATTTGCCATATTTTACTATTATTATCGCTAGAACTATAATAATTATACTTATTACTCCCGATATTATCAATATAACATGCATTATTAGCCATATTATGCAGTTATTATCGCTAGAACTGTAATAAATATACTTACTACTTTCATTATCATCAATATAACATGCAGTATTACCCATATTAAGAAGTTATTATCGCTTGAACTGTAATAACTATACTTATTACTCATATTATTATCAATATAACATGCATTATTACCCATATAATGCAGTTATTATCGCTAGAACTATAATAAATATACGTATTACTTTTATTATCATCAATATAACATGCATTATTACCCATATTATGCAGTTATTATGGATAGGACTGTAATAAATATACTTATTACTTTTATTATTATCAATATAACATGCACTATTTGCCATATTTTACTATTATTATCGCTAGAACTATAATAATTATACTTATTACTCCCGATATTATCAATATAACATGCATTATTACCCATATAATGCAGTTATTATCGCTAGAACTGTAATAATTATACTTATTACTTATATTTTTAGCAATATAACGTGCATTATTACCCATATAATGCAGTTATTATCGCTAGAACTGTAATAATTATACTTATTACTTATATTATTATCAATATAACATGCATTATTACCCATATTATGCAGTTATTATCGCTAGAACTATAATAAATATACGTATTACTTTTATTATCATCAATACTACATGCATTATTACCCATATTATGCAGTTATTGTCGATAGACCTGTAATAAATATACTTATTACTTTTATTATTATCAATATAACATGCACTATTTGCCATATTTTACTATTATTATCGCTAGGACTATAATAATTATACTTATTACTCCCGATATTATCAATATAACATGCATTATTACCCATATAATGCAGTTATTATCGCTAGAACTGTAATAATTATACTTATTACTTATATTATTCTCAATATAACATGCATTATTACCCATATAATGCAGTTATTATCGCTAGAACTGTAATAATTATACTTATTACTTATATTATTATCAACATAACATGCATTATTGCCCATATAATGGAGGTATTATTGCTAGAACTGTAATAATTATACTTATTACTTACACTATTAGCAATATAACGTGCATTGTTACCCATATAATGCAGTTATTATCGCCAGAACTGTAATAATTATACTTATTACTTATATTATTCTCAATATAACATGCATTATTACCCATATTATGCAGTTATTATCGCAAGAACTATAATAAATATACGTATTACTTTCATTCTCATCAATATAACATGCATTATTACCCATATAATAGAGGTATTATCGCTAGAACTGTAATAATTATACATATTACTTATACTTTTAGCAATATAACGTGCATTATTACCCATATAATGCAGTTATTATCGCCAGAACTGTAATAATTATACTTATTACTTATATTGTTCTCAATATAACATGCATTATTACCCATATTATGCAGTTATTATCGCTAGAACTATAATAAATATACGTATTACTTTTATTATCATCAATATAAGATGCATTATTACCCATATTATGCAGTTATTATCGATAGAACTGTAATAAATATACTTATTACTTTTATTATTATCAATATAACATGCACTATTTGCCATATTTTACTATTAGTATCGCTAGAACTATAATAATTATACTTATTACTCCCGATATTATCAATATAACATGCATTATTACCCATATAATGCAGTTATTATCGCTAGAACTGTAATAATTATACTTATTGCTTATATTGTTAGCAATATAACGTGCATTATTACCCATATAATGCAGTTATTATCGCTAGAACTGTAATAAATATACTTACTACTTTCATTATCATCAATATAACTTGCATTATTACCCATATTATGCAGTTATTATCGATAGAACTGTAATAAATATATTTATTAGTTTTATTATTATCAACATAACATGCACTATTTGCCATATTTTACTATTATTATCGCTAGAACTATAATAATTATACTTATTACTCCCGATATTATCAATATAACATGCATTATTACCCATATAATGCAGTTATTATCGCTAGAACTCTAATAATTATACTTATTGCTTATATTGTTAGCAATATAACGTGCATTATTACCCATATAATGCAGTTATTATCGCTAGAACTGTAATAATTATACTTATTACTTATATTATTATCAATATAACATGCATTATTACCCATATTATGCAGTTATTATCGCTAGAACTGTAATAAATATACTCACTACTTTCATTATCATCAATATAACATGCATTATTACCCATATTAAGAAGTTATTATCGCTAGAACTGTAATAACTATACTTATTACTCATATTATTATCAATATAACATGCATTATTACCCATATTATGCAGTTATTATCGCTAGAACTATAATAAATATACGTATTACTTTTATTATCATCAATATAACATGCATTATTAACCATATTATGCAGTTATTATCGATAGAACTGTAATAAATATACTTATTACTTTTATTATTATCAACATAACATGCACTATTTGCCATATTTTACTATTATTATCGCTAGAACTGTAATAAATATACTTACTACTTTCATTATCATCAATATAACATGCAGTATTACCCATATTAAGAAGTTATTATCGCTTGAACTGTAATAACTATACTTATTACTCATATTATTATCAATATAACATGCATTATTACCCATATAATGCAGTTATTATCGCTAGAACTGTAATAATTATACTTATTACTTATATTTTTAGCAATATAACGTGCATTATTACCCATATAATGCAGTTATTATCGCTAGAACTGTAATAATTATACTTATTACTTATATTATTATCAATATAACATGCATTATTACCCATATTATGCAGTTATTATCGCTAGAACTATAATAAATATACGTATTACTTTTATTATCATCAATACTACATGCATTATTACCCATATTATGCAGTTATTGTCGATAGACCTGTAATAAATATACTTATTACTTTTATTATTATCAATATAACATGCACTATTTGCCATATTTTACTATTATTATCGCTAGAACTATAATAATTATACTTATTACTCCCGATATTATCAATATAACATGCATTATTACCCATATAATGCAGTTATTATCGCTAGAACTGTAATAATTATACTTATTACTTATATTATTCTCAATATAACATGCATTATTACCCATATAATGCAGTTATTATCGCTAGAACTGTAATAATTGTACTCATTACTTATATTATTAGCAATATAACGTGCATTATTACCCATATTATGCAGTTATTATCGCTAGAACTGTAATAATTATACTTATTACTTATATCGTAATCAATATAACATGCATTATTACCCATATAATAGAGGTATTATCGCTAGAACTGTAATAATTATACTTATTACTTATACTATTAGCAATATAACGTCCATTCTAACCCATATAATGCAGTTATTATCGCTAGAACTGTAATAATTATACTTATTACTTACATTGTTAGCAATATAACGTGCATTATTACCCATATAATGCAGTTATTATCGCTAGAACTGTAATAATTATACTTATTACTTATATTATTCTCAATATAACATGCATTATTACCCATATTATGCAGTTATTATCGCTAGAACTATAATAAATATACGTATTACTTTCATTATCATCAACATAACATGCATTATTACCCATATAATGGAGGTATTATCGCTGGAACTGTAATAATTATACTGATTACTTATATTATTAGCAATATAACATGCATTATTACCCATATTATGCAGTTATTATCGCTAGAACTATAATAAATATACGTATTACTTTCATTATCATCAACATAACATGCATTATTACCCATATAATGGAGGTATTATCGCTGGAACTGTAATAATTATACTTATTACTTATATTATTATCGATATAACATGCATTATTACCCATATCATGCAGTTATTATCGCTAGAACTGTAATAATTGTACTCATTACTTATATTATTTGCAATATAACGTGCATTATTACCCATATTATGCAGTTATTATCGCTAGAACTGTAATAATTATACTTATTACTTATATCATTATCAATATAACATGCATTATTACCCATATAATGCAGTTATTATCGCTAGAACTGTAATAATTATACTTATTGCTTATATTGTTAGCAATATAACGTGCATTATTACCCATATAATGCAGTTATTATCGCTAGAACTGTAATAAATATACTTACTACTTTCATTATCATCAATATAACTTGCATTATTACCCATATTATGCAGTTATTATCGATAGAACTGTAATAAATATATTTATTAGTTTTATTATTATCAACATAACATGCACTATTTGCCATATTTTACTATTATTATCGCTAGAACTATAATAATTATACTTATTACTCCCGATATTATCAATATAACATGCATTATTACCCATATAATGCAGTTATTATCGCTAGAACTCTAATAATTATACTTATTGCTTATATTGTTAGCAATATAACGTGCATTATTACCCATATAATGCAGTTATTATCGCTAGAACTGTAATAATTATACTTATTACTCATATTATTATCAATATAACATGCATTATTACCCATATTATGCAGTTATTATCGCTAGAACTGTAATAAATATACTCACTACTTTCATTATCATCAATATAACATGCATTATTACCCATATTAAGAAGTTATTATCGCTAGAACTGTAATAACTATACTTATTACTCATATTATTATCAATATAACATGCATTATTACCCATATTATGCAGTTATTATCGCTAGAACTATAATAAATATACGTATTACTTTTATTATCATCAATATAACATGCATTATTAACCATATTATGCAGTTATTATCGATAGAACTGTAATAAATATACTTATTACTTTTATTATTATCAACATAACATGCACTATTTGCCATATTTTACTATTATTATCGCTAGAACTATAATAATTATACTTATTACTCCCGATATTATCAATATAACATGCATTATTAGCCATATTATGCAGTTATTATCGCTACAACTGTAATAAATATACTTACTACTTTCATTATCATCAATATAACATGCAGTATTACCCATATTAAGAAGTTATTATCGCTTGAACTGTAATAACTATACTTATTACTCATATTATTATCAATATAACATGCATTATTACCCATATAATGCAGTTATTATCGCTAGAACTGTAATAATTATACTTATTACTTATATTTTTAGCAATATAACGTGCATTATTACCCATATAATGCAGTTATTATCCCAAAACTGTAATAATTATACTTATTACTTATATTATTATCAATATAACATGCATTATTACCCATATTATGCAGTTATTATCGCTAGAACTATAATAAATATACGTATTACTTTTATTATCATCAATACTACATGCATTATTACCCATATTATGCAGTTATTGTCGATAGACCTGTAATAAATATACTTATTACTTTTATTATTATCAATATAACATGCACTATTTGCCATATTTTACTATTATTATCGCTAGAACTATAATAATTATACTTATTACTCCCGATATTATCAATATAACATGCATTATTACCCATATAATGCAGTTATTATCGCTAGAACTGTAATAATTATACTTATTACTTATATTATTCTCAATATAACATGCATTATTACCCATATAATGCAGTTATTATCGCTAGAACCGTAATAATTGTACTCATTACTTATATTATTAGCAATATAACGTGCATTATTACCCATATTATGCAGTTATTATCGCTAGAACTGTAATAATTATACTTATTACTTATATCATAATCAATATAACATGCATTATTACCCATATAATAGAGGTATTATCGCTAGAACTGTAATAATTATACTTATTACTTATACTATTAGCAATATAACGTCCATTCTTACCCATATAATGCAGTTATTATCGCTAGAACTGTAATAATTATACTTATTACTTACATTGTTAGCAATATAACGTGCATTATTACCCATATAATGCAGTTATTATCGCTAGAACTGTAATAATTATACTTATTACTTATATTATTCTCAATATAACATGCATTATTACCCATATTATGCAGTTATTATCGCTAGAACTATAATAAATATACGTATTACTTTCATTATCATCAACATAACATGCATTATTACCCATATAATGGAGGTATTATCGCTGGAACTGTAATAATTATACTGATTACTTATATTATTATCAATATAACATGCATTATTACCCATATTATGCAGTTATTATCCCTAGAACCATAATAAATATACTTATTACTCCCAATATTATCAACATAACATGAATTTTTACCCATATAATGCAGTTACTATCGCTAGAACTGTAATAATTATACTTATTACTTATATTATTATCGATATAACATGCATTATTACCCATATAATGCAGTTATTATCGCTAGAACTGTAATAATTGTACTCATTACTTATATTATTTGCAATATAACGTGCATTATTACCCATATTATGCAGTTATTATCGCTAGAACTGTAATAATTATACTTATTACTTATATCATTATCAATATAACATGCATTATTACCCATATAATGGAGGTATTATCGCTTGAACTGTAATAATTATACTTATTACTTATACTATTAGCAATATAACGTGCATTGTTACCCATATAATGCAGTTATTATCGCTAGAACTGTAATAGTTATACTTATTACTTATATTGTTAGCAATATAACGTACATTATTACCCATATTATGCAGTTATTGTCGATAGAACTGTAATAAATATACTTATTACTTTTATTATTATCAATATAACATGCACTATTTGCCATATTTTACTATTATTATCGCTAGAACTATAATAATTATACTTATTACTCCCGATATTATCAATATAACATGCATTATTACCCATATAATGCAGTTATTATCGCTAGAACTGTAATAATTATACTTATTGCTTATATTGTTAGCAATATAACGTGCATTATTACCCATATAATGCAGTTATTATCGCTAGAACTGTAATAAATATACTTACTACTTTCATTATCATCAATATAACATGCATTATTACCCATATTAAGAAGTTATTATCGCTAGAACTGTAATAATTATACTTATTACTCATATTATTATCAATATAACATGCATTATTACCCATATAATGCAGTTATTATCGCTAGAACTGTAATAATTATACTTATTACTTATATTATTATCAACATAACATGCATTATTACCCATATAATGGAGGTATTATTGCTAGAACTGTAATAATTATACTTATTACTTACACTATTAGCAATATAACGTGCATTGTTACCCATATAATGCAGTTATTATCGCCAGAACTATAATAATTATACTTATTACTCCCGATATTATCAATATAACATGCATTATTAGCCATATTATGCAGTTATTATCGCTAGAACTGTAATAAATATACTTACTACTTTCATTATCACCAATATAACATGCAGTATTACCCATATTAAGAAGTTATTATCGCTTGAACTGTAATAACTATACTTATTACTCATATTATTATCAATATAACATGCATTATTACCCATATAATGCAGTTATTATCGCTAGAACTGTAATAATTATACTTATTACTTATATTTTTAGCAATATAACGTGCATTATTACCCATATAATGCAGTTATTATCGCTAGAACTGTAATAATTATACTTATTACTTATATTATTATCAATATAACATGCATTATTACCCATATTATGCAGTTATTATCGCTAGAACTATAATAAATATACGTATTACTTTTATTATCATCAATACTACATGCATTATTACCCATATTATGCAGTTATTGTCGATAGACCTGTAATAAATATACTTATTACTTTTATTATTATCAATATAACATGCACTATTTGCCATATTTTACTATTATTATCGCTAGAACTATAATAATTATACTTATTACTCCCGATATTATCAATATAACATGCATTATTACCCATATAATGCAGTTATTATCGCTAGAACTGTAATAATTATACTTATTACTTATATTATTCTCAATATAACATGCATTATTACCCATATAATGCAGTTATTATCGCTAGAACTGTAATAATTGTACTCATTACTTATATTATTAGCAATATAACGTGCATTATTACCCATATTATGCAGTTATTATCGCTAGAACTGTAATAATTATACTTATTACTTATATCGTAATCAATATAACATGCATTATTACCCATATAATAGAGGTATTATCGCTAGAACTGTAATAATTATACTTATTACTTATACTATTAGCAATATAACGTCCATTCTAACCCATATAATGCAGTTATTATCGCTAGAACTGTAATAATTATACTTATTACTTACATTGTTAGCAATATAACGTGCATTATTACCCATATAATGCAGTTATTATCGCTAGAACTGTAATAATTATACTTATTACTTATATTATTCTCAATATAACATGCATTATTACCCATATTATGCAGTTATTATCGCTAGAACTATAGTAAATATACGTATTACTTTCATTATCATCAACATAACATGCATTATTACCCATATAATGGAGGTATTATCGCTGGAACTGTAATAATTATACTGATTACTTATATTATTAGCAATATAACATGCATTATTACCCATATTATGCAGTTATTATCGCTAGAACTATAATAAATATACGTATTACTTTCATTATCATCAACATAACATGCATTATTACCCATATAATGGAGGTATTATCGCTGGAACTGTAATAATTATACTTATTACTTATATTATTATCGATATAACATGCATTATTACCCATATCATGCAGTTATTATCGCTAGAACTGTAATAATTGTACTCATTACTTATATTATTTGCAATATAACGTGCATTATTACCCATATTATGCAGTTATTATCGCTAGAACTGTAATAATTATACTTATTACTTATATCATTATCAATATAACATGCATTATTACCCATATAATGCAGTTATTATCGCTAGAACTGTAATAATTATACTTATTGCTTATATTGTTAGCAATATAACGTGCATTATTACCCATATAATGCAGTTATTATCGCTAGAACTGTAATAAATATACTTACTACTTTCATTATCATCAATATAACTTGCATTATTACCCATATTATGCAGTTATTATCGATAGAACTGTAATAAATATATTTATTAGTTTTATTATTATCAACATAACATGCACTATTTGCCATATTTTACTATTATTATCGCTAGAACTATAATAATTATACTTATTACTCCCGATATTATCAATATAACATGCATTATTACCCATATAATGCAGTTATTATCGCTAGAACTCTAATAATTATACTTATTGCTTATATTGTTAGCAATATAACGTGCATTATTACCCATATAATGCAGTTATTATCGCTAGAACTGTAATAATTATACTTATTACTCATATTATTATCAATATAACATGCATTATTACCCATATTATGCAGTTATTATCGCTAGAACTGTAATAAATATACTCACTACTTTCATTATCATCAATATAACATGCATTATTACCCATATTAAGAAGTTATTATCGCTAGAACTGTAATAACTATACTTATTACTCATATTATTATCAATATAACATGCATTATTACCCATATTATGCAGTTATTATCGCTAGAACTATAATAAATATACGTATTACTTTTATTATCATCAATATAACATGCATTATTAACCATATTATGCAGTTATTATCGATAGAACTGTAATAAATATACTTATTACTTTTATTATTATCAACATAACATGCACTATTTGCCATATTTTACTATTATTATCGCTAGAACTATAATAATTATACTTATTACTCCCGATATTATCAATATAACATGCATTATTAGCCATATTATGCAGTTATTATCGCTACAACTGTAATAAATATACTTACTACTTTCATTATCATCAATATAACATGCAGTATTACCCATATTAAGAAGTTATTATCGCTTGAACTGTAATAACTATACTTATTACTCATATTATTATCAATATAACATGCATTATTACCCATATAATGCAGTTATTATCGCTAGAACTGTAATAATTATACTTATTACTTATATTTTTAGCAATATAACGTGCATTATTACCCATATAATGCAGTTATTATCCCAAAACTGTAATAATTATACTTATTACTTATATTATTATCAATATAACATGCATTATTACCCATATTATGCAGTTATTATCGCTAGAACTATAATAAATATACGTATTACTTTTATTATCATCAATACTACATGCATTATTACCCATATTATGCAGTTATTGTCGATAGACCTGTAATAAATATACTTATTACTTTTATTATTATCAATATAACATGCACTATTTGCCATATTTTACTATTATTATCGCTAGAACTATAATAATTATACTTATTACTCCCGATATTATCAATATAACATGCATTATTACCCATATAATGCAGTTATTATCGCTAGAACTGTAATAATTATACTTATTACTTATATTATTCTCAATATAACATGCATTATTACCCATATAATGCAGTTATTATCGCTAGAACCGTAATAATTGTACTCATTACTTATATTATTAGCAATATAACGTGCATTATTACCCATATTATGCAGTTATTATCGCTAGAACTGTAATAATTATACTTATTACTTATATCATAATCAATATAACATGCATTATTACCCATATAATAGAGGTATTATCGCTAGAACTGTAATAATTATACTTATTACTTATACTATTAGCAATATAACGTCCATTCTTACCCATATAATGCAGTTATTATCGCTAGAACTGTAATAATTATACTTATTACTTACATTGTTAGCAATATAACGTGCATTATTACCCATATAATGCAGTTATTATCGCTAGAACTGTAATAATTATACTTATTACTTATATTATTCTCAATATAACATGCATTATTACCCATATTATGCAGTTATTATCGCTAGAACTATAATAAATATACGTATTACTTTCATTATCATCAACATAACATGCATTATTACCCATATAATGGAGGTATTATCGCTGGAACTGTAATAATTATACTGATTACTTATATTATTATCAATATAACATGCATTATTACCCATATTATGCAGTTATTATCCCTAGAACCATAATAAATATACTTATTACTCCCAATATTATCAACATAACATGAATTTTTACCCATATAATGCAGTTACTATCGCTAGAACTGTAATAATTATACTTATTACTTATATTATTATCGATATAACATGCATTATTACCCATATAATGCAGTTATTATCGCTAGAACTGTAATAATTGTACTCATTACTTATATTATTTGCAATATAACGTGCATTATTACCCATATTATGCAGTTATTATCGCTAGAACTGTAATAATTATACTTATTACTTATATCATTATCAATATAACATGCATTATTACCCATATAATGGAGGTATTATCGCTTGAACTGTAATAATTATACTTATTACTTATACTATTAGCAATATAACGTGCATTGTTACCCATATAATGCAGTTATTATCGCTAGAACTGTAATAGTTATACTTATTACTTATATTGTTAGCAATATAACGTGCATTATTACCCATATTATGCAGTTATTGTCGATAGAACTGTAATAAATATACTTATTACTTTTATTATTATCAATATAACATGCACTATTTGCCATATTTTACTATTATTATCGCTAGAACTATAATAATTATACTTATTACTCCCGATATTATCAATATAACATGCATTATTACCCATATAATGCAGTTATTATCGCTAGAACTGTAATAATTATACTTATTGCTTATATTGTTAGCAATATAACGTGCATTATTACCCATATAATGCAGTTATTATCGCTAGAACTGTAATAAATATACTTACTACTTTCATTATCATCAATATAACATGCATTATTACCCATATTAAGAAGTTATTATCGCTAGAACTGTAATAATTATACTTATTACTCATATTATTATCAATATAACATGCATTATTACCCATATAATGCAGTTATTATCGCTAGAACTGTAATAATTATACTTATTACTTATATTATTATCAACATAACATGCATTATTACCCATATAATGGAGGTATTGTTGCTAGAACTGTAATAATTATACTTATTACTTACACTATTAGCAATATAACGTGCATTGTTACCCATATAATGCAGTTATTATCGCCAGAACTATAATAATTATACTTATTACTCCCGATATTATCAATATAACATGCATTATTAGCCATATTATGCAGTTATTATCGCTAGAACTGTAATAAATATACTTACTACTTTCATTATCATCAATATAACATGCAGTATTACCCATATTAAGAAGTTATTATCGCTTGAACTGTAATAACTATACTTATTACTCATATTATTATCAATATAACATGCATTATTACCCATATAATGCAGTTATTATCGCTAGAACTGTAATAATTATACTTATTACTTATATTTTTAGCAATATAACGTGCATTATTACCCATATAATGCAGTTATTATCGCTAGAACTGTAATAATTATACTTATTACTTATATTATTATCAATATAACATGCATTATTACCCATATTATGCAGTTATTATCGCTAGAACTATAATAAATATACGTATTACTTTTATTATCATCAATACTACATGCATTATTACCCATATTATGCAGTTATTGTCGATAGACCTGTAATAAATATACTTATTACTTTTATTATTATCAATATAACATGCACTATTTGCCATATTTTACTATTATTATCGCTAGAACTATAATAATTATACCTATTACTCCCGATATTATCAATATAACATGCATTATTACCCATATAATGCAGTTATTATCGCTAGAACTGTAATAATTATACTTATTACTTATATTATTCTCAATATAACATGCATTATTACCCATATAATGCAGTTATTATCGCTAGAACTGTAATAATTGTACTCATTACTTATATTATTAGCAATATAAAGTGCATTATTACCCATATTATGCAGTTATTATCGCTAGAACTGTAATAATTATACTTATTACTTATATCGTAATCAATATAACATGCATTATTACCCATATAATAGAGGTATTATCGCTAGAACTGTAATAATTATACTTATTACTTATACTATTAGCAATATAACGTCCATTCTAACCCATATAATGCAGTTATTATCGCTAGAACTGTAATAATTATACTTATTACTTACATTGTTAGCAATATAACGTGCATTATTACCCATATAATGCAGTTATTATCGCTAGAACTGTAATAATTATACTTATTACTTATATTATTCTCAATATAACATGCATTATTACCCATATTATGCAGTTATTATCGCTAGAACTATAATAAATATACGTATTACTTCCATTATCATCAACATAACATGCATTATTACCCATATAATGGAGGTATTATCGCTGGAACTGTAATAATTATACTGATTACTTATATTATTAGCAATATAACATGCATTATTACCCATATTATGCAGTTATTATCGCTAGAACTATAATAAATATACGTATTACTTTCATTATCATCAACATAACATGCATTATTACCCATATAATGGAGGTATTATCGCTGGAACTGTAATAATTATACTTATTACTTATATTATTATCGATATAACATGCATTATTACCCATATAATGCAGTTATTATCGCTAGAACTGTAATAATTGTACTCATTACTTATATTATTTGCAATATAACGTGCATTATTACCCATATTATGCAGTTATTATCGCTAGAACTGTAATAATTATACTTATTACTTATATCATTATCAATATAACATGCATTATTACCCATATAATGCAGTTATTATCGCTAGAACTGTAATAATTATACTTATTGCTTATATTGTTAGCAATATAACGTGCATTATTACCCATATAATGCAGTTATTATCGCTAGAACTGTAATAAATATACTTACTACTTTCATTATCATCAATATAACTTGCATTATTACCCATATTATGCAGTTATTATCGATAGAACTGTAATAAATATATTTATTAGTTTTATTATTATCAACATAACATGCACTATTTGCCATATTTTACTATTATTATCGCTAGAACTATAATAATTATACTTATTACTCCCGATATTATCAATATAACATGCATTATTACCCATATAATGCAGTTATTATCGCTAGAACTCTAATAATTATACTTATTGCTTATATTGTTAGCAATATAACGTGCATTATTACCCATATAATGCAGTTATTATCGCTACAACTGTAATAATTATACTTATTACTCATATTATTATCAATATAACATGCATTATTACCCATATTATGCAGTTATTATCGCTAGAACTGTAATAAATATACTCACTACTTTCATTATCATCAATATAACATGCATTATTACCCATATTAAGAAGTTATTATCGCTAGAACTGTAATAACTATACTTATTACTCATATTATTATCAATATAACATGCATTATTACCCATATTATGCAGTTATTATCGCTAGAACTATAATAAATATACGTATTACTTTTATTATCATCAATATAACATGCATTATTAACCATATTATGCAGTTATTATCGATAGAACTGTAATAAATATACTTATTACTTTTATTATTATCAACATAACATGCACTATTTGCCATATTTTACTATTATTATCGCTAGAACTATAATAATTATACTTATTACTCCCGATATTATCAATATAACATGCATTATTAGCCATATTATGCAGTTATTATCGCTAGAACTGTAATAAATATACTTACTACTTTCATTATCATCAATATAACATGCAGTATTACCCATATTAAGAAGTTATTATCGCTTGAACTGTAATAACTATACTTATTACTCATATTATTATCAATATAACATGCATTATTACCCATATAATGCAGTTAGTATCGCTAGAACTGTAATAATTATACTTATTACTTATATTTTTAGCAATATAACGTGCATTATTACCCATATAATGCAGTTATTATCGCTAGAACTGTAATAATTATACTTATTACTTATATTATTATCAATATAACATGCATTATTACCCATATTATGCAGTTATTATCGCTAGAACTATAATAAATATACGTATTACTTTTATTATCATCAATACTACATGCATTATTACCCATATTATGCAGTTATTGTCGATAGACCTGTAATAAATATACTTATTACTTTTATTATTATCAATATAACATGCACTATTTGCCATATTTTACTATTATTATCGCTAGAACTATAATAATTATACTTATTACTCCCGATATTATCAATATAACATGCATTATTACCCATATAATGCAGTTATTATCGCTAGAACTGTAATAATTATACTTATTACTTATATTATTCTCAATATAACATGCATTATTACCCATATAATGCAGTTATTATCGCTAGAACCGTAATAATTGTACTCATTACTTATATTATTAGCAATATAACGTGCATTATTACCCATATTATGCAGTTATTATCGCTAGAACTGTAATAATTATACTTATTACTTATATCATAATCAATATAACATGCATTATTACCCATATAATAGAGGTATTATCGCTAGAACTGTAATAATTATACTTATTACTTATACTATTAGCAATATAACGTCCATTCTTACCCATATAATGCAGTTATTATCGCTAGAACTGTAATAATTATACTTATTACTTACATTGTTAGCAATATAACGTGCATTATTACCCATATAATGCAGTTATTATCGCTAGAACTGTAATAATTATACTTATTACTTATATTATTCTCAATATAACATGCATTATTACCCATATTATGCAGTTATTATCGCTAGAACTATAATAAATATACGTATTACTTTCATTATCATCAACATAACATGCATTATTACCCATATAATGGAGGTATTATCGCTGGAACTGTAATAATTATACTGATTACTTATATTATTATCAATATAACATGCATTATTACCCATATTATGCAGTTATTATCCCTAGAACCATAATAAATATACTTATTACTCCCAATATTATCAATATAACATGAATTTTTACCCATATAATGCAGTTACTATCGCTAGAACTGTAATAATTATACTTATTACTTATATTATTATCGATATAACATGCATTATTACCCATATAATGCAGTTATTATCGCTAGAACTGTAATAATTGTACTCATTACTTATATTATTTGCAATATAACGTGCATTATTACCCATATTATGCAGTTATTATCGCTAGAACTGTAATAATTATACTTATTACTTATATCATTATCAATATAACATGCATTATTACCCATATAATGGAGGTATTATCGCTTGAACTGTAATAATTATACTTATTACTTATACTATTAGCAATATAACGTGCATTGTTACCCATATAATGCAGTTATTATCGCTAGAACTGTAATAGTTATACTTATTACTTATATTGTTAGCAATATAACGTGCATTATTACCCATATTATGCAGTTATTGTCGATAGAACTGTAATAAATATACTTATTACTTTTATTATTATCAATATAACATGCACTATTTGCCATATTTTACTATTATTATCGCTAGAACTATAATAATTATACTTATTGCTTATATTGTTAGCAATATAACGTGCATTATTACCCATATAATGCAGTTATTATCGCTAGAACTGTAATAAATATACTTACTACTTTCATTATCATCAATATAACATGCATTATTACCCATATTAAGAAGTTATTATCGCTAGAACTGTAATAATTATACTTATTACTCATATTATTATCAATATAACATGCATTATTACCCATATAATGCAGTTATTATCGCTAGAACTGTAATAATTATACTTATTACTTATATTATTATCAACATAACATGCATTATTACCCATATAATGGAGGTATTATTGCTAGAACTGTAATAATTATACTTATTACTTACACTATTAGCAATATAACGTGCATTGTTACCCATATAATGCAGTTATTATCGCCAGAACTGTAATAATTATACTTATTACTTATATTATTCTCAATATAACATGCATTATTACCCATATTATGCAGTTATTATCGCAAGAACTATAATAAATATACGTATTACTTTTATTATCATCAATATAACTTGCATTATTACCCATATTATGCAGTTATTATCGATAGAACTGTAATAAATATATTTATTAGTTTTATTATTATCAACATAACATGCACTATTTGCCATATTTTACTATTATTATCGCTAGAACTATAATAATTATACTTATTACTCCCGATATTATCAATATAACATGCATTATTAGCCATATTATGCAGTTATTATGGCTAGAACTGTAATAAATATACTTACTACTTTCATTATCATCAATATAACATGCATTATTACCCATATTAAGAAGTTATTATCGATAGAACTGTAATAAATATACTTATTACTTATATTATTATCAATATAACATGCATTATTACCCATATTATGCAGTTATTATCGCTAGAACTATAATAAATATACGTATTACTTTTATTATCATCAATATAACATGCATTATTACCCATATTATGCAGTTATTATCGATAGAACTGTAATAAATACACTTACTACTTTTACTATTATCAATATATCATGCACTATTAGCCATATTTTACTATTATTATCGCTAGAACCATAATAATTATACTTATTACTCCCGATGTTATCAATATAACATGCATTATTACCCATATAATGCAGTTATTATCGCTAGAACTGTAATAATTATACTTATTACTTATATTATTATCAATATAACATGCATTATTACCCATATAATGCAGTTATTATCGCTAGAACTGTAATAATTGTACTCATTACTCATATTATTAGCAATATAACGTGCATTATTACCCATATTATGCAGTTATTATCGCTAGAACTGTAATAATTATACTTATTACTTATATTATTCTCAATATAACATGCATTATTAGCCATATTATGCAGTTATTATCGCTAGAACTGTAATAAATATACTTACTACTTACATTATCATCAATATAACATGCATTATTACCCATATTAAGAAGTTATTATCGCTAGAACTTTAATAACTATACTTATTACTCATATTATTATCAATATAACATGCATTATTACCCATATAATAGAGGTATTATCGCTAGAACTGTAATAATTATACTTATTACTTATATCATTATCAATATAACGTCCATTCTTACCCATATAATGCAGTTATTATCGCTAGAACTGTAATAATTATACTTATTACTTATACTATTAGCAATATAACGTCCATTCTTACCCATATAATGCAGTTATTATCGCTAGAACTGTAATAATTATACTTATTACTTATATTGTTAGCAATATAACGTGCATTATTACCCATATTATGCAGTTATTGTCGATAGAACTGTAATAAATATACTTATTACTTTTATTATTATCAATATAACATGCACTATTTGCCATATTTTACTATTATTATCGCTAGAACTATAATAATTATACTTATTACTCCCGATATTATCAATATAACTTGCATTATTACCCATATAATGCAGTTATTATCGCTAGAACTCTAATAATTATACTTATTGCTTATATTGTTAGCAATATAACGTGCATTATTACCCATATAATGCAGTTATTATCGCTAGAACTGTAATAATTATACTTATTACTTATATTATAATCAATATAACATGCATTATTACCCATATTATGCAGTTATTATCGCTAGAACTGTAATAAATATACTCACTACTTTCATTATCATCAATATAACATGCATTATTACCCATATTAAGAAGTTATTATCGCTAGAACTGTAATAACTATACTTATTACTCATATTATTATCAATATAACATGCATTATTACCCATATTATGCAGTTATTATCGCTAGAACTATAATAAATATACGTATTACTTTTATTATCATCAATATAACATGCATTATTAACCATATTATGCAGTTATTATCGATAGAACTGCAATAAATATACTTATTACTTTTATTATTATCAACATAACATGCACTATTTGCCATATTTTACTATTATTATCGCTAGAACTATAATAATTATACTTATTACTCCCGATATTATCAATATAACATGCATTATTAGCCATATTATGCAGTTATTATCGCTAGAACTGTAATAAATATACTTACTACTTTCATTATCATCAATATAACATGCAGTATTACCCATATTAAGAAGTTATTATCGCTTGAACTGTAATAACTATACTTATTACTCATATTATTATCAATATAACATGCATTATTACCCATATAATGCAGTTATTATCGCTAGAACTATAATAAATATACGTATTACTTTTATTATCATCAATATAACATGCATTATTACCCATATTATGCAGTTATTATGGATAGGACTGTAATAAATATACTTATTACTTTTATTATTATCAATATAACATGCACTATTTGCCATATTTTACTATTATTATCGCTAGAACTATAATAATTATACTTATTACTCCCGATATTATCAATATAACATGCATTATTACCCATATAATGCAGTTATTATCGCTAGAACTGTAATAATTATACTTATTACTTATATTTTTAGCAATATAACGTGCATTATTACCCATATAATGCAGTTATTATCGCTAGAACTGTAATAATTATACTTATTACTTATATTATTATCAATATAACATGCATTATTACCCATATTATGCAGTTATTATCGCTAGAACTATAATAAATATACGTATTACTTTTATTATCATCAATACTACATGCATTATTACCCATATTATGCAGTTATTGTCGATAGACCTGTAATAAATATACTTATTACTTTTATTATTATCAATATAACATGCACTATTTGCCATATTTTACTGTTATTATCGCTAGAACTATAATAATTATACTTATTACTCCCGATATTATCAATATAACATGCATTATTACCCATATAATGCAGTTATTATCGCTAGAACTGTAATAATTATACTTATTACTTATATTATTCTCAATATAACATGCATTATTACCCATATAATGCAGTTATTATCGCTAGAACTGTAATAATTATACTTATTACTTATATTATTATCAACATAACATGCATTATTACCCATATAATGGAGGTATTATTGCTAGAACTGTAATAATTATACTTATTACTTACACTATTAGCAATATAACGTGCATTGTTACCCATATAATGCAGTTATTATCGCCAGAACTGTAATAATTATACTTATTACTTATATTATTCTCAATATAACATGCATTATTACCCATATTATGCAGTTATTATCGCAAGAACTATAATAAATATACGTATTACTTTTATTATCATCAATATAACATGCATTATTAACCATATTATGCAGTTATTATCGATAGAACTGTAATAAATATACTTATTACTTTTATTATTATCAACATAACATGCACTATTTGCCATATTTTACTATTATTATCGCTAGAACTATAATAATTATACTTATTACTCCCGATATTATCAATATAACATGCATTATTAGCCATATTATGCAGTTATTATCGCTAGAACTGTAATAATTATACTTATTGCTTATATTGTTAGCAATATAACGTGCATTATTACCCATATAATGCAGTTATTATCGCTAGAACTGTAATAATTATACTTATTACTTATATTATTATCAATATAACATGCATTATTACCCATATTATGCAGTTATTATCGCTAGAACTATAATAAATATACGTATTACTTTCATTATCATCAATATAACATGCATTATTACCCATATAATGCAGTTATTATCGCTAGAACTGTAATAATTATACTTATTACTTATATTATTATCAATATAACATGCATTATTACCCATATTATGCAGTTATTATCGCTAGAACTATAATAAATATCCGTATTTCTCCCAATGTTATCAATATAACATGCATTATTACCTATATTATGCAGTTATTATCGCTAGAACTCTAATAATTATACTTATTGCTTATATTGTTAGCAATATAACGTGCATTATTACCCATATAATGCAGTTATTATCGCTAGAACTGTAATAATTATACTTATTACTTATATTATAATCAATATAACATGCATTATTACCCATATTATGCAGTTATTATCGCTAGAACTGTAATAAATATACTCACTACTTTCATTATCATCAATATAACATGCATTATTACCCATATTAAGAAGTTATTATCGCTAGAACTGTAATAACTATACTTATTACTCATATTATTATCAATATAACATGCATTATTACCCATATTATGCAGTTATTATCGCTAGAACTATAATAAATATACGTATTACTTTTATTATCATCAATATAACATGCATTATTAACCATATTATGCAGTTATTATCGATAGAACTGCAATAAATATACTTATTACTTTTATTATTATCAACATAACATGCACTATTTGCCATATTTTACTATTATTATCGCTAGAACTATAATAATTATACTTATTACTCCCGATATTATCAATATAACATGCATTATTAGCCATATTATGCAGTTATTATCGCTAGGACTGTAATAAATATACTTACTACTTTCATTATCATCAATATAACATGCAGTATTACCCATATTAAGAAGTTATTATCGCTTGAACTGTAATAACTATACTTATTACTCATATTATTATCAATATAACATGCATTATTACCCATATAATGCAGTTATTATCGCTAGAACTATAATAAATATACGTATTACTTTTATTATCATCAATATAACATGCATTATTACCCATATTATGCAGTTATTATGGATAGGACTGTAATAAATATACTTATTACTTTTATTATTATCAATATAACATGCACTATTTGCCATATTTTACTATTATTATCGCTAGAACTATAATAATTATACTTATTACTCCCGATATTATCAATATAACATGCATTATTACCCATATAATGCAGTTATTATCGCTAGAACTGTAATAATTATACTTATTACTTATATTTTTAGCAATATAACGTGCATTATTACCCATATAATGCAGTTATTATCGCTAGAACTGTAATAATTATACTTATTACTTATATTATTATCAATATAACATGCATTATTACCCATATTATGCAGTTATTATCGCTAGAACTATAATAAATATACGTATTACTTTTATTATCATCAATACTACATGCATTATTACCCATATTATGCAGTTATTGTCGATAGACCTGTAATAAATATACTTATTACTTTTATTATTATCAATATAACATGCACTATTTGCCATATTTTACTGTTATTATCGCTAGAACTATAATAATTATACTTATTACTCCCGATATTATCAATATAACATGCATTATTACCCATATAATGCAGTTATTATCGCTAGAACTGTAATAATTATACTTATTACTTATATTATTCTCAATATAACATGCATTATTACCCATATAATGCAGTTATTATCGCTAGAACTGTAATAATTATACTTATTACTTATATTATTATCAACATAACATGCATTATTACCCATATAATGGAGGTATTATTGCTAGAACTGTAATAATTATACTTATTACTTACACTATTAGCAATATAACGTGCATTGTTACCCATATAATGCAGTTATTATCGCCAGAACTGTAATAATTATACTTATTACTTATATTATTCTCAATATAACATGCATTATTACCCATATTATGCAGTTATTATCGCAAGAACTATAATAAATATACGTATTACTTTTATTATCATCAATATAACATGCATTATTAACCATATTATGCAGTTATTATCGATAGAACTGTAATAAATATACTTATTACTTTTATTATTATCAACATAACATGCACTATTTGCCATATTTTACTATTATTATCGCTAGAACTATAATAATTATACTTATTACTCCCGATATTATCAATATAACATGCATTATTAGCCATATTATGCAGTTATTATCGCTAGAACTGTAATAATTATACTTATTGCTTATATTGTTAGCAATATAACGTGCATTATTACCCATATAATGCAGTTATTATCGCTAGAACTGTAATAATTATACTTATTACTTATATTATTATCAATATAACATGCATTATTACCCATATTATGCAGTTATTATCGCTAGAACTATAATAAATATACGTATTACTTTCATTATCATCAACATAACATGCATTATTACCCATATAATGGAGGTATTATCGCTGGAACTGTAATAATTATACTGATTACTTATATTATTATCAATATAACATGCATTATTACCCATATTATGCAGTTATTATCCCTAGAACCATAATAAATATACTTATTACTCCCAATATTATCAACATAACATGAATTTTTACCCATATAATGCAGTTACTATCGCTAGAACTGTAATAATTATACTTATTACTTATATTATTATCGATATAACATGCATTATTACCCATATAATGCAGTTATTATCGCTAGAACTGTAATAATTGTACTCATTACTTATATTATTTGCAATATAACGTGCATTATTACCCATATTATGCAGTTATTATCGCTAGAACTGTAATAATTATACTTATTACTTATATCATTATCAATATAACATGCATTATTACCCATATAATGGAGGTATTATCGCTTGAACTGTAATAATTATACTTATTACTTATATTATTCTCAATATAACATGCATTATTACCCATATAATGCAGTTATTATCGCTAGAACTGTAATAATTATACTTATTACTTATATTATTATCAATATAACATGCATTATTACCCATATTATGCAGTTATTATCGCTAGAACTATAATAAATATCCGTATTTCTCCCAATGTTATCAATATAACATGCATTATTACCTATATTATGCAGTTATTATCGCTAGAACTGTAATAATTGTACTCATTACTTTTATTATTAGCAATATAACGTGCATTATTACCCATATTATGCAGTTATTATCCCTAGAACCATAATAAATATACTTATTACTCCCAATATTATCAATATAACATGCATTTTTACCCATATAATGCAGTTATTATCGCTAGAACTGTAATAATTATACTTATTACTTATACCATTATCAATATAACATGCATTATTACCCATATAATGGAGGTATTATCGCTTGAACTGTAATAATTATACTTATTACTTATACTATTAGCAATATAACGTGCATTGTTACCCATATAATGCAGTTATTATCGCTAGAACTGTAATAATTATACTTATTACTTATATTGTTAGCAATATAACGTGCATTATTACCCATATAATGCAGTTATTATCGCTAGAACTATAATAAATATACGTATTACTTTTATTATCATCAATATAACATGCATTATTACCCATATTATGCAGTTATTATGGATAGGACTGTAATAAATATACTTATTACTTTTATTATTATCAATATAACATGCACTATTTGCCATATTTTACTATTATTATCGCTAGAACTATAATAATTATACTTATTACTCCCGATATTATCAATATAACATGCATTATTACCCATATAATGCAGTTATTATCGCTAGAACTGTAATAATTATACTTATTACTTATATTATTATCAATATAACATGCATTATTACCCATATTATGTAGTTATTATCGCTAGAACTATAATAAATATACGTATTACTTTCATTATCATCAATATAACATGCATTATTACCCATATAATGCAGTTATTATCGCTAGAACTGTAATAATTATACTTATTACTTATATTGTTAGCAATATAACGTGCATTATTACCCATATTATGCAGTTATTATCGCTAGAACTATAATAAATATACGTATTACTTTCATTATCATCAGTATAACATGCATTATTACCCACATAATGGAGGTATTATCGCTAGAACTGTAATAATTATACTTATTACTTATATTATTCTCAATATAACATGCATTATTACCCATATTATGCAGTTATTATCGATAGAACTGTAATAAATATACTTATTACTTTTACTATTATCAATATATCATGCACTACTAGCCATATTTTACTATTATTATCGCTAGAACTATAATAATTATACTTATTACTCCTAATATTATCAATATAACATGCCTCATTACGCATATAATGCAGTTATTATCGCTAGAACTGTAATAAATATACTTACTACTTTCATTATCATCAATATAACATGCATTATTACCCATATTATGCAGTTATTATCGATAGAACTGTAATCAATATACTTATTACTTTTACTATTATCAATATATCATGCACTATTAGTCATATTTTACTATTATTATCGCTAGAACTGTAATAATTATACTTATTACTTATATTATTCTCAATATAACATGCATTATTACCCATATTATGCAGTTATTATCGATAGAACTGTAATAAATATACTTATTACTTTTACTATTATCAATATATCATGCACTATTAGCCATATGTTACTATTATTATCACTAGAACTATAATAATTATACTTATTACTCCCGATGTTATCAATGTAACATACCTTATTACCCATATAATGCAGTTATTATCGCTAGAACTGTAATAATTATACTTATTACTTATATTATTCTCAATATAACATGCATTATTACCCATATTATGCAGTTATTATCGCTGGAGCTGTAATAATTGTACTCATTACTTATATTATTAGCAATATAACCTGCATTATTACCCATATTATGCAGTTATTATCGCTAGAACTGTAATAATTATACTTATTACTTATATCATTATCAATATAACATGCATTATAACCCATATAATAGAGGTATTATCGCTAGAACTGTAATAATTATACTTATTACTTATACTGTTAGCAATATAACGTGCATTGTTACCCATATAATGCAGTTATTATCGCCAGAACTGTAATAATTATACTTATTACTTATATTATTCTCAATATAACATGCATTATTACCCATATTATGCAGTTATTATCGCTAGAACTATAATAAATATACGTATTACTTTTATTATCATCAATATAACATGCATTATTACCCATATTATGCAGTTATTATCGATAGAACTGTAATAAATATACTTATTACTTTTACTATTATCAATATATCATGCACTATTAGTCATATTTTACTATTATTATCGCTAGGACTGTAATAATTATACTTATTACTTATATTATTAGCAATATAACGTGCATTATTACCTATATTATGCAGTTATTATCGCTAGAACTGTAGCAGTTATACTTATTACTTATATCATTATCAATATAACATGCATTATTACCCATATAATGGAGGTATTATCGCTAGAACTGTAATAATTATACTTATTACTTAGATTATTATCAATATAACATGCATTATTACCCATATTATGCAGTTATTATCGCTAGAACTGTAATAAATATACTTACTACTTTCATTATCATCAATATAACATGCATTATTACCCATATTATGCAGTTATTATCGATAGAACTGTAATCAATGTACTTATTACTTTTACTATTATCAATATATCATGCACTATTAGTCATATTTTACTATTATTATCGCTAGAACTGTAATAATTATACTTATTACTTATATTATTATCAATATAACATGCATTATTACCCATATTATGCAGTTATTATCGCTAGAACTATAATAAATATCCGTATTTCTCCCAATGTTATCAATATAACATGCATTATTACCTATATTATGCAGTTATTATCGCTAGAACTGTAATAATTGTACTCATTACTTTTATTATTAGCAATATAACGTGCATTATTACCCATATTATGCAGTTATTATCCCTAGAACCATAATAAATATACTTATTACTCCCAATATTATCAATATAACATGCATTTTTACCCATATAATGCAGTTATTATCGCTAGAACTGTAATAATTATACTTATTACTTATACCATTATCAATATAACATGCATTATTACCCATATAATGGAGGTATTATCGCTTGAACTGTAATAATTATACTTATTACTTATACTATTAGCAATATAACGTGCATTGTTACCCATATAATGCAGTTATTATCGCTAGAACTGTAATAATTATACTTATTACTTATATTGTTAGCAATATAACGTGCATTATTACCCATATTATGCAGTTATTGTCGATAGAACTGTAATAAATATACTTATTACTTTTATTATTATCAATATAACATGCACTATTTGCCATATTTTACTATTATTATCGCTAGAACTATAATAATTATACTTATTACTCCCGATATTATCAATATAACATGCATTATTACCCATATAATGCAGTTATTATCGCTAGAACTGTAATAATGATACTTATTGCTTATATTGTTAGCAATATAACGTGCATTATTACCCATATAATGCAGTTATTATCGCTAGAACTGTAATAATTATACTTATTACTTATATTATTATCAATATAACATGCATTATTACCCATATTATGCAGTTATTATCGCCAGTACTATAATAAATATACGTATTACTCCCAATATTATCAATATAACATGCATTATTACCTATATTATGCAGTTATTATCGCTAGAACTGTAATAATTGTACTCATTACTTTTATTATTAGCAATATAACGTGCATTATTACCCATATTATGCAGTTATTATCGCTAGAACTGTAATGATTATACTTATTACTTATATTATTCTCAATATAACATGCATTATTAGCCATATTATGCAGTTATTATCGCTAGAACTGTAATAAATATACTTACTACTTTCATTATCATCAATATAACATGCATTATTACCCATATTAAGAAGTTATTATCGCTAGAACTGTAATAACTATACTTATTACTCATATTATTATCAATATAACATGCATTATTACCCATATTATGCAGTTATTATCGCTAGAACTATAATAAATATACGTATTACTTTTATTATCATCAATATAACATGCATTATTACCCATATTATGCAGTTATTATCGATAGAACTGTAATATATATACTTATTACTTTTATTATTATCAACATAACATGCACTATTTGCCATATTTTACTATTATTATCGCTAGAACTATAATAATTATACTTATTACTCCCGATATTATCAATATAACATGCATTATTACCCATATAATGCAGTTATTATCGCTAGAACTGTTATAATTATACTTATTACTTATATTATTATCAATATAACATGCATTATTACACATATTATGCAGTTATTATCTCTAGAACCATAATAAATATACTTATTACTCCCAATATTATCAATATAACATGCATTTTTACCCATATAATGCAGTTATTATCGCTAGAACTGTAATAATTATACTTATTACTTATATTGTTAGCAATATAACGTGCATTATTACCCATATAATGCAGTTATTATCGCTAGAACTGTAATGATTGTACTTATTACTTAGATTATTATCAATATAACATCCATTATTACCCATATTATGCAGTTATTATGGATAGGACTGTAATAAATATACTTATTACTTTTATTATTATCAATATAACATGCACTATTTGCCATATTTTACTATTATTATCGCTAGAACTATAATAATTATACTTATTACTCCCGATATTATCAATATAACATGCATTATTACCCATATAATGCAGTTATTATCGCTAGAACTGTTATAATTATACTTATTACTTATATTATTATCAATATAACATGCATTATTACACATATTATGCAGTTATTATCTCTAGAACCATAATAAATATACTTATTACTCCCAATATTATCAATATAACATGCATTTTTACCCATATAATGCAGTTATTATCGCTAGAACTGTAATAATTATACTTATTACTTATATTGTTAGCAATATAACGTGCATTATTACCCATATAATGCAGTTATTATCGCTAGAACTATAATAAATATACGTATTACTTTTATTATCATCAATATAACATGCATTATTACCCATATTATGCAGTTATTATGGATAGGACTGTAATAAATATACTTATTACTTTTATTATTATCAATATAACATGCACTATTTGCCATATTTTACTATTATTATCGCTAGAACTATAATAATTATACTTATTACTCCCGATGTTATCAATGTAACATGCCTTATTACCCATATAATGCAGTTATTATCGCTAGAACTGTAATAATTATACTTATTACTTATATTATTCTCAATATAACATGCATTATTACCCATATTATGCAGTTATTATCGCTGGAGCTGTAATAATTGTACTCATTACTTATATTATTAGCAATATAACCTGCATTATTACCCATATTATGCAGTTATTATCGCTAGAACTGTAATAATTATACTTATTACTTATATCATTATCAATATAACATGCATTATAACCCATATAATAGAGGTATTATCGCTAGAACTGTAATAATTATACTTATTACTTATACTATTAGCAATATAACGTGCATTGTTACCCATATAATGCAGTTATTATCGCCAGAACTGTAATAATTATACTTATTACTTATATTATTCTCAATATAACATGCATTATTACCCATATTATGCAGTTATTATCGCTAGAACTATAATAAATATACGTATTACTTTTATTATCATCAATATAACATGCATTATTACCCATATTATGCAGTTATTATCGATAGAACTGTAATAAATATACTTATTACTTTTACTATTATCAATATATCATGCACTATTAGTCATATTTTACTATTATTATCGCTAGGACTGTAATAATTATACTTATTACTTATATTATTAGCAATATAACGTGCATTATTACCTATATTATGCAGTTATTATCGCTAGAACTGTAGCAGTTATACTTATTACTTATATCATTATCAATATAACATGCATTATTACCCATATAATGGAGGTATTATCGCTAGAACTGTAATAATTATACTTATTACTTAGATTATTATCAATATAACATGCATTATTACCCATATTATGCAGTTATTATCGCTAGAACTGTAATAAATATACTTACTACTTTCATTATCATCAATATAACATGCATTATTACCCATATTATGCAGTTATTATCGATAGAACTGTAATCAATGTACTTATTACTTTTACTATTATCAATATATCATGCACTATTAGTCATATTTTACTATTATTATCGCTAGAACTGTAATAATTATACTTATTACTTATATTATTATCAATATAACATGCATTATTACCCATATTATGCAGTTATTATCGCTAGAACTATAATAAATATCCGTATTTCTCCCAATGTTATCAATATAACATGCATTATTACCTATATTATGCAGTTATTATCGCTAGAACTGTAATAATTGTACTCATTACTTTTATTATTAGCAATATAACGTGCATTATTACCCATATTATGCAGTTATTATCCCTAGAACCATAATAAATATACTTATTACTCCCAATATTATCAATATAACATGCATTTTTACCCATATAATGCAGTTATTATCGCTAGAACTGTAATAATTATACTTATTACTTATACCATTATCAATATAACATGCATTATTACCCATATAATGGAGGTATTATCGCTTGAACTGTAATAATTATACTTATTACTTATACTATTAGCAATATAACGTGCATTGTTACCCATATAATGCAGTTATTATCGCTAGAACTGTAATAATTATACTTATTACTTATATTGTTAGCAATATAACGTGCATTATTACCCATATTATGCAGTTATTGTCGATAGAACTGTAATAAATATACTTATTACTTTTATTATTATCAATATAACATGCACTATTTGCCATATTTTACTATTATTATCGCTAGAACTATAATAATTATACTTATTACTCCCGATATTATCAATATAACATGCATTATTACCCATATAATGCAGTTATTATCGCTAGAACTGTAATAATGATACTTATTGCTTATATTGTTAGCAATATAACGTGCATTATTACCCATATAATGCAGTTATTATCGCTAGAACTGTAATAATTATACTTATTACTTATATTATTATCAATATAACATGCATTATTACCCATATTATGCAGTTATTATCGCCAGTACTATAATAAATATACGTATTACTCCCAATATTATCAATATAACATGCATTATTACCTATATTATGCAGTTATTATCGCTAGAACTGTAATAATTGTACTCATTACTTTTATTATTAGCAATATAACGTGCATTATTACCCATATTATGCAGTTATTATCGCTAGAACTGTAATGATTATACTTATTACTTATATTATTCTCAATATAACATGCATTATTAGCCATATTATGCAGTTATTATCGCTAGAACTGTAATAAATATACTTACTACTTTCATTATCATCAATATAACATGCATTATTACCCATATTAAGAAGTTATTATCGCTAGAACTGTAATAACTATACTTATTACTCATATTATTATCAATATAACATGCATTATTACCCATATTATGCAGTTATTATCGCTAGAACTATAATAAATATACGTATTACTTTTATTATCATCAATATAACATGCATTATTACCCATATTATGCAGTTATTATCGATAGAACTGTAATAAATATACTTATTACTTTTACTATTATCAATATATCATGCACTATTAGTCATATTTTACTATTATTATCGCTAGGACTGTAATAATTATACTTATTACTTATATTATTAGCAATATAACGTGCATTATTACCTATATTATGCAGTTATTATCGCTAGAACTGTAGCAGTTATACTTATTACTTATATCATTATCAATATAACATGCATTATTACCCATATAATGGAGGTATTATCGCTAGAACTGTAATAATTATACTTATTACTTAGATTATTATCAATATAACATGCATTATTACCCATATTATGCAGTTATTATCGCTAGAACTGTAATAAATATACTTACTACTTTCATTATCATCAATATAACATGCATTATTACCCATATTATGCAGTTATTATCGATAGAACTGTAATCAATGTACTTATTACTTTTACTATTATCAATATATCATGCACTATTAGTCATATTTTACTATTATTATCGCTAGAACTGTAATAATTATACTTATTACTTATATTATTATCAATATAACATGCATTATTACCCATATTATGCAGTTATTATCGCTAGAACTATAATAAATATCCGTATTTCTCCCAATGTTATCAATATAACATGCATTATTACCTATATTATGCAGTTATTATCGCTAGAACTGTAATAATTGTACTCATTACTTTTATTATTAGCAATATAACGTGCATTATTACCCATATTATGCAGTTATTATCCCTAGAACCATAATAAATATACTTATTACTCCCAATATTATCAATATAACATGCATTTTTACCCATATAATGCAGTTATTATCGCTAGAACTGTAATAATTATACTTATTACTTATACCATTATCAATATAACATGCATTATTACCCATATAATGGAGGTATTATCGCTTGAACTGTAATAATTATACTTATTACTTATACTATTAGCAATATAACGTGCATTGTTACCCATATAATGCAGTTATTATCGCTAGAACTGTAATAATTATACTTATTACTTATATTGTTAGCAATATAACGTGCATTATTACCCATATTATGCAGTTATTGTCGATAGAACTGTAATAAATATACTTATTACTTTTATTATTATCAATATAACATGCACTATTTGCCATATTTTACTATTATTATCGCTAGAACTATAATAATTATACTTATTACTCCCGATATTATCAATATAACATGCATTATTACCCATATAATGCAGTTATTATCGCTAGAACTGTAATAATGATACTTATTGCTTATATTGTTAGCAATATAACGTGCATTATTACCCATATAATGCAGTTATTATCGCTAGAACTGTAATAATTATACTTATTACTTATATTATTATCAATATAACATGCATTATTACCCATATTATGCAGTTATTATCGCCAGTACTATAATAAATATACGTATTACTCCCAATATTATCAATATAACATGCATTATTACCTATATTATGCAGTTATTATCGCTAGAACTGTAATAATTGTATTCATTACTTTTATTATTAGCAATATAACGTGCATTATTACCCATATTATGCAGTTATTATCGCTAGAACTATAATAATTATACTTATTACTCCCGATATTATCAATATAACATGCATTATTACCCATATAATGCAGTTATTATCGCTAGAACTGTTATAATTATACTTATTACTTATATTATTATCAATATAACATGCATTATTACACATATTATGCAGTTATTATCTCTAGAACCATAATAAATATACTTATTACTCCCAATATTATCAATATAACATGCATTTTTACCCATATAATGCAGTTATTATCGCTAGAACTGTAATAATTATACTTATTACTTATATTGTTAGCAATATAACGTGCATTATTACCCATATAATGCAGTTATTATCGCTAGAACTGTAATGATTGTACTTATTACTTAGATTATTATCAATATAACATCCATTATTACCCATATTATGCAGTTATTATGGATAGGACTGTAATAAATATACTTATTACTTTTATTATTATCAATATAACATGCACTATTTGCCATATTTTACTATTATTATCGCTAGAACTATAATAATTATACTTATTACTCCCGATATTATCAATATAACATGCATTATTACCCATATAATGCAGTTATTATCGCTAGAACTGTTATAATTATACTTATTACTTATATTATTATCAATATAACATGCATTATTACACATATTATGCAGTTATTATCTCTAGAACCATAATAAATATACTTATTACTCCCAATATTATCAATATAACATGCATTTTTACCCATATAATGCAGTTATTATCGCTAGAACTGTAATAATTATACTTATTACTTATATTGTTAGCAATATAACGTGCATTATTACCCATATAATGCAGTTATTATCGCTAGAACTATAATAAATATACGTATTACTTTTATTATCATCAATATAACATGCATTATTACCCATATTATGCAGTTATTATGGATAGGACTGTAATAAATATACTTATTACTTTTATTATTATCAATATAACATGCACTATTTGCCATATTTTACTATTATTATCGCTAGAACTATAATAATTATACTTATTACTCCCGATGTTATCAATGTAACATGCCTTATTACCCATATAATGCAGTTATTATCGCTAGAACTGTAATAATTATACTTATTACTTATATTATTCTCAATATAACATGCATTATTACCCATATTATGCAGTTATTATCGCTGGAGCTGTAATAATTGTACTCATTACTTATATTATTAGCAATATAACGTGCATTATTACCCATATAATGCAGTTATTATCGCTAGAACTGTAATAATTATACTTATTACTTATATTATTATCAATATAACATGCATTATTACCCATATTATGCAGTTATTATCGCTAGAACTATAATAAATATACGTATTACTTTTATTATCATCAATATAACATGCACTATTACCCATATTATGCAGTTATTATGGATAGGACTGTAATAAATATACTTCTTACTTTTATTATTATCAATATAACATGCACTATTTGCCATATTTTACTATTATTATCGCTAGAACTATAATAATTATACTTATTACTCCCGATATTATCAATATAACATGCATTATTACCCATATAATGCAGTTATTATCGCTAGAACTGTAATAATTATACTTATTACTTATATTATTATCAATATAACATGCATTATTACCCATATTATGTAGTTACAATCGCTAGAACTATAATAAATATACGTATTACTTTCATTATCATCAATATAACATGCATTATTACCCATATAATGCAGTTATTATCGCTAGAACTGTAATAATTATACTTATTACTTATATTGTTAGCAATATAACATGCATTATTACCCATATAATGCAGTTATTATCGCTAGAACTGTTATAATTATACTTATTACTTATATTATTATCAATATAACATGCATTATTACACATATTATGCAGTTATTATCTCTAGAACCATAATAAATATACTTATTACTCCCAATATTATCAATATAACATGCATTTTTACCCATATAATGCAGTTATTATCGCTAGAACTGTAATAATTATACTTATTACTTATATTGTTAGCAATATAACGTGCATTATTACCCATATAATGCAGTTATTATCGCTAGAACTGTAATGGTTGTACTTATTACTTAGATTATTATCAATATAACATCCATTATTACCCATATTATGCAGTTATTATGGATAGGACTGTAATAAATATACTTATTACTTTTATTATTATCAATATAACATGCACTATTTGCCATATTTTACTATTATTATCGCTAGAACTATAATAATTATACTTATTACTCCCGATATTATCAATATAACATGCATTATTACCCATATAATGCAGTTATTATCGCTAGAACTGTTATAATTATACTTATTACTTATATTATTATCAATATAACATGCATTATTACACATATTATGCAGTTATTATCTCTAGAACCATAATAAATATACTTATTACTCCCAATATTATCAATATAACATGCATTTTTACCCATATAATGCAGTTATTATCGCTAGAACTGTAATAATTATACTTATTACTTATATTGTTAGCAATATAACGTGCATTATTACCCATATAATGCAGTTATTATCGCTAGAACTATAATAAATATACGTATTACTTTTATTATCATCAATATAACATGCACTATTACCCATATTATGCAGTTATTATGGATAGGACTGTAATAAATATACTTCTTACTTTTATTATTATCAATATAACATGCACTATTTGCCATATTTTACTATTATTATCGCTAGAACTATAATAATTATACTTATTACTCCCGATATTATCAATATAACATGCATTATTACCCATATAATGCAGTTATTATCGCTAGAACTGTAATAATTATACTTATTACTTATATTATTATCAATATAACATGCATTATTACCCATATTATGTAGTTATTATCGCTAGAACTATAATAAATATACGTATTACTTTCATTATCATCAATATAACATGCATTATTACCCATATAATGCAGTTATTATCGCTAGAACTGTAATAATTATACTTATTACTTATATTGTTAGCAATATAACGTGCATTATTACCCATATTATGCAGTTGTTATCGCTAGAACTATAATAAATATACGTATTACTTTCATTATCATCAGTATAACATGCATTATTACCCACATAATGGAGGTATTATCGCTAGAACTGTAATAATTATACTTATTACTTATATTATTATCAATATAACATGCATTATTACCCATATTATGCACTTATTATCGACAGAACTGTAATAAATACACTTACTACTTTTACTATTATCAATATATCATGCACTATTAGCCATATGTTACTATTATTATCACTAGAACTCTAATAATTATACTTATTACTCCCGATGTTATCAATATAACATGCCTTATTACCCATATAATGCAGTTATTATCGCTAGAACTGTAATAATTATACTTATTACTTATATTATTCTCAATATAACATGCATTATTACCCATATTATGCAGTTATTATCGCTGGAGCTGTAATAATTGTACTCATTACTTATATCATTATCAATATAACATGCATTATAACCCATATAATAGAGGTATTATCGCTAGAACTGTAATAATTATACTTATTACTTATACTATTAGCAATATAACGTGCATTGTTACCCATATAATGCAGTTATTATCGCCAGAACTGTAATAATTATACTTATTACTTATATTATTCTCAATATAACATGCATTATTACCCATATTATGCAGTTATTATCGCTAGAACTATAATAAATATCCGTATTTCTCCCAATGTTATCAATATAACATGCATTATTACCTATATTATGCAGTTATTATCGCTAGAACTGTAATAATTGTACTCATTACTTTTATTATTAGCAATATAACGTGCATTATTACCCATATTATGCAGTTATTATCCCTAGAACCATAATAAATATACTTATTACTCCCAATATTATCAATATAACATGCATTTTTACCCATATAATGCAGTTATTATCGCTAGAACTGTAATAATTATACTTATTACTTATACCATTATCAATATAACATGCATTATTACCCATATAATGGAGGTATTATCGCTTGAACTGTAATAATTATACTTATTACTTATACTATTAGCAATATAACGTGCATTGTTACCCATATAATGCAGTTATTATCGCTAGAACTGTAATAATTATACTTATTACTTATATTGTTAGCAATATAACGTGCATTATTACCCATATTATGCAGTTATTGTCGATAGAACTGTAATAAATATACTTATTACTTTTATTATTATCAATATAACATGCACTATTTGCCATATTTTACTATTATTATCGCTAGAACTATAATAATTATACTTATTACTCCCGATATTATCAATATAACATGCATTATTACCCATATAATGCAGTTATTATCGCTAGAACTGTAATAATGATACTTATTGCTTATATTGTTAGCAATATAACGTGCATTATTACCCATATAATGCAGTTATTATCGCTAGAACTGTAATAATTATACTTATTACTTATATTATTATCAATATAACATGCATTATTACCCATATTATGCAGTTATTATCGCCAGTACTATAATAAATATACGTATTACTCCCAATATTATCAATATAACATGCATTATTACCTATATTATGCAGTTATTATCGCTAGAACTGTAATAATTGTACTCATTACTTTTATTATTAGCAATATAACGTGCATTATTACCCATATTATGCAGTTATTATCGCTAGAACTGTAATGATTATACTTATTACTTATATTATTCTCAATATAACATGCATTATTAGCCATATTATGCAGTTATTATCGCTAGAACTGTAATAAATATACTTACTACTTTCATTATCATCAATATAACATGCATTATTACCCATATTAAGAAGTTATTATCGCTAGAACTGTAATAACTATACTTATTACTCATATTATTATCAATATAACATGCATTATTACCCATATTATGCAGTTATTATCGCTAGAACTATAATAAATATACGTATTACTTTTATTATCATCAATATAACATGCATTATTACCCATATTATGCAGTTATTATCGATAGAACTGTAATATATATACTTATTACTTTTATTATTATCAACATAACATGCACTATTTGCCATATTTTACTATTATTATCGCTAGAACTATAATAATTATACTTATTACTCCCGATATTATCAATATAACATGCATTATTACCCATATAATGCAGTTATTATCGCTAGAACTGTTATAATTATACTTATTACTTATATTATTATCAATATAACATGCATTATTACACATATTATGCAGTTATTATCTCTAGAACCATAATAAATATACTTATTACTCCCAATATTATCAATATAACATGCATTTTTACCCATATAATGCAGTTATTATCGCTAGAACTGTAATAATTATACTTATTACTTATATTGTTAGCAATATAACGTGCATTATTACCCATATAATGCAGTTATTATCGCTAGAACTGTAATGGTTGTACTTATTACTTAGATTATTATCAATATAACATCCATTATTACCCATATTATGCAGTTATTGTGGATAGGACTGTAATAAATATACTTATTACTTTTATTATTATCAATATAACATGCACTATTTGCCATATTTTACTATTATTATCGCTAGAACTATAATAATTATACTTATTACTCCCGATATTATCAATATAACATGCATTATTACCCATATAATGCAGTTATTATCGCTAGAACTGTTATAATTATACTTATTACTTATATTATTATCAATATAACATGCATTATTACACATATTATGCAGTTATTATCTCTAGAACCATAATAAATATACTTATTACTCCCAATATTATCAATATAACATGCATTTTTACCCATATAATAGAGGTATTATCGCTAGAACTGTAATAATTATACTTATTACTTATATTATTAGCAATATAACGTGCATTATTACCTATATTATGCAGTTATTATCGCTAGAACTGTAGCAGTTATACTTATTACTTATATCATTATCAATATAACATGCATTATTACCCATATAATGGAGGTATTATCGCTAGAACTGTAATAATTATACTTATTACTTATACTATTAGCAATATAACGTGCGTTATTACCCATATAATGCAGTTATTATCGCCAGAATTGTAATAATTATACTTATTACTTATATTATTCTCAATATAACATGTATTATTACCCATATTATGCAGTTATTATCGCTAGAAATGTAATAATTATACTTATTACTTAGATTATTATCAATATAACATGCATTATTACCCATATTATGCAGTTATTATCGCTAGAACTGTAATAAATATACGTATTACGTTTATTATCATCAATATAACATGCATTATTACCCATATTATGCCGTTATTATCGATAGAACTGTAATAAATATATTTATTACTTTTATTATTATCAATATAACATGCACTATTTGCCATATTTTACTATTATTATCGCTAGAACTATAATAATTATACTTATTACTCCCGATATTATCAATATAACATGCATTATTACCCATATAATGCAGTTATTATCGCTAGAACTGTTATAATTATACTTATTACTCATATTATTATCAATATAACATGCATTATTACCCATATTATGCAGTTATTATCGCTAGAACTATAATAAATATACGTATTACTTTTATTATCATCAATATAACATGCATTATTACCCATATTATGCAGTTATTATCGATAGAACTGTAATATATATACTTATTACTTTTATTATTATCAACATAACATGCACTATTTGCCATATTTTACTATTATTATCGCTAGAACTATAATAATTATACTTATTACTCCCGATATTATCAATATAACATGCATTATTACCCATATAATGCAGTTATTATCGCTAGAACTGTTATAATTATACTTATTACTTATATTATTATCAATATAACATGCATTATTACACATATTATGCAGTTATTATCTCTAGAACCATAATAAATATACTTATTACTCCCAATATTATCAATATAACATGCATTTTTACCCATATAATGCAGTTATTATCGCTAGAACTGTAATAATTATACTTATTACTTATATTGTTAGCAATATAACGTGCATTATTACCCATATAATGCAGTTATTATCGCTAGAACTGTAATGGTTGTACTTATTACTTAGATTATTATCAATATAACATCCATTATTACCCATATTATGCAGTTATTGTGGATAGGACTGTAATAAATATACTTATTACTTTTATTATTATCAATATAACATGCACTATTTGCCATATTTTACTATTATTATCGCTAGAACTATAATAATTATACTTATTACTCCCGATATTATCAATATAACATGCATTATTACCCATATAATGCAGTTATTATCGCTAGAACTGTTATAATTATACTTATTACTTATATTATTATCAATATAACATGCATTATTACACATATTATGCAGTTATTATCTCTAGAACCATAATAAATATACTTATTACTCCCAATATTATCAATATAACATGCATTTTTACCCATATAATGCAGTTATTATCGCTAGAACTGTAATAATTATACTTATTACTTATATTGTTAGCAATATAACGTGCATTATTACCCATATAATGCAGTTATTATCGCTAGAACTATAATAAATATACGTATTACTTTTATTATCATCAATATAACATGCACTATTACCCATATTATGCAGTTATTATGGATAGGACTGTAATAAATATACTTCTTACTTTTATTATTATCAATATAACATGCACTATTTGCCATATTTTACTATTATTATCGCTAGAACTATAATAATTATACTTATTACTCCCGATATTATCAATATAACATGCATTATTACCCATATAATGCAGTTATTATCGCTAGAACTGTAATAATTATACTTATTACTTATATTATTATCAATATAACATGCATTATTACCCATATTATGCAGTTATTATCGCCAGTACTATAATAAATATACGTATTACTCCCAATATTATCAATATAACATGCATTATTACCTATATTATGCAGTTATTATCGCTAGAACTGTAATAATTGTACTCATTACTTTTATTATTAGCAATATAACGTGCATTATTACCCATATTATGCAGTTATTATCGCTAGAACTGTAATGATTATACTTATTACTTATATTATTCTCAATATAACATGCATTATTAGCCATATTATGCAGTTATTATCGCTAGAACTGTAATAAATATACTTACTACTTTCATTATCATCAATATAACATGCATTATTACCCATATTAAGAAGTTATTATCGCTAGAACTGTAATAACTATACTTATTACTCATATTATTATCAATATAACATGCATTATTACCCATATTATGCAGTTATTATCGCTAGAACTATAATAAATATACGTATTACTTTTATTATCATCAATATAACATGCATTATTACCCATATTATGCAGTTATTATCGATAGAACTGTAATATATATACTTATTACTTTTATTATTATCAACATAACATGCACTATTTGCCATATTTTACTATTATTATCGCTAGAACTATAATAATTATACTTATTACTCCCGATATTATCAATATAACATGCATTATTACCCATATAATGCAGTTATTATCGCTAGAACTGTTATAATTATACTTATTACTTATATTATTATCAATATAACATGCATTATTACACATATTATGCAGTTATTATCTCTAGAACCATAATAAATATACTTATTACTCCCAATATTATCAATATAACATGCATTTTTACCCATATAATGCAGTTATTATCGCTAGAACTGTAATAATTATACTTATTACTTATATTGTTAGCAATATAACGTGCATTATTACCCATATAATGCAGTTATTATCGCTAGAACTGTAATGGTTGTACTTATTACTTAGATTATTATCAATATAACATCCATTATTACCCATATTATGCAGTTATTGTGGATAGGACTGTAATAAATATACTTATTACTTTTATTATTATCAATATAACATGCACTATTTGCCATATTTTACTATTATTATCGCTAGAACTATAATAATTATACTTATTACTCCCGATATTATCAATATAACATGCATTATTACCCATATAATGCAGTTATTATCGCTAGAACTGTTATAATTATACTTATTACTTATATTATTATCAATATAACATGCATTATTACACATATTATGCAGTTATTATCTCTAGAACCATAATAAATATACTTATTACTCCCAATATTATCAATATAACATGCATTTTTACCCATATAATGCAGTTATTATCGCTAGAACTGTAATAATTATACTTATTACTTATATTGTTAGCAATATAACGTGCATTATTACCCATATAATGCAGTTATTATCGCTAGAACTATAATAAATATACGTATTACTTTTATTATCATCAATATAACATGCACTATTACCCATATTATGCAGTTATTATGGATAGGACTGTAATAAATATACTTCTTACTTTTATTATTATCAATATAACATGCACTATTTGCCATATTTTACTATTATTATCGCTAGAACTATAATAATTATACTTATTACTCCCGATATTATCAATATAACATGCATTATTACCCATATAATGCAGTTATTATCGCTAGAACTGTAATAATTATACTTATTACTTATATTATTATCAATATAACATGCATTATTACCCATATTATGTAGTTACAATCGCTAGAACTATAATAAATATACGTATTACTTTCATTATCATCAATATAACATGCATTATTACCCATATAATGCAGTTATTATCGCTAGAACTGTAATAATTATACTTATTACTTATATTGTTAGCAATATAACGTGCATTATTACCCATATTATGCAGTTATTATCGCTAGAACTATAATAAATATACGTATTACTTTCATTATCATCAGTATAACATGCATTATTACCCACATAATGGAGGTATTATCGCTAGAACTGTAATAATTATACTTATTACTTATATTATTATCAATATAACATGCATTATTACCCATATTATGCACTTATTATCGACAGAACTGTAATAAATACACTTACTACTTTTACTATTATCAATATATCATGCACTATTAGCCATATGTTACTATTATTATCACTAGAACTCTAATAATTATACTTATTACTCCCGATGTTATCAATATAACATGCCTTATTACCCATATAATGCAGTTATTATCGCTAGAACTGTAATAATTATACTTATTACTTATATTATTCTCAATATAACATGCATTATTACCCATATTATGCAGTTATTATCGCTGGAGCTGTAATAATTGTACTCATTACTTATATCATTATCAATATAACATGCATTATAACCCATATAATAGAGGTATTATCGCTAGAACTGTAATAATTATACTTATTACTTATACTATTAGCAATATAACGTGCATTGTTACCCATATAATGCAGTTATTATCGCCAGAACTGTAATAATTATACTTATTACTTATATTATTCTCAATATAACATGCATTATTACCCATATTATGCAGTTATTATCGCTGGAACTATAATAAATATACGTATTACTTTTATTATCATCAATATAACATGCATTATTACCCATATTATGCAGTTATTATCGATAGAACTGTAATAAATATACTTATTACTTTTACTATTATCAATATATCATGCACTATTAGTCATATTTTACTATTATTATCGCTAGAACTGTAATAATTATACTTATTACTTATATTATTAGCAATATAACGTGCATTATTACCTATATTATGCAGTTATTATCGCTAGAACTGTAGCAGTTATACTTATTACTTATATCATTATCAATATAACATGCATTATTACCCATATAATGGAGGTATTATCGCTAGAACTGTAATAATTATACTTATTACTTATACTATTAGCAATATAACGTGCGTTATTACCCATATAATGCAGTTATTATCGCCAGAATTGTAATAATTATACTTATTACTTATATTATTCTCAATATAACATGTATTATTACCCATATTATGCAGTTATTATCGCTAGAAATGTAATAATTATACTTATTACTTAGATTATTATCAATATAACATGCATTATTACCCATATTATGCAGTTATTATCGCTAGAACTGTAATAAATATACGTATTACGTTTATTATCATCAATATAACATGCATTATTACCCATATTATGCCGTTATTATCGATAGAACTGTAATAAATATATTTATTACTTTTATTATTATCAATATAACATGCACTATTTGCCATATTTTACTATTATTATCGCTAGAACTATAATAATTATACTTATTACTCCCGATATTATCAATATAACATGCATTATTACCCATATAATGCAGTTATTATCGCTAGAACTGTAATAATTGTACTCATTACTTATATTATTAGCAATATAACGTGCATTGTTACCCATATAATGCAGTTATTATCGCCAGAACTGTAATAATTATACTTATTACTTATATTATTCTCAATATAACATGCATTATTACCCATAATATGCAGTTATTATCGCTAGAACTATAATAAATATACGTATTACTTTCATTATCATCAATATAACATGCATTATTACCCATATAATAGAGGTATTATCGCTAGAACTGTAATAATTATACTTATTACTTATACTTTTAGCAATATAACGTGCATTATTACCCATATAATGCAGTTATTATCGCCAGAACTGTAATAATTATACTTATTACTTATATTGTTCTCAATATAACATGCATTATTACCCATATTATGCAGTTATTATCGCTAGAACTATAATAAATATACGTATTACTTTTATTATCATCAATATAACATGCATTATTACCCATATAATAGAGGTATTATCGCTAGAACTGTAATAATTATACTTATTACTTATACTATTAGCAATATAACGTGCATTGTTACCCATATAATGCAGTTATTATCGCCAGAACTGTAATAATTATACTTATTACTTATATTATTCTCAATATAACATGCATTATTACCCATATTATGCAGTTATTATCGCTAGAACTATAATAAATATACGTATTACTTTTATTATCATCAATATAACATGCATTATTACCCATATAATGCAGTTATTATCGCTAGAACTGTAATAATTATACTTATTACTTATATTGTTATCGATATAACATGCATTATTACCCATATAATGCAGTTATTATCGCTAGAACTGTAATAATTGTACTCATTACTTATATTATTTGCAATATAACGTGCATTATTACCCATATTATGCAGTTATTATCGCTAGAACTGTAATAATTATACTTATTACTTATATCATTATCAATATAACATGCATTATTACCCATATAATGGAGGTATTATCGCTTGAACTGTAATAATTATACTTATTACTTATACTATTAGCAATATAACGTGCATTGTTACCCATATAATGCAGTTATTATCGCTAGAACTGTAATAATTATACTTATTACTTATATTGTTAGCAATATAACGTGCATTATTACCCATATTATGCAGTTATTATCGCTAGAACTATAATAAATATACGTATTACTTTCATTATCATCAATATAACATGCATTATTACCCATATAATGCAGTTATTATCGCTAGAACTGTAATAATTATACTTATTACTTATATTATTATCAATATAACATGCATTATTACCCATATTATGCAGTTATTATCGCTAGAACTATAATAAATATCCGTATTTCTCCCAATGTTATCAATATAACATGCATTATTACCTATATTATGCAGTTATTATCGCTAGAACTGTAATAATTGTACTCATTACTTTTATTATTAGCAATATAACGTGCATTATTACCCATATTATGCAGTTATTATCGCTAGAACTGTAATGATTATACTTATTACTTATATTATTCTCAATATAACATGCATTATTAGCCATATTATGCAGTTATTATCGCTAGAACTGTAATAAATATACTTACTACTTATATTGTTAGCAATATAACGTGCATTATTACCCATATTATGCAGTTATTATCGCTAGAACTATAATAAATATACGTATTACTTTCATTATCATCAACATAACATGCATTATTACCCATATAATGGAGGTATTATCGCTAGAACTGTAATAATTATACTGATTACTTATATTATTATCAATATAACATGCATTATTACCCATATTATGCAGTTATTATACCTAGAACCATAATAAATATACTTATTACTCCCAATATTATCAATATAACATGCATTTTTACCCATATAATGCAGTTATTATCGCTAGAACTGTAATAATTATACTTATTACTTATATTATTATCGATATAACATGCATTATTACCCATATAATGGAGGTATTATTGCTAGAACTGTAATAATTATACTTATTACTTATATTATTCTCAATATAACATGCATTATTACCCATATTATGCAGTTCTTATCGGTAGAACTATAATAAATATACGTATTACTTTCATTGTCATCAATATAACATGCACTATTTGCCATATTTTACTATTATTATCGCTAGAACTATAATAATTATACTTATTACTCCCGATATTATCAATATAACATGCATTATTACCCATATAATGCAGTTATTATCGCTAGAACTGTAATAATTATACTTATTACTTATATTATTATCAATATAACATGCATTATTACCCATATTATGTAGTTATTATCGCTAGAACTATAATAAATATACGTATTACTTTCATTATCATCAATATAACGTGCATTATTACCCATATTATGCAGTTATTATCGCTAGAACTGTAATAATTAAACTTATTACTTATATCATTATCAATCTAACATGCATTATTACCCATATAATGGAGGTATTATCGCTAGAACTGTAATAATTACACTTATTACTTATATTATTATCAACATAACATGCATTATTACCCATATAATGGAGGTATTATTGCTAGAACTGTAATAATTATACTTATTACTTATATTATTATCAATATAACATGCATTATTACCCATATTATGCAGTTATTATCGCTAGAACTATAATAAATATACGTATTACTCCCAATATTCTCAATATAACATGCATTATTAGCCATATTATGCAGTTATTATCGCTAGAACTTTAATAAATATACTTACTACTTTCATTATCATCAATATAACATGCATTATTACCCATATTAAGAAGTTATTATCGCTAGAACTGTAATAATTATACTTATTACTCATATTATTATCAATATAACCTGCATTATTACCCATATAATGGAGGTATTATCGCTAGAACTGTAATAATTATACTTATTACTTATACTATTAGCAATATAACGTGCATTATCACCCATATAATGCAGTTATTATCGCTAGAACTATAATAAATATACGTATTACTTTCATTATCATCAATATAACATGCATTATTACCCATATAATGCAGTTATTATCGCTAGAACTGTAATAATTATACTTATTACTTATATTATTATCAATATAACATGCATTATTACCCATATTATGCAGTTATTATCGCTAGAACTATAATAAATATACGTATTACTCCCAATATTCTCAATATAACATGCATTATTAGCCATATTATGCAGTTATTATCGCTAGAACTGTAATAAATATACTTACTACTTTCATTATCATCAATATAACATGCATTATTACCCATATTAAGAAGTTATTATCGCTAGAACTGTAATAATTATACTTATTACTCATATTATTATCAATATAACATGCATTATTACCCATATAATGCAGTTATTATCGCTAGAACTGTAATAATTATACTTATTACTTATATTATTATCAACATAACATGCATTATTACCCATATAATGGAGGTATTATTGCTAGAACTGTAATAATTATACTTATTACTTACACTATTAGCAATATAACGTGCATTGTTACCCATATAATGCAGTTATTATCGCCAGAACTGTAATAGTTATACTTATTACTTATATTATTCTCAATATAACATGCATTATTACCCATATTATGCAGTTATTATCGCAAGAACTATAATAAATATACGTATTACTTTTATTATCATCAATATAACTTGCATTATTACCCATATTATGCAGTTATTATCGATAGAACTGTAATAAATATATTTATTAGTTTTATTATTATCAATATAACATGCACCATTTGCCATATTTTACTATTATTATCGCTAGAACTATAATAATTATACTTATTACTCCCGATATTATCAATATAACATGCATTATTACCCATATAATGCAGTTATTATCGCCAGAACTGTAATAATTATACTTATTACTTATATTATTCTCAATATAACATGCATTATTACCCATATTATGCAGTTCTTATCGGTAGAACTATAATAAATATACGTATTACTTTCATTATCATCAATATAACATGCACTATTTGCCATATTTTACTATTATTATCGCTAGAACTATAATAATTATACTTATTACTCCCGATATTATCAATATAACATGCATTATTACCCATATAATGCAGTTATTATCGCTAGAACTGTAATAATTGTACTTATTACTTATATTATTATCAATATAACATGCATTATTACCCATATTATGTAGTTATTATCGCTAGAACTATAATAAATATACGTATTACTTTCATTATCATCAATATAACGTGCATTATTACCCATATTATGCAGTTATTATCGCTAGAACTGTAATAATTAAACTTATTACTTATATCATTATCAATCTAACATGCATTATTACCCATATAATGGAGGTATTATCGCTAGAACTGTAATAATTACACTTATTACTTATATTATTATCAACATAACATGCATTATTACCCATATAATGGAGGTATTATTGCTAGAACTGTAATAATTATACTTATTACTTATATTATTATCAATATAACATGCATTATTACCCATATTATGCAGTTATTATCGCTAGAACTATAATAAATATACGTATTACTCCCAATATTCTCAATATAACATGCATTATTAGCCATATTATGCAGTTATTATCGCTAGAACTTTAATAAATATACTTACTACTTTCATTATCATCAATATAACATGCATTATTACCCATATTAAGAAGTTATTATCGCTAGAACTTTAATAATTATACTTATTACTCATATTATTATCAATATAACCTGCATTATTACCCATATAATGGAGGTATTATCGCTAGAACTGTAATAATTATACTTATTACTTATACTATTAGCAATATAACGTGCATTATCACCCATATAATGCAGTTATTATCGTTAGAACTATAATAAATATACGTATTACTTTCATTATCATCAATATAACATGCATTATTACCCATATAATGCAGTTATTATCGCTAGAACTGTAATAATTATACTTATTACTTATATTATTATCAATATAACATGCATTATTACCCATATTATGCAGTTATTATCGCTAGAACTATAATAAATATACGTATTACTCCCAATATTCTCAATATAACATGCATTATTAGCCATATTATGCAGTTATTATCGCTAGAACTGTAATAAATATACTTACTACTTTCATTATCATCAATATAACATGCATTATTACCCATATTAAGAAGTTATTATCGCTAGAACTGTAATAATTATACTTATTACACATATTATTATCAATATAACATGCATTATTACCCATATAATGCAGTTATTATCGCTAGAACTGTAATAATTATACTTATTACTTATATTATTATCAATATAACATGCATTATTACCCATATTATGTAGTTATTATCGCTAGAACTATAATAAATATACGTATTACTTTCATTATCATCAATATAACGTGCATTATTACCCATATTATGCAGTTATTATCGCAAGAACTGTAATAATTAAACTTATTACTTATATCATTATCAATCTAACATGCATTATTACCCATATAATGGAGGTATTATCGCTAGAACTGTAATAATTACACTTATTACTTATATTATTATCAACATAACATGCATTATTGCCCATATAATGGAGGTATTATTGCTAGAACTGTAATAATTATACTTATTACTTATATTATTATCAATATAACATGCATTATTACCCATATTATGCAGTTATTATCGCTAGAACTATAATAAATATACGTATTACTCCCAATATTCTCAATATAACATGCATTATTAGCCATATTATGCAGTTATTATCGCTAGAACTTTAATAAATATACTTACTACTTTCATTATCATCAATATAACATGCATTATTACCCATATTAAGAAGTTATTATCGCTAGAACTTTAATAATTATACTTATTACTCATATTATTATCAATATAACCTGCATTATTACCCATATAATGGAGGTATTATCGCTAGAACTGTAATAATTATACTTATTACTTATACTATTAGCAATATAACGTGCATTATCACCCATATAATGCAGTTATTATCGTTAGAACTATAATAAATATACGTATTACTTTCATTATCATCAATATAACATGCATTATTACCCATATAATGCAGTTATTATCGCTAGAACTGTAATAATTATACTTATTACTTATATTATTATCAATATAACATGCATTATTCCCCATATTATGCAGTTATTATCGCTAGAACTATAATAAATATACGTATTACTCCCAATATTCTCAATATAACATGCATTATTAGCCATATTATGCAGTTATTATCGCTAGAACTGTAATAAATATACTTACTACTTTCATTATCATCAATATAACATGCATTATTACCCATATTAAGAAGTTATTATCGCTAGAACTGTAATAATTATACTTATTACACATATTATTATCAATATAACATGCATTATTACCCATATAACGCAGTTATTATCGCTAGAACTGTAATAATTATACTTATTACTTATATTATTATCAACATAACATGCATTATTACCCATATAATGGAGGTATTATTGCTAGAACTGTAATAATTATACTTATTACTTACACTATTAGCAATATAACGTGCATTGTTACCCATATAATGCAGTTATTATCGCCAGAACTGTAACAATTATACTTATTACTTATATTATTCTCAATATAACATGCATTATTACCCATATTATGCAGTTATTATCGCAAGAACTATAATAAATATACGTATTACTTTTATTATCATCAATATAACTTGCATTATTACCCATATAATAGAGGTATTATCGCTAGAACTGTAATAATTATACTTATTACTTATACTTTTAGCAATATAACGTGCATTATTACCCATATAATGCAGTTATTATCGCCAGAACTGTAATAATTATACTTATTACTTATATTGTTCTCAATATAACATGCATTATTACCCATATTATGCAGTTATTATCGCTAGAACTATAATAAATATACGTATTACTTTTATTATCATCAATATAACATGCATTATTACCCATATAATAGAGGTATTATCGCTAGAACTGTAATAATTATACTTATTACTTATACTATTAGCAATATAACGTGCATTGTTACCCATATAATGCAGTTATTATCGCCAGAACTGTAATAATTATACTTATTACTTATATTATTCTCAATATAACATGCATTATTACCCATATTATGCAGTTATTATCGCTAGAACTATAATAAATATACGTATTACTTTTATTATCATCAATATAACATGCATTATTACCCATATAATGCAGTTATTATCGCTAGAACTGTAATAATTATACTTATTACTTATATTGTTATCGATATAACATGCATTATTACCCATATAATGCAGTTATTATCGCTAGAACTGTAATAATTGTACTCATTACTTATATTATTTGCAATATAACGTGCATTATTACCCATATTATGCAGTTATTATCGCTAGAACTGTAATAATTATACTTATTACTTATATCATTATCAATATAACATGCATTATTACCCATATAATGGAGGTATTATCGCTTGAACTGTAATAATTATACTTATTACTTATACTATTAGCAATATAACGTGCATTGTTACCCATATAATGCAGTTATTATCGCTAGAACTGTAATAATTATACTTATTACTTATATTGTTAGCAATATAACGTGCATTATTACCCATATTATGCAGTTATTATCGCTAGAACTATAATAAATATACGTATTACTTTCATTATCATCAATATAACATGCATTATTACCCATATAATGCAGTTATTATCGCTAGAACTGTAATAATTATACTTATTACTTATATTATTATCAATATAACATGCATTATTACCCATATTATGCAGTTATTATCGCTAGAACTATAATAAATATCCGTATTTCTCCCAATGTTATCAATATAACATGCATTATTACCTATATTATGCAGTTATTATCGCTAGAACTGTAATAATTGTACTCATTACTTTTATTATTAGCAATATAACGTGCATTATTACCCATATTATGCAGTTATTATCGCTAGAACTGTAATGATTATACTTATTACTTATATTATTCTCAATATAACATGCATTATTAGCCATATTATGCAGTTATTATCGCTAGAACTGTAATAAATATACTTACTACTTATATTGTTAGCAATATAACGTGCATTATTACCCATATTATGCAGTTATTATCGCTAGAACTATAATAAATATACGTATTACTTTCATTATCATCAACATAACATGCATTATTACCCATATAATGGAGGTATTATCGCTAGAACTGTAATAATTATACTGATTACTTATATTATTATCAATATAACATGCATTATTACCCATATTATGCAGTTATTATACCTAGAACCATAATAAATATACTTATTACTCCCAATATTATCAATATAACATGCATTTTTACCCATATAATGCAGTTATTATCGCTAGAACTGTAATAATTATACTTATTACTTATATTATTATCGATATAACATGCATTATTACCCATATAATGGAGGTATTATTGCTAGAACTGTAATAATTATACTTATTACTTATATTATTCTCAATATAACATGCATTATTACCCATATTATGCAGTTCTTATCGGTAGAACTATAATAAATATACGTATTACTTTCATTATCATCAATATAACATGCACTATTTGCCATATTTTACTATTATTATCGCTAGAACTATAATAATTATACTTATTACTCCCGATATTATCAATATAACATGCATTATTACCCATATAATGCAGTTATTATCGCTAGAACTATAATAATTATACTTATTACTCCCGATATTATCAATATAACATGCATTATTACCCATATAATGCAGTTATTATCGCTAGAACTGTAATAATTATACTTATTACTTATATTATTATCAATATAACATGCATTATTACCCATATTATGTAGTTATTATCGCTAGAACTATAATAAATATACGTATTACTTTCATTATCATCAATATAACGTGCATTATTACCCATATTATGCAGTTATTATCGCTAGAACTGTAATAATTAAACTTATTACTTATATCATTATCAATCTAACATGCATTATTACCCATATAATGGAGGTATTATCGCTAGAACTGTAATAATTACACTTATTACTTATATTATTATCAACATAACATGCATTATTACCCATATAATGGAGGTATTATTGCTAGAACTGTAATAATTATACTTATTACTTATATTATTATCAATATAACATGCATTATTACCCATATTATGCAGTTATTATCGCTAGAACTATAATAAATATACGTATTACTCCCAATATTCTCAATATAACATGCATTATTAGCCATATTATGCAGTTATTATCGCTAGAACTTTAATAAATATACTTACTACTTTCATTATCATCAATATAACATGCATTATTACCCATATTAAGAAGTTATTATCGCTAGAACTGTAATAATTATACTTATTACTCATATTATTATCAATATAACCTGCATTATTACCCATATAATGGAGGTATTATCGCTAGAACTGTAATAATTATACTTATTACTTATACTATTAGCAATATAACGTGCATTATCACCCATATAATGCAGTTGTTATCGCTAGAACTATAATAAATATACGTATTACTTTCATTATCATCAATATAACATGCATTATTACCCATATAATGCAGTTATTATCGCTAGAACTGTAATAATTATACTTATTACTTATATTATTATCAATATAACATGCATTATTACCCATATTATGCAGTTATTATCGCTAGAACTATAATAAATATACGTATTACTCCCAATATTCTCAATATAACATGCATTATTAGCCATATTATGCAGTTATTATCGCTAGAACTGTAATAAATATACTTACTACTTTCATTATCATCAATATAACATGCATTATTACCCATATTAAGAAGTTATTATCGCTAGAACTGTAATAATTATACTTATTACTCATATTATTATCAATATAACATGCATTATTACCCATATAATGCAGTTATTATCGCTAGAACTGTAATAATTATACTTATTACTTATATTATTATCAACATAACATGCATTATTACCCATATAATGGAGGTATTATTGCTAGAACTGTAATAATTATACTTATTACTTACACTATTAGCAATATAACGTGCATTGTTACCCATATAATGCAGTTATTATCGCCAGAACTGTAATAGTTATACTTATTACTTATATTATTCTCAATATAACATGCATTATTACCCATATTATGCAGTTATTATCGCAAGAACTATAATAAATATACGTATTACTTTTATTATCATCAATATAACTTGCATTATTACCCATATTATGCAGTTATTATCGATAGAACTGTAATAAATATATTTATTAGTTTTATTATTATCAATATAACATGCACCATTTGCCATATTTTACTATTATTATCGCTAGAACTATAATAATTATACTTATTACTCCCGATATTATCAATATAACATGCATTATTACCCATATAATGCAGTTATTATCGCCAGAACTGTAATAATTATACTTATTACTTATATTATTCTCAATATAACATGCATTATTACCCATATTATGCAGTTCTTATCGGTAGAACTATAATAAATATACGTATTACTTTCATTATCATCAATATAACATGCACTATTTGCCATATTTTACTATTATTATCGCTAGAACTATAATAATTATACTTATTACTCCCGATATTATCAATATAACATGCATTATTACCCATATAATGCAGTTATTATCGCTAGAACTGTAATAATTGTACTTATTACTTATATTATTATCAATATAACATGCATTATTACCCATATTATGTAGTTATTATCGCTAGAACTATAATAAATATACGTATTACTTTCATTATCATCAATATAACGTGCATTATTACCCATATTATGCAGTTATTATCGCTAGAACTGTAATAATTAAACTTATTACTTATATCATTATCAATCTAACATGCATTATTACCCATATAATGGAGGTATTATCGCTAGAACTGTAATAATTACACTTATTACTTATATTATTATCAACATAACATGCATTATTACCCATATAATGGAGGTATTATTGCTAGAACTGTAATAATTATACTTATTACTTATATTATTATCAATATAACATGCATTATTACCCATATTATGCAGTTATTATCGCTAGAACTATAATAAATATACGTATTACTCCCAATATTCTCAATATAACATGCATTATTAGCCATATTATGCAGTTATTATCGCTAGAACTTTAATAAATATACTTACTACTTTCATTATCATCAATATAACATGCATTATTACCCATATTAAGAAGTTATTATCGCTAGAACTTTAATAATTATACTTATTACTCATATTATTATCAATATAACCTGCATTATTACCCATATAATGGAGGTATTATCGCTAGAACTGTAATAATTATACTTATTACTTATACTATTAGCAATATAACGTGCATTATCACCCATATAATGCAGTTATTATCGTTAGAACTATAATAAATATACGTATTACTTTCATTATCATCAATATAACATGCATTATTACCCATATAATGCAGTTATTATCGCTAGAACTGTAATAATTATACTTATTACTTATATTATTATCAATATAACATGCATTATTACCCATATTATGCAGTTATTATCGCTAGAACTATAATAAATATACGTATTACTCCCAATATTCTCAATATAACATGCATTATTAGCCATATTATGCAGTTATTATCGCTAGAACTGTAATAAATATACTTACTACTTTCATTATCATCAATATAACATGCATTATTACCCATATTAAGAAGTTATTATCGCTAGAACTGTAATAATTATACTTATTACACATATTATTATCAATATAACATGCATTATTACCCATATAATGCAGTTATTATCGCTAGAACTGTAATAATTATACTTATTACTTATATTATTATCAATATAACATGCATTATTACCCATATTATGTAGTTATTATCGCTAGAACTATAATAAATATACGTATTACTTTCATTATCATCAATATAACGTGCATTATTACCCATATTATGCAGTTATTATCGCAAGAACTGTAATAATTAAACTTATTGCTTATATCATTATCAATCTAACATGCATTATTACCCATATAATGGAGGTATTATCGCTAGAACTGTAATAATTACACTTATTACTTATATTATTATCAACATAACATGCATTATTGCCCATATAATGGAGGTATTATTGCTAGAACTGTAATAATTATACTTATTACTTATATTATTATCAATATAACATGCATTATTACCCATATTATGCAGTTATTATCGCTAGAACTATAATAAATATACGTATTACTCCCAATATTCTCAATATAACATGCATTATTAGCCATATTATGCAGTTATTATCGCTAGAACTTTAATAAATATACTTACTACTTTCATTATCATCAATATAACATGCATTATTACCCATATTAAGAAGTTATTATCGCTAGAACTGTAATAATTATACTTATTACTCATATTATTATCAATATAACCTGCATTATTACCCATATAATGGAGGTATTATCGCTAGAACTGTAATAATTATACTTATTACTTATACTATTAGCAATATAACGTGCATTATCACCCATATAATGCAGTTGTTATCGCTAGAACTATAATAAATATACGTATTACTTTCATTATCATCAATATAACATGCATTATTACCCATATAATGCAGTTATTATCGCTAGAACTGTAATAATTATACTTATTACTTATATTATTATCAATATAACATGCATTATTACCCATATTATGCAGTTATTATCGCTAGAACTATAATAAATATACGTATTACTCCCAATATTCTCAATATAACATGCATTATTAGCCATATTATGCAGTTATTATCGCTAGAACTGTAATAAATATACTTACTACTTTCATTATCATCAATATAACATGCATTATTACCCATATTAAGAAGTTATTATCGCTAGAACTGTAATAATTATACTTATTACTCATATTATTATCAATATAACATGCATTATTACCCATATAATGCAGTTATTATCGCTAGAACTGTAATAATTATACTTATTACTTATATTATTATCAACATAACATGCATTATTACCCATATAATGGAGGTATTATTGCTAGAACTGTAATAATTATACTTATTACTTACACTATTAGCAATATAACGTGCATTGTTACCCATATAATGCAGTTATTATCGCCAGAACTGTAATAGTTATACTTATTACTTATATTATTCTCAATATAACATGCATTATTACCCATATTATGCAGTTATTATCGCAAGAACTATAATAAATATACGTATTACTTTTATTATCATCAATATAACTTGCATTATTACCCATATTATGCAGTTATTATCGATAGAACTGTAATAAATATATTTATTAGTTTTATTATTATCAATATAACATGCACCATTTGCCATATTTTACTATTATTATCGCTAGAACTATAATAATTATACTTATTACTCCCGATATTATCAATATAACATGCATTATTACCCATATAATGCAGTTATTATCGCCAGAACTGTAATAATTATACTTATTACTTATATTATTCTCAATATAACATGCATTATTACCCATATTATGCAGTTCTTATCGGTAGAACTATAATAAATATACGTATTACTTTCATTATCATCAATATAACATGCACTATTTGCCATATTTTACTATTATTATCGCTAGAACTATAATAATTATACTTATTACTCCCGATATTATCAATATAACATGCATTATTACCCATATAATGCAGTTATTATCGCTAGAACTGTAATAATTGTACTTATTACTTATATTATTATCAATATAACATGCATTATTACCCATATTATGTAGTTATTATCGCTAGAACTATAATAAATATACGTATTACTTTCATTATCATCAATATAACGTGCATTATTACCCATATTATGCAGTTATTATCGCTAGAACTGTAATAATTAAACTTATTACTTATATCATTATCAATCTAACATGCATTATTACCCATATAATGGAGGTATTATCGCTAGAACTGTAATAATTACACTTATTACTTATATTATTATCAACATAACATGCATTATTACCCATATAATGGAGGTATTATTGCTAGAACTGTAATAATTATACTTATTACTTATATTATTATCAATATAACATGCATTATTACCCATATTATGCAGTTATTATCGCTAGAACTATAATAAATATACGTATTACTCCCAATATTCTCAATATAACATGCATTATTAGCCATATTATGCAGTTATTATCGCTAGAACTTTAATAAATATACTTACTACTTTCATTATCATCAATATAACATGCATTATTACCCATATTAAGAAGTTATTATCGCTAGAACTTTAATAATTATACTTATTACTCATATTATTATCAATATAACCTGCATTATTACCCATATAATGGAGGTATTATCGCTAGAACTGTAATAATTATACTTATTACTTATACTATTAGCAATATAACGTGCATTATCACCCATATAATGCAGTTATTATCGTTAGAACTATAATAAATATACGTATTACTTTCATTATCATCAATATAACATGCATTATTACCCATATAATGCAGTTATTATCGCTAGAACTGTAATAATTATACTTATTACTTATATTATTATCAATATAACATGCATTATTACCCATATTATGCAGTTATTATCGCTAGAACTATAATAAATATACGTATTACTCCCAATATTCTCAATATAACATGCATTATTAGCCATATTATGCAGTTATTATCGCTAGAACTGTAATAAATATACTTACTACTTTCATTATCATCAATATAACATGCATTATTACCCATATTAAGAAGTTATTATCGCTAGAACTGTAATAATTATACTTATTACACATATTATTATCAATATAACATGCATTATTACCCATATAATGCAGTTATTATCGCTAGAACTGTAATAATTATACTTATTACTTATATTATTATCAATATAACATGCATTATTACCCATATTATGTAGTTATTATCGCTAGAACTATAATAAATATACGTATTACTTTCATTATCATCAATATAACGTGCATTATTACCCATATTATGCAGTTATTATCGCAAGAACTGTAATAATTAAACTTATTGCTTATATCATTATCAATCTAACATGCATTATTACCCATATAATGGAGGTATTATCGCTAGAACTGTAATAATTACACTTATTACTTATATTATTATCAACATAACATGCATTATTGCCCATATAATGGAGGTATTATTGCTAGAACTGTAATAATTATACTTATTACTTATATTATTATCAATATAACATGCATTATTACCCATATTATGCAGTTATTATCGCTAGAACTATAATAAATATACGTATTACTCCCAATATTCTCAATATAACATGCATTATTAGCCATATTATGCAGTTATTATCGCTAGAACTTTAATAAATATACTTACTACTTTCATTATCATCAATATAACATGCATTATTACCCATATTAAGAAGTTATTATCGCTAGAACTTTAATAATTATACTTATTACTCATATTATTATCAATATAACCTGCATTATTACCCATATAATGGAGGTATTATCGCTAGAACTGTAATAATTATACTTATTACTTATACTATTAGCAATATAACGTGCATTATCACCCATATAATGCAGTTATTATCGTTAGAACTATAATAAATATACGTATTACTTTCATTATCATCAATATAACATGCATTATTACCCATATAATGCAGTTATTATCGCTAGAACTGTAATAATTATACTTATTACTTATATTATTATCAATATAACATGCATTATTACCCATATTATGCAGTTATTATCGCTAGAACTATAATAAATATACGTATTACTCCCAATATTCTCAATATAACATGCATTATTAGCCATATTATGCAGTTATTATCGCTAGAACTGTAATAAATATACTTACTACTTTCATTATCATCAATATAACATGCATTATTACCCATATTAAGAAGTTATTATCGCTAGAACTGTAATAATTATACTTATTACACATATTATTATCAATATAACATGCATTATTACCCATATAACGCAGTTATTATCGCTAGAACTGTAATAATTATACTTATTACTTATATTATTATCAACATAACATGCATTATTACCCATATAATGGAGGTATTATTGCTAGAACTGTAATAATTATACTTATTACTTACACTATTAGCAATATAACGTGCATTGTTACCCATATAATGCAGTTATTATCGCCAGAACTGTAACAATTATACTTATTACTTATATTATTCTCAATATAACATGCATTATTACCCATATTATGCAGTTATTATCGCAAGAACTATAATAAATATACGTATTACTTTTATTATCATCAATATAACTTGCATTATTACCCATATAATGGAGGTATTATCGCTAGAACTGTAATAATTATACTTATTACTTATATTATTATCAATATAACATGCATTATTACCCATATTATGCAGTTATTATCTCCGGAACCATAATAAATATACTCATTACTCCCAATATTATCAATATAACCTGCATTATTACCCATATTATGCAGTTATTATCGCTAGAACTATAATAAATATACGTATTACTTTTATTATCATCAATATAACATGCATTATTACCCATATTATGCAGTTCTTATCGGTAGAACTGTAATAAATATACTTATTACTTTTATTATTATCAATATAACATGCACTATTTGCCATATTTTACTATTATTATCGCTAGAACTATAATAATTATACTTATTACTCCCGATATTATCAATATAACATGCATTATTACCCATATAATGCAGTTATTATCGTTAGAACTGTAATAATTATACTTATTACTTATATTATTATCAATATAACATGCATTATTACCCATATTATGTAGTTATTATCGCTAGAACTATAATAAATATACGTATTACTTTCATTATCATCAATATAACATGCATTATTACCCATATAATGCAGTTATTATCGCTAGAACTCTAATAATTATACTTATTGCTTATATTGTTAGCAATATAACGTGCATTATTACCCATATAATGCAGTTATTATCGCTAGAACTGTAATAATTATACTTATTACTTATATTATTATCAATATAACATGCATTATTACCCATATTATGCAGTTATTATCGCAAGAACTATAATAAATATAGGTATTACTTTCATTATCATCAATATAACATGCATTATTACCCATATAATGGAGGTATTATCGCTAGAACTGTAATAATTATACTTATTACTTATATTATTATCAATATAACATGCATTATTACCCATTTTATGCAGTTATTATCGATAGAACTGTAATAAATACACTTACTACTTTTACTATTATCAATATATCATGCACTATTAGCCATATTTTACTATCATTATCGCTAGGACTATAATAATTATACTTATTACTCCCGATGTTATCAATATAACATGCATTATTACCCATATAATGGAGGTATTATCGCTTGAACTGTAATAATTATACTTATTACTTATACTATTAGCAATATAACGTGCATTGTTACCCATATAATGCAGTTATTATCGCTAGAAGTGTAATAATTGTACTTATTACTTATATTGTTAGCAATATAACGGGCATTATTACCCATATTATGCAGTTATTGTCGATAGAACTGTAATAAATATACTTATTACTTTTATTATTATCAATATAACATGCACTATTTGCCATATTTTACTATTATTATCGCTAGAACTATAATAATTATACTTATTACTCCCGATATTATCAATATAACATGCATTATTACCCATATAATGCAGTTATTATCGCTAGAACTGTAATAATGATACTTATTGCTTATATTGTTAGCAATATAACGTGCATTATTACCCATATAATGCAGTTATTATCGCTAGAACTGTAATAATTATACTTATTACTTATATTATTATCAATATAACATGCACTATTACCCATATTATGCAGTTATTATCGCCAGTACTATAATAAATATACGTATTACTCCCAATATTATCAATATAACATGCATTATTACCTATATTATGCAGTTATTATCGCTAGAACTGTAATAATTGTACTCATTACTTTTATTATTAGCAATATAACGTGCATTATTACCCATATTATGCAGTTATTATCGCTAGAACTGTAATGATTATACTTATTACTTATATTATTCTCAATATGACATGCATTATTAGCCATATTATGCAGTTATTATCGCTAGAACTGTAATAAATATACTTACTACTTTCATTATCATCAATATAACATGCATTATTACCCATATTAAGAAGTTATTATCGCTAGAACTGTAATAACTATACTTATTACTCATATTATTATCAATATAACATGCATTATTACCCATATTATGCAGTTATTATCGCTAGAACTATAATAAATATACGTATTACTTTTATTATCATCAATATAACATGCATTATTACCCATATTATGCAGTTATTATCGATAGAACTGTAATAAATATACTTATTACTTTTATTATTATCAACATAACATGCACTATTTGCCATATTTTACTATTATTATCGCTAGAACTATAATAATTATACTTATTACTCCCGATATTATCAATATAACATGCATTATTAGCCATATTATGCAGTTATTATCGCTAGAACTGTAATAAATATACTTTCTACTTTCATTATCATCAATATAACATGCATTATTACCCATATTAAGAAGTTATTATCGATAGAACTGTAATAAATATACATATTACTTATAGTATTATCAATATAACATGCATTATTACCCATATAATGCAGTTATTATCGCTAGAACTGTAATGATTATACTTATTACTTAGATTATTATCAATATAACATCCATTATTACCCATATTATGCAGTTATTATGGATAGGACTCTAATAAATATACTTATTACTTTTATTATTATCAATATAACATGCACTATTTGCCATATTTTACTATTATTATCGCTAGAACTATAATAATTATACTTATTACTCCCGATATTATCAATATAACATGCATTATTACCCATATAATGCAGTTATTATCGCTAGAACTGTTATAATTATACCTATTACTCCCGATATTATCAATATAACATGCATTATTACCCATATAATGCAGTTATTATCGCTAGAACTATAATAAATATACGTATTACTTTCATTATCATCAATATAACATGCATTATTACCCATATAATGCAGTTATTATCGCTAGAACTGTAATAATTATACTTATTACTTATATTATTCTCAATATAACATGCATTATTACCCATATTATGCAGTTATTATCGATAGAACTGTAATAAATATACTTATTACTTTTACTGTTATCAATATATCATGCACTATTAGTCATACTTTACTATTATTATCGCTAGAACTGTAATAATTATACTTATTACTTATATTATTAGCAATATAACGTGCATTATTACCTATATTATGCAGTTATTATCGCTAGAACTGTAGCAGTTATACTTATTACTTATATCATTATCAATATAACATGCATTATTACCCATATAATGGAGGTGTTATCGCTAGAACTGTAATAATTATACTTATTACTTATACTATTAGCAATATAACGTGCGTTATTACCCATATAATGCAGTTATTATCGCCAGAATTGTAATAATTATACTTATTACTTATATTATTCTCAATATAACATGTATTATTACCCATATTATGCAGTTATTATCGCTAGAAATGTAATAATTATACTTATTACTTATATTATTCTCAATATAACATGCATTATTACCCATGTTATGCAGTTATTATCGCTAGAACTATAATAAATATACGTATTACTTTCATTATCATCAACATAACATGCATTATTACCCATATAATGGAGGTATTATCGGTAGAACTGTAATAATTATACTGATTACTTATATTATTATCAATATAACATGCATTATTACCCATATTATGCAGTTATTATCGCTAGAACTATAATAAATATACGTATTACTTTTATTATCATCAATATAACATGCATTATTACCCATATTATGCAGTTATTATCGATAGAACTGTAATAAATACACTTACTACTTTTACTATTATCAATATATCATGCACTATTAGCCATATTTTACTATTATTATCGCTGGAACTATAATAATTATACTTATTACTCCCGATGTTATCAATATAACATGCATTATTACCCATATAATGCAGTTATTATCGCTAGAACTGTAATAATTATTCTTATTACTTATATTATTATCAATATAACATGCATTATTACCCATATAATGCAGTTATTATCGCTAGAACTGTAATAATTGTACTCATTACTCATATTGTTAGCAATATAACGTGCATTATTACCCATATTATGCAGTTATTATCGCTAGAACTGTAATAATTATACTTATTACTTATATCATTATCAATATAACATGCATTATTACCCATATAATGGAGGTATTATTGCTAGAACTGTAATAATTATACTTATTACTTATATCATTATCAATATAACGTCCATTCTTACCCATATAATGCAGTTATTATCGCTAGAACTGTAATAATTATACTTATTACTTATACTATTAGCAATATAACGTCCATTCTTACCCATATAATGCAGTTATTATCGCAAGAACTATAATAAATATACGTATTACTTTTATTATCATCAATATAACTTGCATTATTACCCATATTATGCAGTTATTATCGCTAGAACTGTAATAATTTTACTCATTACTCATATTATTAGCAATATAACGTGCATTATTACCCATATTATGCAGTTATTATCGCTAGAACTGTAATAATTATACTTATTACTTATATTATTCTCAATATAACATGCATTATTAGCCATATTATGCAGTTATTATCGCTAGAACTGTAATAAATATACTTACTACTTTCATTATCATCAATATAACATGCATTATTACCCATATTAAGAAGTTATTATCGCTAGAACTGTAATAATTATACTTATTACTTGTATCATTATCAATATAACGTCCATTCTTACCTATATAATGCAGTTATTATCGCTAGAACTGTAATAATTATACTTATTACTTATACTATTAGCAATATAACGTCCATTCTTACCCATATAATGCAGTTATTATCGCTAGAACTGTAATAATTATACTTATTACTTATATTGTTAGCAATATAACGTGCATTATTACCCATATTATGCAGTTATTGTCGATAGAACTGTAATAAATATACTTATTACTTTTATTATTATCAATATAACATGCACTATTTGCCATATTTTACTATTATTATCGCTAGAACTATAATAATTATACTTATTACTCCCAATATTATCAATATAACATGCATTTTTACCCATATAATGCAGTTATTATCGCTAGAACTGTAATAATTATACTTATTACTTATATTGTTAGCAATATAACGTGCATTATTACCCATATAATGCAGTTATTATCGCTGGAACTGTAATGATTGTACTTATTACTTAGATTATTATCAATATAACATCCATTATTACCCATATTATGCAGTTATTATGGATAGGACTGTAATAAATATACTTATTACTTTTATTATTATCAATATAACATGCACTATTTGCCATATTTTACTATTATTATCGCTAGAACTATAATAATTATACTTATTACTCCCGATATTATCAATATAACATGCATTATTACCCATATAATGCAGTTATTATCGCTAGAACTGTTATAATTATACTTATTACTTATATTATTATCAATATAACATGCATTATTACACATATTATGCAGTTATTATCTCTAGAACCATAATAAATATACTTATTACTCCCAATATTATCAATATAACATGCATTTTTACCCATATAATGCAGTTATTATCGCTAGAACTGTAATAATTATACTTATTACTTATATTGTTAGCAATATAACGTGCATTATTACCCATATAATGCAGTTATTATCGCTAGAACTATAATAAATATACGTATTACTTTTATTATCATCAATATAACATGCATTATTACCCATATTATGCAGTTATTATGGATAGGACTGTAATAAATATACTTATTACTTTTATTATTATCAATATAACATGCACTATTTGCCATATTTTACTATTATTATCGCTAGAACTATAATAATTATACTTATTACTCCCGATGTTATCAATGTAACATGCCTTATTACCCATATAATGCAGTTATTATCGCTAGAACTGTAATAATTATACTTATTACTTATATTATTCTCAATATAACATGCATTATTACCCATATTATGCAGTTATTATCGCTGGAGCTGTAATAATTGTACTCATTACTTATATTATTAGCAATATAACGTGCATTATTACCCATATAATGCAGTTATTATCGCTAGAACTGTAATAATTATACTTATTACTTATATTATTATCAATATAACATGCATTATTACCCATATTATGCAGTTATTATCGCCAGTACTATAATAAATATACGTATTACTCCCAATATTATCAATATAACATGCATTATTACCTATATTATGCAGTTATTATCGCTAGAACTGTAATAATTGTACTCATTACTTTTATTATTAGCAATGTAACGTGCATTATTACCCATATTATGCAGTTATTATCGCTAGAACTGTAATGATTATACTTATTACTTATATTATTCTCAATATAACATGCATTATTAGCCATATTATGCAGTTATTATCGCTAGAACTGTAATAAATATACTTACTACTTTCATTATCATCAATATAACATGCATTATTACCCATATTAAGAAGTTATTATCGCTAGAACTGTAATAACTATACTTATTACTCATATTATTATCAATATAACATGCATTATTACCCATATTATGCAGTTATTATCGCTAGAACTATAATAAATATACGCATTACTTTTATTATCATCAATATAACATGCATTATTACCCATATTATGCAGTTATTATCGATAGAACTGTAATATATATACTTATTACTTTTATTATTATCAACATAACATGCACTATTTGCCATATTTTACTATTATTATCGCTAGAACTATAATAATTATACTTATTACTCCCGATATTATCAATATAACATGCATTATTACCCATATAATGCAGTTATTATCGCTAGAACTGTTATAATTATACTTATTACTTATATTATTATCAATATAACATGCATTATTACACATATTATGCAGTTATTATCTCTAGAACCATAATAAATATACTTATTACTCCCAATATTATCAATATAACATGCATTTTTACCCATATAATGCAGTTATTATCGCTAGAACTGTAATAATTATACTTATTACTTATATTGTTAGCAATATAACGTGCATTATTACCCATATAATGCAGTTATTATCGCTAGAACTGTAATGGTTGTACTTATTACTTAGATTATTATCAATATAACATCCATTATTACCCATATTATGCAGTTATTATGGATAGGACTGTAATAAATATACTTATTACTTTTATTATTATCAATATAACATGCACTATTTGCCATATTTTACTATTATTATCGCTAGAACTATAATAATTATACTTATTACTCCCGATATTATCATTATAACATGCATTATTACCCATATAATGCAGTTATTATCGCTAGAACTGTTATAATTATACTTATTACTTATATTATTATCAATATAACATGCATTATTACACATATTATGCAGTTATTATCTCTAGAACCATAATAAATATACTTATTACTCCCAATATTATCAATATAACATGCATTTTTACCCATATAATGCAGTTATTATCGCTAGAACTGTAATAATTATACTTATTACTTATATTGTTAGCAATATAACGTGCATTATTACCCATATAATGCAGTTATTATCGCTAGAACTATAATAAATATACGTATTACTTTTATTATCATCAATATAACATGCACTATTACCCATATTATGCAGTTATTATGGATAGGACTGTAATAAATATACTTCTTACTTTTATTATTATCAATATAACATGCACTATTTGCCATATTTTACTATTATTATCGCTAGAACTATAATAATTATACTTATTACTCCCGATATTATCAATATAACATGCATTATTACCCATATAATGCAGTTATTATCGCTAGAACTGTAATAATTATACTTATTACTTATATTATTATCAATATAACATGCATTATTACCCATATTATGTAGTTATTATCGCTAGAACTATAATAAATATACGTATTACTTTCATTATCATCAATATAACATGCATTATTACCCATATAATGCAGTTATTATCGCTAGAACTGTAATAATTATACTTATTACTTATATTGTTAGCAATATAACGTGCATTATTACCCATATTATGCAGTGGTTATCGCTAGAACTATAATAAATATACGTATTACTTTCATTATCATCAGTATAACATGCATTATTACCCACATAATGGAGGTATTATCGCTAGAACTGTAATAATTATACTTATTACTTATATTATTATCAATATAACATGCATTATTACCCATATTATGCACTTATTATCGACAGAACTGTAATAAATACACTTACTACTTTTACTATTATCAATATATCATGCACTATTAGCCATATGTTACTATTATTATCACTAGAACTCTAATAATTATACTTATTACTCCCGATGTTATCAATATAACATGCCTTATTACCCATATAATGCAGTTATTATCGCTAGAACTGTAATAATTATACTTATTACTTATATTATTCTCAATATAACATGCATTATTACCCATATTATGCAGTTATTATCGCTGGAGCTGTAATAATTGTACTCATTACTTATATCATTATCAATATAACATGCATTATAACCCATATAATAGAGGTATTATCGCTAGAACTGTAATAATTATACTTATTACTTATACTATTAGCAATATAACGTGCATTGTTACCCATATAATGCAGTTATTATCGCCAGAACTGTAATAATTATACTTATTACTTATATTATTCTCAATATAACATGCATTATTACCCATATTATGCAGTTATTATCGCTAGAACTATAATAAATATCCGTATTTCTCCCAATGTTATCAATATAACATGCATTATTACCTATATTATGCAGTTATTATCGCTAGAACTGTAATAATTGTACTCATTACTTTTATTATTAGCAATATAACGTGCATTATTACCCATATTATGCAGTTATTATCCCTAGAACCATAATAAATATACTTATTACTCCCAATATTATCAATATAACATGCATTTTTACCCATATAATGCAGTTATTATCGCTAGAACTGTAATAATTATACTTATTACTTATACCATTATCAATATAACATGCATTATTACCCATATAATGGAGGTATTATCGCTTGAACTGTAATAATTATACTTATTACTTATACTATTAGCAATATAACGTGCATTGTTACCCATATAATGCAGTTATTATCGCTAGAACTGTAATAATTATACTTATTACTTATATTGTTAGCAATATAACGTGCATTATTACCCATATTATGCAGTTATTGTCGATAGAACTGTAATAAATATACTTATTACTTTTATTATTATCAATATAACATGCACTATTTGCCATATTTTACTATTATTATCGCTAGAACTATAATAATTATACTTATTACTCCCGATATTATCAATATAACATGCATTATTACCCATATAATGCAGTTATTATCGCTAGAACTGTAATAATGATACTTATTGCTTATATTGTTAGCAATATAACGTGCATTATTACCCATATAATGCAGTTATTATCGCTAGAACTGTAATAATTATACTTATTACTTATATTATTATCAATATAACATGCATTATTACCCATATTATGCAGTTATTATCGCCAGTACTATAATAAATATACGTATTACTCCCAATATTATCAATATAACATGCATTATTACCTATATTATGCAGTTATTATCGCTAGAACTGTAATAATTGTACTCATTACTTTTATTATTAGCAATATAACGTGCATTATTACCCATATTATGCAGTTATTATCGCTAGAACTGTAATGATTATACTTATTACTTATATTATTCTCAATATAACATGCATTATTAGCCATATTATGCAGTTATTATCGCTAGAACTGTAATAAATATACTTACTACTTTCATTATCATCAATATAACATGCATTATTACCCATATTAAGAAGTTATTATCGCTAGAACTGTAATAACTATACTTATTACTCATATTATTATCAATATAACATGCATTATTACCCATATTATGCAGTTATTATCGCTAGAACTATAATAAATATACGTATTACTTTTATTATCATCAATATAACATGCATTATTACCCATATTATGCAGTTATTATCGATAGAACTGTAATATATATACTTATTACTTTTATTATTATCAACATAACATGCACTATTTGCCATATTTTACTATTATTATCGCTAGAACTATAATAATTATACTTATTACTCCCGATATTATCAATATAACATGCATTATTACCCATATAATGCAGTTATTATCGCTAGAACTGTTATAATTATACTTATTACTTATATTATTATCAATATAACATGCATTATTACACATATTATGCAGTTATTATCTCTAGAACCATAATAAATATACTTATTACTCCCAATATTATCAATATAACATGCATTTTTACCCATATAATGCAGTTATTATCGCTAGAACTGTAATAATTATACTTATTACTTATATTGTTAGCAATATAACGTGCATTATTACCCATATAATGCAGTTATTATCGCTAGAACTGTAATGGTTGTACTTATTACTTAGATTATTATCAATATAACATCCATTATTACCCATATTATGCAGTTATTATGGATAGGACTGTAATAAATATACTTATTACTTTTATTATTATCAATATAACATGCACTATTTGCCATATTTTACTATTATTATCGCTAGAACTATAATAATTATACTTATTACTCCCGATATTATCAATATAACATGCATTATTACCCATATAATGCAGTTATTATCGCTAGAACTGTTATAATTATACTTATTACTTATATTATTATCAATATAACATGCATTATTACACATATTATGCAGTTATTATCTCTAGAACCATAATAAATATACTTATTACTCCCAATATTATCAATATAACATGCATTTTTACCCATATAATGCAGTTATTATCGCTAGAACTGTAATAATTATACTTATTACTTATATTGTTAGCAATATAACGTGCATTATTACCCATATAATGCAGTTATTATCGCTAGAACTATAATAAATATACGTATTACTTTTATTATCATCAATATAACATGCACTATTACCCATATTATGCAGTTATTATGGATAGGACTGTAATAAATATACTTCTTACTTTTATTATTATCAATATAACATGCACTATTTGCCATATTTTACTATTATTATCGCTAGAACTATAATAATTATACTTATTACTCCCGATATTATCAATATAACATGCATTATTACCCATATAATGCAGTTATTATCGCTAGAACTGTAATAATTATACTTATTACTTATATTATTATCAATATAACATGCATTATTACCCATATTATGTAGTTATTATCGCTAGAACTATAATAAATATACGTATTACTTTCATTATCATCAATATAACATGCATTATTACCCATATAATGCAGTTATTATCGCTAGAACTGTAATAATTATACTTATTACTTATATTGTTAGCAATATAACGTGCATTATTACCCATATTATGCAGTTATTATCGCTAGAACTATAATAAATATACGTATTACTTTCATTATCATCAGTATAACATGCATTATTACCCACATAATGGAGGTATTATCGCTAGAACTGTAATAATTATACTTATTACTTATATTATTATCAATATAACATGCATTATTACCCATATTATGCACTTATTATCGACAGAACTGTAATAAATACACTTACTACTTTTACTATTATCAATATATCATGCACTATTAGCCATATGTTACTATTATTATCACTAGAACTCTAATAATTATACTTATTACTCCCGATGTTATCAATATAACATGCCTTATTACCCATATAATGCAGTTATTATCGCTAGAACTGTAATAATTATACTTATTACTTATATTATTCTCAATATAACATGCATTATTACCCATATTATGCAGTTATTATCGCTGGAGCTGTAATAATTGTACTCATTACTTATATCATTATCAATATAACATGCATTATAACCCATATAATAGAGGTATTATCGCTAGAACTGTAATAATTATACTTATTACTTATACTATTAGCAATATAACGTGCATTGTTACCCATATAATGCAGTTATTATCGCCAGAACTGTAATAATTATACTTATTACTTATATTATTCTCAATATAACATGCATTATTACCCATATTATGCAGTTATTATCGCTAGAACTATAATAAATATACGTATTACTTTTATTATCATCAATATAACATGCATTATTACCCATATTATGCAGTTATTATCGATAGAACTGTAATAAATATACTTATTACTTTTACTATTATCAATATATCATGCACTATTAGTCATATTTTACTATTATTATCGCTAGAACTGTAATAATTATACTTATTACTTATATTATTAGCAATATAACGTGCATTATTACCTATATTATGCAGTTATTATCGCTAGAACTGTAGCAGTTATACTTATTACTTATATCATTATCAATATAACATGCATTATTACCCATATAATGGAGGTATTATCGCTAGAACTGTAATAATTATACTTATTACTTATACTATTAGCAATATAACGTGCGTTATTACCCATATAATGCAGTTATTATCGCCAGAATTGTAATAATTATACTTATTACTTATATTATTCTCAATATAACATGTATTATTACCCATATTATGCAGTTATTATCGCTAGAAATGTAATAATTATACTTATTACTTAGATTATTATCAATATAACATGCATTATTACCCATATTATGCAGTTATTATCGCTAGAACTGTAATAAATATACGTATTACGTTTTTATCATCAATATAACATGCATTATTACCCATATTATGCCGTTATTATCGATAGAACTGTAATAAATATATTTATTACTTTTATTATTATCAATATAACATGCACTATTTGCCATATTTTACTATTATTATCGCTAGAACTATAATAATTATACTTATTACTCCCGATATTATCAATATAACATGCATTATTACCCATATAATGCAGTTATTATCGCTAGAACTGTAATAATTGTACTCATTACTTATATTATTAGCAATATAACGTGCATTGTTACCCATATAATGCAGTTATTATCGCCAGAACTGTAATAATTATACTTATTACTTATATTATTCTCAATATAACATGCATTATTACCCATAATATGCAGTTATTATCGCTAGAACTATAATAAATATACGTATTACTTTCATTATCATCAATATAACATGCATTATTACCCATATAATGCAGTTATTATCGCTAGAACTGTAATAATTATACTTATTACTTATATTATTATCAATATAACATGCATTATTACCCATATTATGCAGTTATTATCGCTAGAACTATAATAAATATCCGTATTTCTCCCAATGTTATCAATATAACATGCATTATTACCTATATTATGCAGTTATTATCGCTAGAACTGTAATAATTGTACTCATTACTTTTATTATTAGCAATATAACGTGCATTATTACCCATATTATGCAGTTATTATCGCTAGAACTGTAATGATTATACTTATTACTTATATTATTCTCAATATAACATGCATTATTAGCCATATTATGCAGTTATTATCGCTAGAACTGTAATAAATATACTTACTACTTATATTGTTAGCAATATAACGTGCATTATTACCCATATTATGCAGTTATTATCGCTAGAACTATAATAAATATACGTATTACTTTCATTATCATCAACATAACATGCATTATTACCCATATAATGGAGGTATTATCGCTAGAACTGTAATAATTATACTGATTACTTATATTATTATCAATATAACATGCATTATTACCCATATTATGCAGTTATTATACCTAGAACCATAATAAATATACTTATTACTCCCAATATTATCAATATAACATGCATTTTTACCCATATAATGCAGTTATTATCGCTAGAACTGTAATAATTATACTTATTACTTATATTATTATCGATATAACATGCATTATTACCCATATAATGGAGGTATTATTGCTAGAACTGTAATAATTATACTTATTACTTATATTATTCTCAATATAACATGCATTATTACCCATATTATGCAGTTCTTATCGGTAGAACTATAATAAATATACGTATTACTTTCATTATCATCAATATAACATGCACTATTTGCCATATTTTACTATTATTATCGCTAGAACTATAATAATTATACTTATTACTCCCGATATTATCAATATAACATGCATTATTACCCATATAATGCAGTTATTATCGCTAGAACTGTAATAATTATACTTATTACTTATATTATTATCAATATAACATGCATTATTACCCATATTATGTAGTTATTATCGCTAGAACTATAATAAATATACGTATTACTTTCATTATCATCAATATAACGTGCATTATTACCCATATTATGCAGTTATTATCGCTAGAACTGTAATAATTAAACTTATTACTTATATCATTATCAATCTAACATGCATTATTACCCATATAATGGAGGTATTATCGCTAGAACTGTAATAATTACACTTATTACTTATATTATTATCAACATAACATGCATTATTACCCATATAATGGAGGTATTATTGCTAGAACTGTAATAATTATACTTATTACTTATATTATTATCAATATAACATGCATTATTACCCATATTATGCAGTTATTATCGCTAGAACTATAATAAATATACGTATTACTCCCAATATTCTCAATATAACATGCATTATTAGCCATATTATGCAGTTATTATCGCTAGAACTTTAATAAATATACTTACTACTTTCATTATCATCAATATAACATGCATTATTACCCATATTAAGAAGTTATTATCGCTAGAACTGTAATAATTATACTTATTACTCATATTATTATCAATATAACCTGCATTATTACCCATATAATGGAGGTATTATCGCTAGAACTGTAATAATTATACTTATTACTTATACTATTAGCAATATAACGTGCATTATCACCCATATAATGCAGTTATTATCGCTAGAACTATAATAAATATACGTATTACTTTCATTATCATCAATATAACATGCATTATTACCCATATAATGCAGTTATTATCGCTAGAACTGTAATAATTATACTTATTACTTATATTATTATCAATATAACATGCATTATTACCCATATTATGCAGTTATTATCGCTAGAACTATAATAAATATACGTATTACTCCCAATATTCTCAATATAACATGCATTATTAGCCATATTATGCAGTTATTATCGCTAGAACTGTAATAAATATACTTACTACTTTCATTATCATCAATATAACATGCATTATTACCCATATTAAGAAGTTATTATCGCTAGAACTGTAATAATTATACTTATTACTCATATTATTATCAATATAACATGCATTATTACCCATATAATGCAGTTATTATCGCTAGAACTGTAATAATTATACTTATTACTTATATTATTATCAACATAACATGCATTATTACCCATATAATGGAGGTATTATTGCTAGAACTGTAATAATTATACTTATTACTTACACTATTAGCAATATAACGTGCATTGTTACCCATATAATGCAGTTATTATCGCCAGAACTGTAATAGTTATACTTATTACTTATATTATTCTCAATATAACATGCATTATTACCCATATTATGCAGTTATTATCGCAAGAACTATAATAAATATACGTATTACTTTTATTATCATCAATATAACTTGCATTATTACCCATATTATGCAGTTATTATCGATAGAACTGTAATAAATATATTTATTAGTTTTATTATTATCAATATAACATGCACCATTTGCCATATTTTACTATTATTATCGCTAGAACTATAATAATTATACTTATTACTCCCGATATTATCAATATAACATGCATTATTACCCATATAATGCAGTTATTATCGCCAGAACTGTAATAATTATACTTATTACTTATATTATTCTCAATATAACATGCATTATTACCCATATTATGCAGTTCTTATCGGTAGAACTATAATAAATATACGTATTACTTTCATTATCATCAATATAACATGCACTATTTGCCATATTTTACTATTATTATCGCTAGAACTATAATAATTATACTTATTACTCCCGATATTATCAATATAACATGCATTATTACCCATATAATGCAGTTATTATCGCTAGAACTGTAATAATTGTACTTATTACTTATATTATTATCAATATAACATGCATTATTACCCATATTATGTAGTTATTATCGCTAGAACTATAATAAATATACGTATTACTTTCATTATCATCAATATAACGTGCATTATTACCCATATTATGCAGTTATTATCGCTAGAACTGTAATAATTAAACTTATTACTTATATCATTATCAATCTAACATGCATTATTACCCATATAATGGAGGTATTATCGCTAGAACTGTAATAATTACACTTATTACTTATATTATTATCAACATAACATGCATTATTACCCATATAATGGAGGTATTATTGCTAGAACTGTAATAATTATACTTATTACTTATATTATTATCAATATAACATGCATTATTACCCATATTATGCAGTTATTATCGCTAGAACTATAATAAATATACGTATTACTCCCAATATTCTCAATATAACATGCATTATTAGCCATATTATGCAGTTATTATCGCTAGAACTTTAATAAATATACTTACTACTTTCATTATCATCAATATAACATGCATTATTACCCATATTAAGAAGTTATTATCGCTAGAGCTTTAATAATTATACTTATTACTCATATTATTATCAATATAACCTGCATTATTACCCATATAATGGAGGTATTATCGCTAGAACTGTAATAATTATACTTATTACTTATACTATTAGCAATATAACGTGCATTATCACCCATATAATGCAGTTATTATCGTTAGAACTATAATAAATATACGTATTACTTTCATTATCATCAATATAACATGCATTATTACCCATATAATGCAGTTATTATCGCTAGAACTGTAATAATTATACTTATTACTTATATTATTATCAATATAACATGCATTATTACCCATATTATGCAGTTATTATCGCTAGAACTATAATAAATATACGTATTACTCCCAATATTCTCAATATAACATGCATTATTAGCCATATTATGCAGTTATTATCGCTAGAACTGTAATAAATATACTTACTACTTTCATTATCATCAATATAACATGCATTATTACCCATATTAAGAAGTTATTATCGCTAGAACTGTAATAATTATACTTATTACACATATTATTATCAATATAACATGCATTATTACCCATATAATGCAGTTATTATCGCTAGAACTGTAATAATTATACTTATTACTTATATTATTATCAATATAACATGCATTATTACCCATATTATGTAGTTATTATCGCTAGAACTATAATAAATATACGTATTACTTTCATTATCATCAATATAACGTGCATTATTACCCATATTATGCAGTTATTATCGCAAGAACTGTAATAATTAAACTTATTACTTATATCATTATCAATCTAACATGCATTATTACCCATATAATGGAGGTATTATCGCTAGAACTGTAATAATTACACTTATTACTTATATTATTATCAACATAACATGCATTATTGCCCATATAATGGAGGTATTATTGCTAGAACTGTAATAATTATACTTATTACTTATATTATTATCAATATAACATGCATTATTACCCATATTATGCAGTTATTATCGCTAGAACTATAATAAATATACGTATTACTCCCAATATTCTCAATATAACATGCATTATTAGCCATATTATGCAGTTATTATCGCTAGAACTTTAATAAATATACTTACTACTTTCATTATCATCAATATAACATGCATTATTACCCATATTAAGAAGTTATTATCGCTAGAACTTTAATAATTATACTTATTACTCATATTATTATCAATATAACCTGCATTATTACCCATATAATGGAGGTATTATCGCTAGAACTGTAATAATTATACTTATTACTTATACTATTAGCAATATAACGTGCATTATCACCCATATAATGCAGTTATTATCGTTAGAACTATAATAAATATACGTATTACTTTCATTATCATCAATATAACATGCATTATTACCCATATAATGCAGTTATTATCGCTAGAACTGTAATAATTATACTTATTACTTATATTATTATCAATATAACATGCATTATTACCCATATTATGCAGTTATTATCGCTAGAACTATAATAAATATACGTATTACTCCCAATATTCTCAATATAACATGCATTATTACCCATATAATGCAGTTATTATCGCTAGAACTGTAATAATTGTACTTATTACTTATATTATTATCAATATAACATGCATTATTACCCATATTATGTAGTTATTATCGCTAGAACTATAATAAATATACGTATTACTTTCATTATCATCAATATAACGTGCATTATTACCCATATTATGCAGTTATTATCGCTAGAACTGTAATAATTAAACTTATTACTTATATCATTATCAATCTAACATGCATTATTACCCATATAATGGAGGTATTATCGCTAGAACTGTAATAATTACACTTATTACTTATATTATTATCAACATAACATGCATTATTACCCATATAATGGAGGTATTATTGCTAGAACTGTAATAATTATACTTATTACTTATATTATTATCAATATAACATGCATTATTACCCATATTATGCAGTTATTATCGCTAGAACTATAATAAATATACGTATTACTCCCAATATTCTCAATATAACATGCATTATTAGCCATATTATGCAGTTATTATCGCTAGAACTTTAATAAATATACTTACTACTTTCATTATCATCAATATAACATGCATTATTACCCATATTAAGAAGTTATTATCGCTAGAGCTTTAATAATTATACTTATTACTCATATTATTATCAATATAACCTGCATTATTACCCATATAATGGAGGTATTATCGCTAGAACTGTAATAATTATACTTATTACTTATACTATTAGCAATATAACGTGCATTATCACCCATATAATGCAGTTATTATCGTTAGAACTATAATAAATATACGTATTACTTTCATTATCATCAATATAACATGCATTATTACCCATATAATGCAGTTATTATCGCTAGAACTGTAATAATTATACTTATTACTTATATTATTATCAATATAACATGCATTATTACCCATATTATGCAGTTATTATCGCTAGAACTATAATAAATATACGTATTACTCCCAATATTCTCAATATAACATGCATTATTAGCCATATTATGCAGTTATTATCGCTAGAACTGTAATAAATATACTTACTACTTTCATTATCATCAATATAACATGCATTATTACCCATATTAAGAAGTTATTATCGCTAGAACTGTAATAATTATACTTATTACACATATTATTATCAATATAACATGCATTATTACCCATATAATGCAGTTATTATCGCTAGAACTGTAATAATTATACTTATTACTTATATTATTATCAATATAACATGCATTATTACCCATATTATGTAGTTATTATCGCTAGAACTATAATAAATATACGTATTACTTTCATTATCATCAATATAACGTGCATTATTACCCATATTATGCAGTTATTATCGCAAGAACTGTAATAATTAAACTTATTACTTATATCATTATCAATCTAACATGCATTATTACCCATATAATGGAGGTATTATCGCTAGAACTGTAATAATTACACTTATTACTTATATTATTATCAACATAACATGCATTATTGCCCATATAATGGAGGTATTATTGCTAGAACTGTAATAATTATACTTATTACTTATATTATTATCAATATAACATGCATTATTACCCATATTATGCAGTTATTATCGCTAGAACTATAATAAATATACGTATTACTCCCAATATTCTCAATATAACATGCATTATTAGCCATATTATGCAGTTATTATCGCTAGAACTTTAATAAATATACTTACTACTTTCATTATCATCAATATAACATGCATTATTACCCATATTAAGAAGTTATTATCGCTAGAACTTTAATAATTATACTTATTACTCATATTATTATCAATATAACCTGCATTATTACCCATATAATGGAGGTATTATCGCTAGAACTGTAATAATTATACTTATTACTTATACTATTAGCAATATAACGTGCATTATCACCCATATAATGCAGTTATTATCGTTAGAACTATAATAAATATACGTATTACTTTCATTATCATCAATATAACATGCATTATTACCCATATAATGCAGTTATTATCGCTAGAACTGTAATAATTATACTTATTACTTATATTATTATCAATATAACATGCATTATTACCCATATTATGCAGTTATTATCGATAGAACTATAATAAATATACGTATTACTCCCAATATTCTCAATATAACATGCATTATTAGCCATATTATGCAGTTATTATCGCTAGAACTGTAATAAATATACTTACTACTTTCATTATCATCAATATAACATGCATTATTACCCATATAATGGAGGTATTATCGCTAGAACTGTAATAATTATACTTATTACTTATATTATTATCAATATAACATGCATTATTACCCATATTATGCAGTTATTATCTCCGGAACCATAATAAATATACTCATTACTCCCAATATTATCAATATAACCTGCATTATTACCCATATTATGCAGTTATTATCGCTAGAACTATAATAAATATACGTATTACTTTTATTATCATCAATATAACATGCATTATTACCCATATTATGCAGTTCTTATCGGTAGAACTGTAATAAATATACTTATTACTTTTATTATTATCAATATAACATGCACTATTTGCCATATTTTACTATTATTATCGCTAGAACTATAATAATTATACTTATTACTCCCGATATTATCAATATAACATGCATTATTACCCATATAATGCAGTTATTATCGTTAGAACTGTAATAATTATACTTATTACTTATATTATTATCAATATAACATGCATTATTACCCATATTATGTAGTTATTATCGCTAGAACTATAATAAATATACGTATTACTTTCATTATCATCAATATAACATGCATTATTACCCATATAATGCAGTTATTATCGCTAGAACTCTAATAATTATACTTATTGCTTATATTGTTAGCAATATAACGTGCATTATTACCCATATAATGCAGTTATTATCGCTAGAACTGTAATAATTATACTTATTACTTATATTATTATCAATATAACATGCATTATTACCCATATTATGCAGTTATTATCGCAAGAACTATAATAAATATAGGTATTACTTTCATTATCATCAATATAACATGCATTATTACCCATATAATGGAGGTATTATCGCTAGAACTGTAATAATTATACTTATTACTTATATTATTATCAATATAACATGCATTATTACCCATTTTATGCAGTTATTATCGATAGAACTGTAATAAATACACTTACTACTTTTACTATTATCAATATATCATGCACTATTAGCCATATTTTACTATCATTATCGCTAGAACTATAATAATTATACTTATTACTCCCGATGTTATCAATATAACATGCATTATTACCCATATAATGGAGGTATTATCGCTTGAACTGTAATAATTATACTTATTACTTATACTATTAGCAATATAACGTGCATTGTTACCCATATAATGCAGTTATTATCGCTAGAAGTGTAATAATTGTACTTATTACTTATATTGTTAGCAATATAACGGGCATTATTACCCATATTATGCAGTTATTGTCGATAGAACTGTAATAAATATACTTATTACTTTTATTATTATCAATATAACATGCACTATTTGCCATATTTTACTATTATTATCGCTAGAACTATAATAATTATACTTATTACTCCCGATATTATCAATATAACATGCATTATTACCCATATAATGCAGTTATTATCGCTAGAACTGTAATAATGATACTTATTGCTTATATTGTTAGCAATATAACGTGAATTATTACCCATATAATGCAGTTATTATCGCTAGAACTGTAATAATTATACTTATTACTTATATTATTATCAATATAACATGCACTATTACCCATATTATGCAGTTATTATCGCCAGTACTATAATAAATATACGTATTACTCCCAATATTATCAATATAACATGCATTATTACCTATATTATGCAGTTATTATCGCTAGAACTGTAATAATTGTACTCATTACTTTTATTATTAGCAATATAACGTGCATTATTACCCATATTATGCAGTTATTATCGCTAGAACTGTAATGATTATACTTATTACTTATATTATTCTCAATATGACATGCATTATTAGCCATATTATGCAGTTATTATCGCTAGAACTGTAATAAATATACTTACTACTTTCATTATCATCAATATAACATGCATTATTACCCATATTAAGAAGTTATTATCGCTAGAACTGTAATAACTATACTTATTACTCATATTATTATCAATATAACATGCATTATTACCCATATTATGCAGTTATTATCGCTAGAACTATAATAAATATACGTATTACTTTTATTATCATCAATATAACATGCATTATTACCCATATTATGCAGTTATTATCGATAGAACTGTAATAAATATACTTATTACTTTTATTATTATCAACATAACATGCACTATTTGCCATATTTTACTATTATTATCGCTAGAACTATAATAATTATACTTATTACTCCCGATATTATCAATATAACATGCATTATTAGCCATATTATGCAGTTATTATCGCTAGAACTGTAATAAATATACTTTCTACTTTCATTATCATCAATATAACATGCATTATTACCCATATTAAGAAGTTATTATCGATAGAACTGTAATAAATATACATATTACTTATAGTATTATCAATATAACATGCATTATTACCCATATAATGCAGTTATTATCGCTAGAACTGTAATGATTATACTTATTACTTAGATTATTATCAATATAACATCCATTATTACCCATATTATGCAGTTATTATGGATAGGACTCTAATAAATATACTTATTACTTTTATTATTATCAATATAACATGCACTATTTGCCATATTTTACTATTATTATCGCTAGAACTATAATAATTATACTTATTACTCCCGATATTATCAATATAACATGCATTATTACCCATATAATGCAGTTATTATCGCTAGAACTGTTATAATTATACTTATTACTCCCGATATTATCAATATAACATGCATTATTACCCATATAATGCAGTTATTATCGCTAGAACTATAATAAATATACGTATTACTTTCATTATCATCAATATAACATGCATTATTACCCATATAATGCAGTTATTATCGCTAGAACTGTAATAATTATACTTATTACTTATATTATTCTCAATATAACATGCATTATTACCCATATTATGCAGTTATTATCGATAGAACTGTAATAAATATACTTATTACTTTTACTATTATCAATATATCATGCACTACTAGCCATATTTTACTATTATTATCGCTAGAGCTATAATAATTATACTTATTACTCCCAATATTATCAATATAACATGCCTTATTACGCATATAATGCAGTTATTATCGCTAGAACTGTAATAAATATACTTACTACTTTCATTATCATCAATATAACATGCATTATTACCCATATTATGCAGTTATTATCGATAGAACTGTAATCAATATACTTATTACTTTTACTGTTATCAATATATCATGCACTATTAGTCATACTTTACTATTATTATCGCTAGAACTGTAATAATTATACTTATTACTTATATTATTAGCAATATAACGTGCATTATTACCTATATTATGCAGTTATTATCGCTAGAACTGTAGCAGTTATACTTATTACTTATATCATTATCAATATAACATGCATTATTACCCATATAATGGAGGTGTTATCGCTAGAACTGTAATAATTATACTTATTACTTATACTATTAGCAATATAACGTGCGTTATTACCCATATAATGCAGTTATTATCGCCAGAATTGTAATAATTATACTTATTACTTATATTATTCTCAATATAACATGTATTATTACCCATATTATGCAGTTATTATCGCTAGAAATGTAATAATTATACTTATTACTTATATTATTCTCAATATAACATGCATTATTACCCATGTTATGCAGTTATTATCGCTAGAACTATAATAAATATACGTATTACTTTCATTATCATCAACATAACATGCATTATTACCCATATAATGGAGGTATTATCGCTAGAACTGTAATAATTATACTGATTACTTATATTATTATCAATATAACATGCATTATTACCCATATTATGCAGTTATTATCGCTAGAACTATAATAAATATACGTATTACTTTTATTATCATCAATATAACATGCATTATTACCCATATTATGCAGTTATTATCGATAGAACTGTAATAAATACACTTACTACTTTTACTATTATCAATATATCATGCACTATTAGCCATATTTTACTATTATTATCGCTGGAACTATAATAATTATACTTATTACTCCCGATGTTATCAATATAACATGCATTATTACCCATATAATGCAGTTATTATCGCTAGAACTGTAATAATTATTCTTATTACTTATATTATTATCAATATAACATGCATTATTACCCATATAATGCAGTTATTATCGCTAGAACTGTAATAATTGTACTCATTACTCATATTGTTAGCAATATAACGTGCATTATTACCCATATTATGCAGTTATTGTCGATAGAACTGTAATAAATATACTTATTACTTTTATTATTATCAATATAACATGCACTATTTGCCATATTTTACTATTATTATCGCTAGAACTATAATAATTATACTTATTACTCCCGATATTATCAATATAACATGCATTATTACCCATATAATGCAGTTATTATCGCTAGAACTCTAATAATTATACTTATTGCTTATATTGTTAGCAATATAACGTGCATTATTACCCATATAATGCAGTTATTATCGCTAGAACTGTAATAATTATACTTATTACTTATATTATTATCAATATAACATGCATTATTACCCATATTATGCAGTTATTATCGCTAGAACTGTAATAAATATACTCACTACTTTCATTATCATCAATATAACATGCATTATTACCCATATTAAGAAGTTATTATCGCTATAACTGTAATAACTATACTTATTACTCATATTATTATCAATATAACATGCATTATTACCCATATTATGCAGTTATTATCGCTAGAACTATAATAAATATACGTATTACTATTATTATCATCAATATAACATGCATTATTAACCATATTATGCAGTTATTATCGATAGAACTGTAATAAATATACTTATTACTTTTATTATTATCAACATAACATGCACTATTTGCCATATTTTACTATTATTATCGCTAGAACTATAATAATTATACTTATTACTCCCGATATTATCAATATAACATGCATTATTAGCCATATTATGCAGTTATTATCGCTAGAACTGTAATAAATATACTTACTACTTTCATTATCATCAATATAACATGCAGTATTACCCATATTAAGAAGTTATTATCGCTTGAACTGTAATAACTATACTTATTACTCATATTATTATCAATATAACATGCATTATTACCCATATAATGCAGTTATTATCGCTAGAACTATAATAAATATACGTATTACTTTTATTATCATCAATATAACATGCATTATTACCCATATTATGCAGTTATTATGGATAGGACTGTAATAAATATACTTATTACTTTTATTATTATCAATATAACATGCACTATTTGCCATATTTTACTATTATTATCGCTAGAACTATAATAATTATACTTATTACTCCCGATATTATCAATATAACATGCATTATTACCCATATAATGCAGTTATTATCGCTAGAACTGTAATAATTATACTTATTACTTATATTTTTAGCAATATAACGTGCATTATTACCCATATAATGCAGTTATTATCGCTAGAACTGTAATAATTATACTTATTACTTATATTATTATCAATATAACATGCATTATTACCCATATTATGCAGTTATTATCGCTAGAACTATAATAAATATACGTATTACTTTTATTATCATCAATACTACATGCATTATTACCCATATTATGCAGTTATTGTCGATAGACCTGTAATAAATATACTTATTACTTTTATTATTATCAATATAACATGCACTATTTGCCATATTTTACTATTATTATCGCTAGAACTATAATAATTATACTTATTACTCCCGATATTATCAATATAACATGCATTATTACCCATATAATGCAGTTATTATCGCTAGAACTGTAATAATTATACTTATTACTTATATTATTCTCAATATAACATGCATTATTACCCATATAATGCAGTTATTATCGCTAGAACTGTAATAATTATACTTATTACTTATATTATTATCAACATAACATGCATTATTACCCATATAATGGAGGTATTATTGCTAGAACTGTAATAATTATACTTATTACTTACACTATTAGCAATATAACGTGCATTGTTACCCATATAATGCAGTTATTATCGCCAGAACTGTAATAATTATACTTATTACTTATATTATTCTCAATATAACATGCATTATTACCCATATTATGCAGTTATTATCGCAAGAACTATAATAAATATAGGTATTACTTTCATTATCATCAATATAACATGCATTATTACCCATATAATGGAGGTATTATCGCTAGAACTGTAATAATTATACTTATTACTTATATTATTATCAATATAACATGCATTATTACCCATATTATGCAGTTATTATCGCTAGAACTGTAATAAATATACTCACTACTTTCATTATCATCAATATAACATGCATTATTACCCATATTAAGAAGTTATTATCGCTATAACTGTAATAACTATACTTATTACTCATATTATTATCAATATAACATGCATTATTACCCATATTATGCAGTTATTATCGCTAGAACTATAATAAATATACGTATTACTATTATTATCATCAATATAACATGCATTATTAACCATATTATGCAGTTATTATCGATAGAACTGTAATAAATATACTTATTACTTTTATTATTATCAACATAACATGCACTATTTGCCATATTTTACTATTATTATCGCTAGAACTATAATAATTATACTTATTACTCCCGATATTATCAATATAACATGCATTATTAGCCATATTATGCAGTTATTATCGCTAGAACTGTAATAAATATACTTACTACTTTCATTATCATCAATATAACATGCAGTATTACCCATATTAAGAAGTTATTATCGCTTGAACTGTAATAACTATACTTATTACTCATATTATTATCAATATAACATGCATTATTACCCATATAATGCAGTTATTATCGCTAGAACTATAATAAATATACGTATTACTTTTATTATCATCAATATAACATGCATTATTACCCATATTATGCAGTTATTATGGATAGGACTGTAATAAATATACTTATTACTTTTATTATTATCAATATAACATGCACTATTTGCCATATTTTACTATTATTATCGCTAGAACTATAATAATTATACTTATTACTCCCGATATTATCAATATAACATGCATTATTACCCATATAATGCAGTTATTATCGCTAGAACTGTAATAATTATACTTATTACTTATATTTTTAGCAATATAACGTGCATTATTACCCATATAATGCAGTTATTATCGCTAGAACTGTAATAATTATACTTATTACTTATATTATTATCAATATAACATGCATTATTACCCATATTATGCAGTTATTATCGCTAGAACTATAATAAATATACGTATTACTTTTATTATCATCAATACTACATGCATTATTACCCATATTATGCAGTTATTGTCGATAGACCTGTAATAAATATACTTATTACTTTTATTATTATCAATATAACATGCACTATTTGCCATATTTTACTATTATTATCGCTAGAACTATAATAATTATACTTATTACTCCCGATATTATCAATATAACATGCATTATTACCCATATAATGCAGTTATTATCGCTAGAACTGTAATAATTATACTTATTACTTATATTATTCTCAATATAACATGCATTATTACCCATATAATGCAGTTATTATCGCTAGAACTGTAATAATTATACTTATTACTTATATTATTATCAACATAACATGCATTATTACCCATATAATGGAGGTATTATTGCTAGAACTGTAATAATTATACTTATTACTTACACTATTAGCAATATAACGTGCATTGTTACCCATATAATGCAGTTATTATCGCCAGAACTGTAATAATTATACTTATTACTTATATTATTCTCAATATAACATGCATTATTACCCATATTATGCAGTTATTATCGCAAGAACTATAATAAATATAGGTATTACTTTCATTATCATCAATATAACATGCATTATTACCCATATAATGGAGGTATTATCGCTAGAACTGTAATAATTATACTTATTACTTATATTATTATCAATATAACATGCATTATTACCCATTTTATGCAGTTATTATCGATAGAACTGTAATAAATACACTTACTACTTTTACTATTATCAATATATCATGCACTATTAGCCATATTTTACTATTATTATCGCTAGAACTATAATAATTATACTTATTACTCCCGATGTTATCAATATAACATGCATTATTACCCATATAATGGAGGTATTATCGCTAGAACTGTAATAATTATACTTATTACTTATATTATTATCAATATAACATGCATTATTACCCATATTATGCAGTTATTATCCCTAGAACCATAATAAATATACTTATTACTCCCAATATTATCAATATAAAATGCATTTTTACCCATATAATGCAGTTATTATCGCTAGAACTGTAATAATTATACTTATCACTTATACCATTATCAATATAACATGCATTATTACCCATATAATGGAGGTATTATCGCTTGAACTGTAATAATTATACTTATTACTTATACTATTAGCAATATAACGTGCATTGTTACCCATATAATGCAGTTATTATCGCTAGAACTGTAATAATTGTACTTATTACTTATATTGTTAGCAATATAACGGGCATTATTACCCATATTATGCAGTTATTGTCGATAGAACTGTAATAAATATACTTATTACTTTTATTATTATCAATATAACATGCACTATTTGCCATATTTTACTATTATTATCGCTAGAACTATAATAATTATACTTATTACTCCCGATATTATCAATATAACATGCATTATTACCCATATAATGCAGTTATTATCGCTAGAACTGTAATAATTATACTTATTACTTATACCATTATCAATATAACATGCATTATTACCCATATAATGGAGGTATTATCGCTTGAACTGTAATAATTATACTTATTACTTATACTATTAGCAATATAACGTGCATTGTTACCCATATAATGCAGTTATTATCGCTAGAACTGTAATAGTTATACTTATTACTTATATTGTTAGCAATATAACGTGCATTATTACCCATATTATGCAGTTATTGTCGATAGAACTGTAATAAATATACTTATTACTTTTATTATTATCAATATAACATGCACTATTTGCCATATTTTACTATTATTATCGCTAGAACTATAATAATTATACTTATTACTCCCGATATTATCAATATAACATGCATTATTACCCATATAATGCAGTTATTATCGCTAGAACTGTAATAATTATACTTATTACTTATATTGTTAGCAATATAACGTGCATTATTACCCATATAATGCAGTTATTATCGCTAGAACTGTAATAAATCTACTTACTACTTTCATTATCATCAATATAACATGCATTATTACCCATATTAAGAAGTTATTATCGCTAGAACTGTAATAATTATACTTATTACTCATATTATTATCAATATAACATGCATGATTACCCATATAATGCAGTTATTATCGCTAGAACTGTAATAATTATACTTATTACTTATATTATTATCAACATAACATGCATTATTACCCATATAATGGAGGTATTATTGCTAGAACTGTAATAATTATACTTATTACTTACACTATTAGCAATATAACGTGCATTGTTACCCATATAATGCAGTTATTATCGCCAGAACTGTAATAATTATACTTATTACTTATATTATTCTCAATATAACATGCATTATTACCCATATTATGCAGTTATTATCGCAAGAACTATAATAAATATACGTATTACTTTTATTATCATCAATATAACTTGCATTATTACCCATATTATGCAGTTATTATCGCTAGAACTGTAATAATTGTACTCATTACTCATATTATTAGCAATATAACGTGCATTATTACCCATATTATGCAGTTATTATCGCTAGAACTGTAATAATTATACTTATTACTTATATTATTCTCAATATAACATGCATTATTAGCCATATTATGCAGTTATTATCGCTAGAACTGTAATAAATATACTTACTACTTTCATTATCATCAATATAACATGCATTATTACCCATATTAAGAAGTTATTATCGCTAGAACTGTAATAATTATACTTATTACTTGTATCATTATCAATATAACGTCCATTCTTACCTATATAATGCAGTTATTATCGCTAGAACTGTAATAATTATACTTATTACTTATACTATTAGCAATATAACGTCCATTCTTACCCATATAATGCAGTTATTATCGCTAGAACTGTAATAATTATACTTATTACTTATATTGTTAGCAATATAACGTGCATTATTACCCATATTATGCAGTTATTGTCGATAGAACTGTAATAAATATACTTATTACTTTTATTATTATCAATATAACATGCACTATTTGCCATATTTTACTATTATTATCGCTAGAACTATAATAATTATACTTATTACTCCCGATATTATCAATATAACATGCATTATTACCCATATAATGCAGTTATTATCGCTAGAACTCTAATAATTATACTTATTGCTTATATTGTTAGCAATATAACGTGCATTATTACCCATATAATGCAGTTATTATCGCTAGAACTGTAATAATTATACTTATTACTTATATTATTATCAATATAACATGCATTATTACCCATATTATGCAGTTATTATCGCTAGAACTGTAATAAATATACTCACTACTTTCATTATCATCAATATAACATGCATTATTACCCATATTAAGAAGTTATTATCGCTATAACTGTAATAACTATACTTATTACTCATATTATTATCAATATAACATGCATTATTACCCATATTATGCAGTTATTATCGCTAGAACTATAATAAATATACGTATTACTATTATTATCATCAATATAACATGCATTATTAACCATATTATGCAGTTATTATCGATAGAACTGTAATAAATATACTTATTACTTTTATTATTATCAACATAACATGCACTATTTGCCATATTTTACTATTATTATCGCTAGAACTATAATAATTATACTTATTACTCCCGATATTATCAATATAACATGCATTATTAGCCATATTATGCAGTTATTATCGCTAGAACTGTAATAAATATACTTACTACTTTCATTATCATCAATATAACATGCAGTATTACCCATATTAAGAAGTTATTATCGCTTGAACTGTAATAACTATACTTATTACTCATATTATTATCAATATAACATGCATTATTACCCATATAATGCAGTTATTATCGCTAGAACTATAATAAATATACGTATTACTTTTATTATCATCAATATAACATGCATTATTACCCATATTATGCAGTTATTATGGATAGGACTGTAATAAATATACTTATTACTTTTATTATTATCAATATAACATGCACTATTTGCCATATTTTACTATTATTATCGCTAGAACTATAATAATTATACTTATTACTCCCGATATTATCAATATAACATGCATTATTACCCATATAATGCAGTTATTATCGCTAGAACTGTAATAATTATACTTATTACTTATATTTTTAGCAATATAACGTGCATTATTACCCATATAATGCAGTTATTATCGCTAGAACTGTAATAATTATACTTATTACTTATATTATTATCAATATAACATGCATTATTACCCATATTATGCAGTTATTATCGCTAGAACTATAATAAATATACGTATTACTTTTATTATCATCAATACTACATGCATTATTACCCATATTATGCAGTTATTGTCGATAGACCTGTAATAAATATACTTATTACTTTTATTATTATCAATATAACATGCACTATTTGCCATATTTTACTATTATTATCGCTAGAACTATAATAATTATACTTATTACTCCCGATATTATCAATATAACATGCATTATTACCCATATAATGCAGTTATTATCGCTAGAACTGTAATAATTATACTTATTACTTATATTATTCTCAATATAACATGCATTATTACCCATATAATGCAGTTATTATCGCTAGAACTGTAATAATTATACTTATTACTTATATTATTATCAACATAACATGCATTATTACCCATATAATGGAGGTATTATTGCTAGAACTGTAATAATTATACTTATTACTTACACTATTAGCAATATAACGTGCATTGTTACCCATATAATGCAGTTATTATCGCCAGAACTGTAATAATTATACTTATTACTTATATTATTCTCAATATAACATGCATTATTACCCATATTATGCAGTTATTATCGCAAGAACTATAATAAATATAGGTATTACTTTCATTATCATCAATATAACATGCATTATTACCCATATAATGGAGGTATTATCGCTAGAACTGTAATAATTATACTTATTACTTATATTATTATCAATATAACATGCATTATTACCCATTTTATGCAGTTATTATCGATAGAACTGTAATAAATACACTTACTACTTTTACTATTATCAATATATCATGCACTATTAGCCATATTTTACTATTATTATCGCTAGAACTATAATAATTATACTTATTACTCCCGATGTTATCAATATAACATGCATTATTACCCATATAATGGAGGTATTATCGCTAGAACTGTAATAATTATACTTATTACTTATATTATTATCAATATAACATGCATTATTACCCATATTATGCAGTTATTATCCCTAGAACCATAATAAATATACTCATTACTCCCAATATTATCAATATAACCTGCATTATTACCCATATTATGCAGTTATTATCGCTAGAACTATAATAAATATACGTATTACTTTTATTATCATCAATATAACATGCATTATTACCCATATTATGCAGTTCTTATCGGTAGAACTGTAATAAATATACTTATTACTTTTATTATTATCAATATAACATGCACTATTTGCCATATTTTACTATTATTATCGCTAGAACTATAATAATTATACTTATTACTCCCGATATTATCAATATAACATGCATTATTACCCATATAATGCAGTTATTATCGTTAGAACTGTAATAATTATACTTATTACTTATATTATTATCAATATAACATGCATTATTACCCATATTATGTAGTTATTATCGCTAGAACTATAATAAATATACGTATTACTTTCATTATCATCAATATAACATGCATTATTACCCATATAATGCAGTTATTATCGCTAGAACTCTAATAATTATACTTATTGCTTATATTGTTAGCAATATAACGTGCATTATTACCCATATAATGCAGTTATTATCGCTAGAACTGTAATAATTATACTTATTACTTATATTATTATCAATATAACATGCATTATTACCCATATTATGCAGTTATTATCGCAAGAACTATAATAAATATAGGTATTACTTTCATTATCATCAATATAACATGCATTATTACCCATATAATGGAGGTATTATCGCTAGAACTGTAATAATTATACTTATTACTTATATTATTATCAATATAACATGCATTATTACCCATTTTATGCAGTTATTATCGATAGAACTGTAATAAATACACTTACTACTTTTACTATTATCAATATATCATGCACTATTAGCCATATTTTACTATCATTATCGCTAGAACTATAATAATTATACTTATTACTCCCGATGTTATCAATATAACATGCATTATTACCCATATAATGGAGGTATTATCGCTTGAACTGTAATAATTATACTTATTACTTATACTATTAGCAATATAACGTGCATTGTTACCCATATAATGCAGTTATTATCGCTAGAAGTGTAATAATTGTACTTATTACTTATATTGTTAGCAATATAACGGGCATTATTACCCATATTATGCAGTTATTGTCGATAGAACTGTAATAAATATACTTATTACTTTTATTATTATCAATATAACATGCACTATTTGCCATATTTTACTATTATTATCGCTAGAACTATAATAATTATACTTATTACTCCCGATATTATCAATATAACATGCATTATTACCCATATAATGCAGTTATTATCGCTAGAACTGTAATAATGATACTTATTGCTTATATTGTTAGCAATATAACGTGCATTATTACCCATATAATGCAGTTATTATCGCTAGAACTGTAATAATTATACTTATTACTTATATTATTATCAATATAACATGCACTATTACCCATATTATGCAGTTATTATCGCCAGTACTATAATAAATATACGTATTACTCCCAATATTATCAATATAACATGCATTATTACCTATATTATGCAGTTATTATCGCTAGAACTGTAATAATTGTACTCATTACTTTTATTATTAGCAATATAACGTGCATTATTACCCATATTATGCAGTTATTATCGCTAGAACTGTAATGATTATACTTATTACTTATATTATTCTCAATATGACATGCATTATTAGCCATATTATGCAGTTATTATCGCTAGAACTGTAATAAATATACTTACTACTTTCATTATCATCAATATAACATGCATTATTACCCATATTAAGAAGTTATTATCGCTAGAACTGTAATAACTATACTTATTACTCATATTATTATCAATATAACATGCATTATTACCCATATTATGCAGTTATTATCGCTAGAACTATAATAAATATACGTATTACTTTTATTATCATCAATATAACATGCATTATTACCCATATTATGCAGTTATTATCGATAGAACTGTAATAAATATACTTATTACTTTTATTATTATCAACATAACATGCACTATTTGCCATATTTTACTATTATTATCGCTAGAACTATAATAATTATACTTATTACTCCCGATATTATCAATATAACATGCATTATTAGCCATATTATGCAGTTATTATCGCTAGAACTGTAATAAATATACTTTCTACTTTCATTATCATCAATATAACATGCATTATTACCCATATTAAGAAGTTATTATCGATAGAACTGTAATAAATATACATATTACTTATAGTATTATCAATATAACATGCATTATTACCCATATAATGCAGTTATTATCGCTAGAACTGTAATGATTATACTTATTACTTAGATTATTATCAATATAACATCCATTATTACCCATATTATGCAGTTATTATGGATAGGACTCTAATAAATATACTTATTACTTTTATTATTATCAATATAACATGCACTATTTGCCATATTTTACTATTATTATCGCTAGAACTATAATAATTATACTTATTACTCCCGATATTATCAATATAACATGCATTATTACCCATATAATGCAGTTATTATCGCTAGAACTGTTATAATTATACTTATTACTCCCGATATTATCAATATAACATGCATTATTACCCATATAATGCAGTTATTATCGCTAGAACTATAATAAATATACGTATTACTTTCATTATCATCAATATAACATGCATTATTACCCATATAATGCAGTTATTATCGCTAGAACTGTAATAATTATACTTATTACTTATATTATTCTCAATATAACATGCATTATTACCCATATTATGCAGTTATTATCGATAGAACTGTAATAAATATACTTATTACTTTTACTATTATCAATATATCATGCACTACTAGCCATATTTTACTATTATTATCGCTAGAGCTATAATAATTATACTTATTACTCCCAATATTATCAATATAACATGCCTTATTACGCATATAATGCAGTTATTATCGCTAGAACTGTAATAAATATACTTACTACTTTCATTATCATCAATATAACATGCATTATTACCCATATTATGCAGTTATTATCGATAGAACTGTAATCAATATACTTATTACTTTTACTGTTATCAATATATCATGCACTATTAGTCATACTTTACTATTATTATCGCTAGAACTGTAATAATTATACTTATTACTTATATTATTAGCAATATAACGTGCATTATTACCTATATTCTGCAGTTATTATCGCTAGAACTGTAGCAGTTATACTTATTACTTATATCATTATCAATATAACATGCATTATTACCCATATAATGGAGGTGTTATCGCTAGAACTGTAATAATTATACTTATTACTTATACTATTAGCAATATAACGTGCGTTATTACCCATATAATGCAGTTATTATCGCCAGAATTGTAATAATTATACTTATTACTTATATTATTCTCAATATAACATGTATTATTACCCATATTATGCAGTTATTATCGCTAGAAATGTAATAATTATACTTATTACTTATATTATTCTCAATATAACATGCATTATTACCCATGTTATGCAGTTATTATCGCTAGAACTATAATAAATATACGTATTACTTTCATTATCATCAACATAACATGCATTATTACCCATATAATGGAGGTATTATCGCTAGAACTGTAATAATTATACTGATTACTTATATTATTATCAATATAACATGCATTATTACCCATATTATGCAGTTATTATCGCTAGAACTATAATAAATATACGTATTACTTTTATTATCATCAATATAACATGCATTATTACCCATATTATGCAGTTATTATCGATAGAACTGTAATAAATACACTTACTACTTTTACTATTATCAATATATCATGCACTATTAGCCATATTTTACTATTATTATCGCTGGAACTATAATAATTATACTTATTACTCCCGATGTTATCAATATAACATGCATTATTACCCATATAATGCAGTTATTATCGCTAGAACTGTAATAATTATTCTTATTACTTATATTATTATCAATATAACATGCATTATTACCCATATAATGCAGTTATTATCGCTAGAACTGTAATAATTGTACTCATTACTCATATTGTTAGCAATATAACGTGCATTATTACCCATATTATGCAGTTATTGTCGATAGAACTGTAATAAATATACTTATTACTTTTATTATTATCAATATAACATGCACTATTTGCCATATTTTACTATTATTATCGCTAGAACTATAATAATTATACTTATTACTCCCGATATTATCAATATAACATGCATTATTACCCATATAATGCAGTTATTATCGCTAGAACTCTAATAATTATACTTATTGCTTATATTGTTAGCAATATAACGTGCATTATTACCCATATAATGCAGTTATTATCGCTAGAACTGTAATAATTATACTTATTACTTATATTATTATCAATATAACATGCATTATTACCCATATTATGCAGTTATTATCGCTAGAACTGTAATAAATATACTCACTACTTTCATTATCATCAATATAACATGCATTATTACCCATATTAAGAAGTTATTATCGCTATAACTGTAATAACTATACTTATTACTCATATTATTATCAATATAACATGCATTATTACCCATATTATGCAGTTATTATCGCTAGAACTATAATAAATATACGTATTACTATTATTATCATCAATATAACATGCATTATTAACCATATTATGCAGTTATTATCGATAGAACTGTAATAAATATACTTATTACTTTTATTATTATCAACATAACATGCACTATTTGCCATATTTTACTATTATTATCGCTAGAACTATAATAATTATACTTATTACTCCCGATATTATCAATATAACATGCATTATTAGCCATATTATGCAGTTATTATCGCTAGAACTGTAATAAATATACTTACTACTTTCATTATCATCAATATAACATGCAGTATTACCCATATTAAGAAGTTATTATCGCTTGAACTGTAATAACTATACTTATTACTCATATTATTATCAATATAACATGCATTATTACCCATATAATGCAGTTATTATCGCTAGAACTATAATAAATATACGTATTACTTTTATTATCATCAATATAACATGCATTATTACCCATATTATGCAGTTATTATGGATAGGACTGTAATAAATATACTTATTACTTTTATTATTATCAATATAACATGCACTATTTGCCATATTTTACTATTATTATCGCTAGAACTATAATAATTATACTTATTACTCCCGATATTATCAATATAACATGCATTATTACCCATATAATGCAGTTATTATCGCTAGAACTGTAATAATTATACTTATTACTTATATTTTTAGCAATATAACGTGCATTATTACCCATATAATGCAGTTATTATCGCTAGAACTGTAATAATTATACTTATTACTTATATTATTATCAATATAACATGCATTATTACCCATATTATGCAGTTATTATCGCTAGAACTATAATAAATATACGTATTACTTTTATTATCATCAATACTACATGCATTATTACCCATATTATGCAGTTATTGTCGATAGACCTGTAATAAATATACTTATTACTTTTATTATTATCAATATAACATGCACTATTTGCCATATTTTACTATTATTATCGCTAGAACTATAATAATTATACTTATTACTCCCGATATTATCAATATAACATGCATTATTACCCATATAATGCAGTTATTATCGCTAGAACTGTAATAATTATACTTATTACTTATATTATTCTCAATATAACATGCATTATTACCCATATAATGCAGTTATTATCGCTAGAACTGTAATAATTATACTTATTACTTATATTATTATCAACATAACATGCATTATTACCCATATAATGGAGGTATTATTGCTAGAACTGTAATAATTATACTTATTACTTACACTATTAGCAATATAACGTGCATTGTTACCCATATAATGCAGTTATTATCGCCAGAACTGTAATAATTATACTTATTACTTATATTATTCTCAATATAACATGCATTATTACCCATATTATGCAGTTATTATCGCAAGAACTATAATAAATATAGGTATTACTTTCATTATCATCAATATAACATGCATTATTACCCATATAATGGAGGTATTATCGCTAGAACTGTAATAATTATACTTATTACTTATATTATTATCAATATAACATGCATTATTACCCATATTATGCAGTTATTATCGCTAGAACTGTAATAATTATACTTATTACTTATATTATTATCAATATAACATGCATTATTACCCATATTATGCAGTTATTATCGCTAGAACTGTAATAAATATACTCACTACTTTCATTATCATCAATATAACATGCATTATTACCCATATTAAGAAGTTATTATCGCTATAACTGTAATAACTATACTTATTACTCATATTATTATCAATATAACATGCATTATTACCCATATTATGCAGTTATTATCGCTAGAACTATAATAAATATACGTATTACTATTATTATCATCAATATAACATGCATTATTAACCATATTATGCAGTTATTATCGATAGAACTGTAATAAATATACTTATTACTTTTATTATTATCAACATAACATGCACTATTTGCCATATTTTACTATTATTATCGCTAGAACTATAATAATTATACTTATTACTCCCGATATTATCAATATAACATGCATTATTAGCCATATTATGCAGTTATTATCGCTAGAACTGTAATAAATATACTTACTACTTTCATTATCATCAATATAACATGCAGTATTACCCATATTAAGAAGTTATTATCGCTTGAACTGTAATAACTATACTTATTACTCATATTATTATCAATATAACATGCATTATTACCCATATAATGCAGTTATTATCGCTAGAACTATAATAAATATACGTATTACTTTTATTATCATCAATATAACATGCATTATTACCCATATTATGCAGTTATTATGGATAGGACTGTAATAAATATACTTATTACTTTTATTATTATCAATATAACATGCACTATTTGCCATATTTTACTATTATTATCGCTAGAACTATAATAATTATACTTATTACTCCCGATATTATCAATATAACATGCATTATTACCCATATAATGCAGTTATTATCGCTAGAACTGTAATAATTATACTTATTACTTATATTTTTAGCAATATAACGTGCATTATTACCCATATAATGCAGTTATTATCGCTAGAACTGTAATAATTATACTTATTACTTATATTATTATCAATATAACATGCATTATTACCCATATTATGCAGTTATTATCGCTAGAACTATAATAAATATACGTATTACTTTTATTATCATCAATACTACATGCATTATTACCCATATTATGCAGTTATTGTCGATAGACCTGTAATAAATATACTTATTACTTTTATTATTATCAATATAACATGCACTATTTGCCATATTTTACTATTATTATCGCTAGAACTATAATAATTATACTTATTACTCCCGATATTATCAATATAACATGCATTATTACCCATATAATGCAGTTATTATCGCTAGAACTGTAATAATTATACTTATTACTTATATTATTCTCAATATAACATGCATTATTACCCATATAATGCAGTTATTATCGCTAGAACTGTAATAATTATACTTATTACTTATATTATTATCAACATAACATGCATTATTACCCATATAATGGAGGTATTATTGCTAGAACTGTAATAATTATACTTATTACTTACACTATTAGCAATATAACGTGCATTGTTACCCATATAATGCAGTTATTATCGCCAGAACTGTAATAATTATACTTATTACTTATATTATTCTCAATATAACATGCATTATTACCCATATTATGCAGTTATTATCGCAAGAACTATAATAAATATAGGTATTACTTTCATTATCATCAATATAACATGCATTATTACCCATATAATGGAGGTATTATCGCTAGAACTGTAATAATTATACTTATTACTTATATTATTATCAATATAACATGCATTATTACCCATTTTATGCAGTTATTATCGATAGAACTGTAATAAATACACTTACTACTTTTACTATTATCAATATATCATGCACTATTAGCCATATTTTACTATTATTATCGCTAGAACTATAATAATTATACTTATTACTCCCGATGTTATCAATATAACATGCATTATTACCCATATAATGGAGGTATTATCGCTAGAACTGTAATAATTATACTTATTACTTATATTATTATCAATATAACATGCATTATTACCCATATTATGCAGTTATTATCCCTAGAACCATAATAAATATACTTATTACTCCCAATATTATCAATATAAAATGCATTTTTACCCATATAATGCAGTTATTATCGCTAGAACTGTAATAATTATACTTATCACTTATACCATTATCAATATAACATGCATTATTACCCATATAATGGAGGTATTATCGCTTGAACTGTAATAATTATACTTATTACTTATACTATTAGCAATATAACGTGCATTGTTACCCATATAATGCAGTTATTATCGCTAGAACTGTAATAATTGTACTTATTACTTATATTGTTAGCAATATAACGGGCATTATTACCCATATTATGCAGTTATTGTCGATAGAACTGTAATAAATATACTTATTACTTTTATTATTATCAATATAACATGCACTATTTGCCATATTTTACTATTATTATCGCTAGAACTATAATAATTATACTTATTACTCCCGATATTATCAATATAACATGCATTATTACCCATATAATGCAGTTATTATCGCTAGAACTGTAATAATTATACTTATTACTTATACCATTATCAATATAACATGCATTATTACCCATATAATGGAGGTATTATCGCTTGAACTGTAATAATTATACTTATTACTTATACTATTAGCAATATAACGTGCATTGTTACCCATATAATGCAGTTATTATCGCTAGAACTGTAATAGTTATACTTATTACTTATATTGTTAGCAATATAACGTGCATTATTACCCATATTATGCAGTTATTGTCGATAGAACTGTAATAAATATACTTATTACTTTTATTATTATCAATATAACATGCACTATTTGCCATATTTTACTATTATTATCGCTAGAACTATAATAATTATACTTATTACTCCCGATATTATCAATATAACATGCATTATTACCCATATAATGCAGTTATTATCGCTAGAACTGTAATAATTATACTTATTACTTATATTGTTAGCAATATAACGTGCATTATTACCCATATAATGCAGTTATTATCGCTAGAACTGTAATAAATCTACTTACTACTTTCATTATCATCAATATAACATGCATTATTACCCATATTAAGAAGTTATTATCGCTAGAACTGTAATAATTATACTTATTACTCATATTATTATCAATATAACATGCATGATTACCCATATAATGCAGTTATTATCGCTAGAACTGTAATAATTATACTTATTACTTATATTATTATCAACATAACATGCATTATTACCCATATAATGGAGGTATTATTGCTAGAACTGTAATAATTATACTTATTACTTACACTATTAGCAATATAACGTGCATTGTTACCCATATAATGCAGTTATTATCGCCAGAACTGTAATAATTATACTTATTACTTATATTATTCTCAATATAACATGCATTATTACCCATATTATGCAGTTATTATCGCAAGAACTATAATAAATATACGTATTACTTTTATTATCATCAATATAACTTGCATTATTACCCATATTATGCAGTTATTATCGCTAGAACTGTAATAATTGTACTCATTACTCATATTATTAGCAATATAACGTGCATTATTACCCATATTATGCAGTTATTATCGCTAGAACTGTAATAATTATACTTATTACTTATATTATTCTCAATATAACATGCATTATTAGCCATATTATGCAGTTATTATCGCTAGAACTGTAATAAATATACTTACTACTTTCATTATCATCAATATAACATGCATTATTACCCATATTAAGAAGTTATTATCGCTAGAACTGTAATAATTATACTTATTACTTGTATCATTATCAATATAACGTCCATTCTTACCTATATAATGCAGTTATTATCGCTAGAACTGTAATAATTATACTTATTACTTATACTATTAGCAATATAACGTCCATTCTTACCCATATAATGCAGTTATTATCGCTAGAACTGTAATAATTATACTTATTACTTATATTGTTAGCAATATAACGTGCATTATTACCCATATTATGCAGTTATTGTCGATAGAACTGTAATAAATATACTTATTACTTTTATTATTATCAATATAACATGCACTATTTGCCATATTTTACTATTATTATCGCTAGAACTATAATAATTATACTTATTACTCCCGATATTATCAATATAACATGCATTATTACCCATATAATGCAGTTATTATCGCTAGAACTCTAATAATTATACTTATTGCTTATATTGTTAGCAATATAACGTGCATTATTACCCATATAATGCAGTTATTATCGCTAGAACTGTAATAATTATACTTATTACTTATATTATTATCAATATAACATGCATTATTACCCATATTATGCAGTTATTATCGCTAGAACTGTAATAAATATACTCACTACTTTCATTATCATCAATATAACATGCATTATTACCCATATTAAGAAGTTATTATCGCTATAACTGTAATAACTATACTTATTACTCATATTATTATCAATATAACATGCATTATTACCCATATTATGCAGTTATTATCGCTAGAACTATAATAAATATACGTATTACTATTATTATCATCAATATAACATGCATTATTAACCATATTATGCAGTTATTATCGATAGAACTGTAATAAATATACTTATTACTTTTATTATTATCAACATAACATGCACTATTTGCCATATTTTACTATTATTATCGCTAGAACTATAATAATTATACTTATTACTCCCGATATTATCAATATAACATGCATTATTAGCCATATTATGCAGTTATTATCGCTAGAACTGTAATAAATATACTTACTACTTTCATTATCATCAATATAACATGCAGTATTACCCATATTAAGAAGTTATTATCGCTTGAACTGTAATAACTATACTTATTACTCATATTATTATCAATATAACATGCATTATTACCCATATAATGCAGTTATTATCGCTAGAACTATAATAAATATACGTATTACTTTTATTATCATCAATATAACATGCATTATTACCCATATTATGCAGTTATTATGGATAGGACTGTAATAAATATACTTATTACTTTTATTATTATCAATATAACATGCACTATTTGCCATATTTTACTATTATTATCGCTAGAACTATAATAATTATACTTATTACTCCCGATATTATCAATATAACATGCATTATTACCCATATAATGCAGTTATTATCGCTAGAACTGTAATAATTATACTTATTACTTATATTTTTAGCAATATAACGTGCATTATTACCCATATAATGCAGTTATTATCGCTAGAACTGTAATAATTATACTTATTACTTATATTATTATCAATATAACATGCATTATTACCCATATTATGCAGTTATTATCGCTAGAACTATAATAAATATACGTATTACTTTTATTATCATCAATACTACATGCATTATTACCCATATTATGCAGTTATTGTCGATAGACCTGTAATAAATATACTTATTACTTTTATTATTATCAATATAACATGCACTATTTGCCATATTTTACTATTATTATCGCTAGAACTATAATAATTATACTTATTACTCCCGATATTATCAATATAACATGCATTATTACCCATATAATGCAGTTATTATCGCTAGAACTGTAATAATTATACTTATTACTTATATTATTCTCAATATAACATGCATTATTACCCATATAATGCAGTTATTATCGCTAGAACTGTAATAATTATACTTATTACTTATATTATTATCAACATAACATGCATTATTACCCATATAATGGAGGTATTATTGCTAGAACTGTAATAATTATACTTATTACTTACACTATTAGCAATATAACGTGCATTGTTACCCATATAATGCAGTTATTATCGCCAGAACTGTAATAATTATACTTATTACTTATATTATTCTCAATATAACATGCATTATTACCCATATTATGCAGTTATTATCGCAAGAACTATAATAAATATAGGTATTACTTTCATTATCATCAATATAACATGCATTATTACCCATATAATGGAGGTATTATCGCTAGAACTGTAATAATTATACTTATTACTTATATTATTATCAATATAACATGCATTATTACCCATTTTATGCAGTTATTATCGATAGAACTGTAATAAATACACTTACTACTTTTACTATTATCAATATATCATGCACTATTAGCCATATTTTACTATTATTATCGCTAGAACTATAATAATTATACTTATTACTCCCGATGTTATCAATATAACATGCATTATTACCCATATAATGGAGGTATTATCGCTAGAACTGTAATAATTATACTTATTACTTATATTATTATCAATATAACATGCATTATTACCCATATTATGCAGTTATTATCCCTAGAACCATAATAAATATACTTATTACTCCCAATATGATCAATATAAAATGCATTTTTACCCATATAATGCAGTTATTATCGCTAGAACTGTAATAATTATACTTATTACTTATACCATTATCAATATAACATGCATTATTACCCATATAATGGAGGTATTATCGCTTGAACTGTAATAATTATACTTATTACTTATACTATTAGCAATATAACGTGCATTGTTACCCATATAATGCAGTTATTATCGCTAGAACTGTAATAATTGTACTTATTACTTATATTGTTAGCAATATAACGGGCATTATTACCCATATTATGCAGTTATTGTCGATAGAACTGTAATAAATATACTTATTACTTTTATTATTATCAATATAACATGCACTATTTCCCATATTTTACTATTATTATCGCTAGAACTATAATAATTATACTTATTACTCCCGATATTATCAATATAACATGCATTATTACCCATATAATGCAGTTATTATCGCTAGAACTGTAATAATGATACTTATTGCTTATATTGTTAGCAATATAACGTGCATTATTACCCATATAATGCAGTTATTATCGCTAGAACTGTAATAATTATACTTATTACTTATATTATTATCAATATAACATGCATTATTACCCATATTATGCAGTTATTATCGCCAGTACTATAATAAATATGCGTATTACTCCCAATATTATCAATATAACATGCATTATTACCTATATTATGCAGTTATTATCGCTAGAACTGTAATAATTGTACTCATTACTTTTATTATTAGCAATATAACGTGCATTATTACCCATATTATGCAGTTATTATCGCTAGAACTGTAATGATTATACTTATTACTTATATTATTCTCAATATAACATGCATTATTAGCCATATTATGCAGTTATTATCGCTAGAACTGTAATAAATATACTTACTACTTTCATTATCATCAATATAACATGCATTATTACCCATATTAAGAAGTTATTATCGCTAGAACTGTAATAACTATACTTATTACTCATATTATTATCAATATAACATGCATTATTACCCATATTATGCAGTTATTATCGCTAGACCTATAATAAATATACGTATTACTTTTATTATCATCAATATAACATGCATTATTACCCATATTATGCAGTTATTATCGATAGAACTGTAATAAATATACTTATTACTTTTATTATTATCAACATAACATGCACTATTTGCCATATTTTACTATTATTATCGCTAGAACTATAATAATTATACTTATTACTCCCGATATTATCAATATAACATGCATTATTAGCCATATTATGCAGTTATTATCGCTAGAACTGTAATAAATATACTTTCTACTTTCATTATCATCAATATAACATGCATTATTACCCATATTAAGAAGTTATTATCGATAGAACTGTAATAAATATACATATTACTTATAGTATTATCAATATAACATGCATCATTACCCATATTATGCAGTTATTATCGCTAGAACTATAATAAATATACGTATTACTTTTATTATCATCAATATAACATGCATTATTACCCATATTATGCAGTTATTATCGATAGAACTGTAATAAATATACTTATTACTTTTATTATTATCAACATAACATGCACTATTTGCCATATTTTACTATTATTATCGCTAGAACTATAATAATTATACTTATTACTCCCGATATTATCAATATAACATGCATTATTACCCATATAATGCAGTTATTATCGCTAGAACTGTAATGATTATACTTATTACTTAGATTATTATCAATATAACATCCATTATTACCCATATTATGCAGTTATTTTCGCTAGAACTGTAATAATTATACTTATTACTTATATTATTATCAACATAACATGCATTATTACCCATATAATGGAGGTATTATTGCTAGAACTGTAATAATTATACTTATTACTTACACTATTAGCAATATAACGTGCATTGTTACCCGTATAATGCAGTTATTATCGCCAGAACTGTAATAATTATACTTATTACTTATATTATTCTCAATATAACATGCATTATTACCCATATTATGCAGTTATTATCGCAAGAACTATAATAAATATAGGTATTACTTTCATTATCATCAATATAACATGCATTATTACCCATATAATGGAGGTATTATCGCTAGAACTGTAATAATTATACTTATTACTTATATTATTATCAATATAACATGCATTATTACCCATTTTATGCAGTTATTATCGATAGAACTGTAATAAATACACTTACTACTTTTACTATTATCAATATATCATGCACTATTAGCCATATTTTACTATTATTATCGCTAGAACTATAATAATTATACTTATTACTCCCGATGTTATCAATCTAACATGCATTATTACCCATATAATGGAGGTATTATCGCTAGAACTGTAATAATTATACTTATTACTTATATTATTATCAATATAACATGCATTATTACCCATATTATGCAGTTATTATCCCTAGAACCATAATAAATATACTTATTACTCCCAATATTATCAATATAAAATGCATTTTTACCCATATAATGCAGTTATTATCGCTAGAACTGTAATAATTATACTTATTACTTATACCATTATCAATATAACATGCATTATTACCCATATAATGGAGGTATTATCGCTTGAACTGTAATAATTATACTTATTACTTATACTATTAGCAATATAACGTGCATTGTTACCCATATAATGCAGTTATTGTCGCTAGAACTGTAATAATTGTACTTATTACTTATATTGTTAGCAATATAACGGGCATTATTACCCATATTATGCAGTTATTGTCGATAGAACTGTAATAAATATACTTATTACTTTTATTATTATCAATATAACATGCACTATTTGCCATATTTTACTATTATTATCGCTAGAACTATAATAATTATACTTATTACTCCCGATATTATCAATATAACATGCATTATTACCCATATAATGCAGTTATTATCGCTAGAACTGTAATAATGATACTTATTGCTTATATTGTTAGCAATATAACGTGCATTATTACCCATATAATGCAGTTATTATCGCTAGAACTGTAATAATTATACTTATTACTTATATTATTATCAATATAACATGCATTATTACCCATATTATGCAGTTATTATCGCCAGTACTATAATAAATATACGTATTACTCCCAATATTATCAATATAACATGCATTATTACCTATATTATGCAGTTATTATCGCTAGAACTGTAATAATTGTACTCATTACTTTTATTATTAGCAATATAACGTGCATTATTACCCATATTATGCAGTTATTATCGCTAGAACTGTAATGATTATACTTATTACTTATATTTTTCTCAATATAACATGCATTATTAGCCATATTATGCAGTTATTATCGCTAGAACTGTAATAAATATACTTACTACTTTCATTATCATCAATATAACATGCATTATTACCCATATTAAGAAGTTATTATCGCTAGAACTATAATAAGTATACGTATTACTTTTATTATCATCAATATAACATGCATTATTACCCATATTATGCAGTTATTATCGATAGAACTGTAATAAATATACTTATTACTTTTATTATTATCAACATAACATGCACTATTTGCCATATTTTACTATTATTATCGCTAGAACTATAATAATTATACTTATTACTCCCGATATTATCAATATAACATGCATTATTACCCATATAATGCAGTTATTATCGCTAGAACTGTAATGATTATACTTATTACTTAGATTATTATCAATATAACATCCATTATTACCCATATTATGCAGTTATTATGGAACGGACTGTAATAAATATACTTATTACTTTTATTATTATCAATATAACATGCACTATTTGCCATATTTTACTATTATTATCGCTAGAACTATAATAATTATACTTATTACTCCCGATATTATCAATATAACATGCATTATTACCCATATAATGCAGTTATTATCGCTAGAACTGTTATAATTATACTTATTACTTATATTATTATCAATATAACATGCATTATTACCCATATTATGCAGTTATTATCTCTAGAACCATAATAAATATACTTATTACTCCCAATATTATCAATATAACATGCATTTTTACCCATATAATGCAGTTATTATCGCAAGAACTGTAATAATTATACTTATTACTTATATTGTTAGCAATATAACGTGCATTATTACCCATATAATGCAGTTATTATCGCTAGAACTATAATAAATATACGGATTACTTTTATTATCATCAATATAACATGCATTATTACCCATATTATGCAGTTATTATGGATAGGACTGTAATAAATATACTTATTACTTTTATTATTATCAATATAACATGCACTATTTGCCATATTTTACTATTATTATCGTTAGAACTATAATAATTATACTTATTACTCCCGATATTATCAATATAACATGCATTATTACCCATATAATGCAGTTATTATCGCTAGAACTATAATAAATATACGTATTACTTTCATTATCATCAATATAACATGCATTATTACCCATATAATGCAGTTATTATCGCTAGAACTGTAATAATTATACTTATTACTTATATTGTTAGCAATATAACGTGCATTATTACCCATATTATGCAGTTATTATCGCTAGAACTATAATAAATATACGTATTACTTTCATTATCATCAGTATAACATGCATTATTACCCACATAATGGAGGTATTATCGCTAGAACTGTAATAATTATACTTATTACTTATATTATTCTCAATATAACATGCATTATTACCCATATTATGCAGTTATTATCGATAGAACTGTAATAAATATACTTATTACTTTTACTATTATCAATATATCATGCACTACTAGCCATATTTTACTATTATTATCGCTAGAACTATAATAATTATACTTATTACTCCCAATATTATCAATATAACATGCCTTATTACGCATATAATGCAGTTATTATCGCTAGAACTGTAATAAATATACTTACTACTTTCATTATCATCAATATAACATGCATTATTACCCATATTATGCAGTTATTATCGATAGAACTGTAATCAATATACTTATTACTTTTACTGTTATCAATATATCATGCACTATTAGTCATACTTTACTATTATTATCGCTAGAACTGTAATAATTATACTTATTACTTATATTATTAGCAATATAACGTGCATTATTACCTATATTATGCAGTTATTATCGCTAGAACTGTAGCAGTTATACTTATTACTTATATCATTATCAATATAACATGCATTATTACCCATATAATGGAGGTGTTATCGCTAGAACTGTAATAATTATACTTATTACTTATACTATTAGCAATATAACGTGCGTTATTACCCATATAATGCAGTTATTATCGCCAGAATTGTAATAATTATACTTATTACTTATATTATTCTCAATATAACATGTATTATTACCCATATTATGCAGTTATTATCGCTAGAAATGTAATAATTATACTTATTACTTATATTATTCTCAATATAACATGCATTATTACCCATATTATGCAGTTATTATCGCTAGAACTATAATAAATATACGTATTACTTTCATTATCATCAACATAACATGCATTATTACCCATATAATGGAGGTATTATCGCTAGAACTGTAATAATTATACTGATTACTTATATTATTATCAATATAACATGCATTATTACCCATATTATGCAGTTATTATCGCTAGAACTATAATAAATATACGTATTACTTTTATTATCATCAATATAACATGCATTATTACCCATATTATGCAGTTATTATCGATAGAACTGTAATAAATACACTTACTACTTTTACTATTATCAATATATCATGCACTATTAGCCATATTTTACTATTATTATCGCTAGAACTATAATAATTATACTTATTACTCCCGATGTTATCAATATAACATGCATTATTACCCATATAATGCAGTTACTATCGCTAGAACTGTAATAATTATACTTATTACTTATATTATTATCGATATAACATGCATTATTACCCATATAATGCAGTTATTATCGCTAGAACTGTAATAATTGTACTCATTACTTATATTATTTGCAATATAACGTGCATTATTACCCATATTATGCAGTTATTATCGCTAGAACTGTAATAATTATACTTATTACTTATGTCATTATCAGTATAACATGCATTATTACCCATATAATGGAGGTATTATCGCTTGAACTGTAATAATTATACTTATTACTTATACTATTAGCAATATAACGTGCATTGTTACCCATATAATGCAGTTATTATCGCTAGAACTGTAATAGTTATACTTATTACTTTTATTATCATCAATATAACTTGCATTATTACCCATATTATGCAGTTATTATCGATAGAACTGTAATAAATATATTTATTAGTTTTATTATTATCAACATAACATGCACTATTTGCCATATTTTACTATTATTATCGCTAGAACTATAATAATTATACTTATTACTCCCGATATTATCAATATAACATGCATTATTAGCCATATTATGCAGTTATTATGGCTAGAACTGTAATAAATATACTTACTACTTTCATTATCATCAATATAACATGCATTATTACCCATATTAAGAAGTTATTATCGATAGAACTGTAATAAATATACTTATTACTTATATTATTATCAATATAACATGCATTATTACCCATATTATGCAGTTATTATCGCTAGAACTATACTAAATATACGTATTACTTTTATTATCTTCAATATAACATGCATTATTACCCATATTATGCAGTTATTATCGATAGAACTGTAATAAATACACTTACTACTTTTACTATTATCAATATATCATGCACTATTAGCCATATTTTACTATTATTATCGCTAGAACTATAATAATTATACTTATTACTCCCGATGTTATCAATATAACATGCATTATTACCCATATAATGCAGTTATTATCGCTAGAACTGTAATAATTATACTTATTACTTATATTATTATCAATATAACATGCATTATTACCCATATAATGCAGTTATTATCGCTAGAACTGTAATAATTGTACTCATTACTCATATTATTAGCAATATAACGTGCATTATTACCCATATTATGCAGTTATTATCGCTAGAACTGTAATAATTATACTTATTACTTATATTATTCTCAATATAACATGCATTATTAGCCATATTATGCAGTTATTATCGCTAGAACTGTAATAAATATACTTACTACTTTCATTATCATCAATATAACATGCATTATTACCCATATTAAGAAGTTATTATCGCTAGAACTGTAATAACTATACTTATTACTCATATTATTATCAATATAACATGCATTATTACCCATATAATAGAGGTATTATCGCTAGAACTGTAATAATTATACTTATTACTTATATCATTATCAATATAACGTCCATTCTTACCTATATAATGCAGTTATTATCGCTAGAACTGTAATAATAATACTTATTACTTATACTATTAGCAATATAACGTCCATTCTTACCCCTATAATGCAGTTATTATCGCTAGAACTGTAATAATTATACTTATTACTTATATTGTTAGCAATATAACGTGCATTATTACCCATATTATGCAGTTATTGTCGATAGAACTGTAATAAATATACTTATTACTTTTATTATTATCAATATAACATGCACTATTTGCCATATTTTACTATTATTATCGCTAGAACTATAATAATTATACTTATTACTCCCGATATTATCAATATAACATGCATTATTACCCATATAATGCAGTTATTATCGCTAGAACTCTAATAATTATACTTATTGCTTATATTGTTAGCAATATAACGTGCATTATTACCCATATAATGCAGTTATTATCGCTAGAACTGTAATAATTATACTTATTACTTATATTATTATCAATATAACATGCATTATTACCCATATTATGCAGTTATTGTCGCTAGAACTGTAATAAATATACTCACTACTTTCATTATCATCAATATAACATGCATTATTACCCATATTAAGAAGTTATTATCGCTAGAACTGTAATAACTATACTTATTACTCATATTATTATCAATATAACATGCATTATTACCCATATTATGCAGTTATTATCGCTAGAACTATAATAAATATACGTATTACTTTTATTATCATCAATATAACATGCATTATTAACCATATTATGCAGTTATTATCGATAGAACTGTAATAAATATACTTATTACTTTTATTATTATCAACATAACATGCACTATTTGCCATATTTTACTATTATTATCGCTAGAACTATAATAATTATACTTATTACTCCCGATATTATCAATATAACATGCATTATTAGCCATATTATGCAGTTATTATCGCTAGAACTGTAATAAATATACTTACTACTTTCATTATCATCAATATAACATGCAGTATTACCCATATTAAGAAGTTATTATCGCTTGAACTGTAATAACTATACTTATTACTCATATTATTATCAATATAACATGCATTATTACCCATATAATGCAGTTATTATCGCTAGAACTATAATAAATATACGTATTACTTTTATTATCATCAATATAACATGCATTATTACCCATATTATGCAGTTATTATGGATAGGACTGTAATAAATATACTTATTACTTTTATTATTATCAATATAACATGCACTATTTGCCATATTTTACTATTATTATCGCTAGAACTATAATAATTATACTTATTACTCCCGATATTATCAATATAACATGCATTATTACCCATATAATGCAGTTATTATCGCTAGAACTGTAATAATTATACTTATTACTTATATTTTTAGCAATATAACGTGCATTATTACCCATATAATGCAGTTATTATCGCTAGAACTGTAATAATTATACTTATTACTTATATTATTATCAATATAACATGCATTATTACCCATATTATGCAGTTATTATCGCTAGAACTATAATAAATATACGTATTACTTTTATTATCATCAATACTACATGCATTATTACCCATAGTATGCAGTTATTGTCGATAGACCTGTAATAAATATACTTATTACTTTTATTATTATCAATATAACATGCACTATTTGCCATATTTTACTATTATTATCGCTAGGACTATAATAATTATACTTATTACTCCCGATATTATCAATATAACATGCATTATTACCCATATAATGCAGTTATTATCGCTAGAACTGTAATAATTATACTTATTACTTATATTATTCTCAATATAACATGCATTATTACCCATATAATGCAGTTATTATCGCTAGAACTGTAATAATTATACTTATTACTTATATTATTATCAACATAACATGCATTATTGCCCATATAATGGAGGTATTATTGCTAGAACTGTAATAATTATACTTATTACTTACACTATTAGCAATATAACGTGCATTGTTACCCATATAATGCAGTTATTATCGCCAGAACTGTAATAATTATACTTATTACTTATATTATTCTCAATATAACATGCATTATTACCCATATTATGCAGTTATTATCGCAAGAACTATAATAAATATACGTATTACTTTCATTCTCATCAATATAACATGCATTATTACCCATATAATAGAGGTATTATCGCTAGAACTGTAATAATTATACATATTACTTATACTTTTAGCAATATAACGTGCATTATTACCCATATAATGCAGTTATTATCGCCAGAACTGTAATAATTATACTTATTACTTATATTGTTCTCAATATAACATGCATTATTACCCATATTATGCAGTTATTATCGCTAGAACTATAATAAATATACGTATTACTTTTATTATCATCAATATAAGATGCATTATTACCCATATTATGGAGTTATTATCGATAGAACTGTAATAAATATACTTATTACTTTTATTATTATCAATATAACATGCACTATTTGCCATATTTTACTATTAGTATCGCTAGAACTATAATACTTATACTTATTACTCCCGATATTATCAATATAACATGCATTATTACCCATATAATGCAGTTATTATCGCTAGAACTGTAATAATTATACTTATTACTTATATTATTATCAATATAACATGCATTATTACCCATATAATGCAGTTATTATCGCTAGAACTGTAATAATTGTACTCATTACTTATATTATTAGCAATATAACGTGCATTATTACCCATATTATGCAGTTATTATCGCTAGAACTGTAATAATTATACTTATTACTTATATCGTAATCAATATAACATGCATTATTACCCATATAATAGAGGTATTATCGCTAGAACTGTAATAATTATACTTATTACTTATACTATTAGCAATATAACGTCCATTCTAACCCATATAATGCAGTTATTATCGCTAGAACTGTAATAATTATACTTATTACTTACATTGTTAGCAATATAACGTGCATTATTACCCATATAATGCAGTTATTATCGCTAGAACTGTAATAATTATACTTATTACTTATATTATTCTCAATATAACATGCATTATTACCCATATTATGCAGTTATTATCGCTAGAACTATAATAAATATACGTATTACTTTCATTATCATCAACATAACATGCATTATTACCCATATAATGGAGGTATTATCGCTGGAACTGTAATAATTATACTGATTACTTATATTATTAGCAATATAACATGCATTATTACCCATATTATGCAGTTATTATCGCTAGAACTATAATAAATATACGTATTACTTTCATTATCATCAACATAACATGCATTATTACCCATATAATGGAGGTATTATCGCTGGAACTGTAATAATTATACTTATTACTTATATTATTATCGATATAACATGCATTATTACCCATATAATGCAGTTATTATCGCTAGAACTGTAATAATTGTACTCATTACTTATATTATTTGCAATATAACGTGCATTATTACCCATATTATGCAGTTATTATCGCTAGAACTGTAATAATTATACTTATTACTTATATCATTATCAATATAACATGCATTATTACCCATATAATGCAGTTATTATCGCTAGAACTGTAATAATTATACTTATTGCTTATATTGTTAGCAATATAACGTGCATTATTACCCATATAATGCAGTTATTATCGCTAGAACTGTAATAAATATACTTACTACTTTCATTATCATCAATATAACTTGCATTATTACCCATATTATGCAGTTATTATCGATAGAACTGTAATAAATATATTTATTAGTTTTATTATTATCAACATAACATGCACTATTTGCCATATTTTACTATTATTATCGCTAGAACTATAATAATTATACTTATTACTCCCGATATTATCAATATAACATGCATTATTACCCATATAATGCAGTTATTATCGCTAGAACTCTAATAATTATACTTATTGCTTATATTGTTAGCAATATAACGTGCATTATTACCCATATAATGCAGTTATTATCGCTAGAACTGTAATAATTATACTTATTACTTATATTATTATCAATATAACATGCATTATTACCCATATTATGCAGTTATTATCGCTAGAACTGTAATAAATATACTCACTACTTTCATTATCATCAATATAACATGCATTATTACCCATATTAAGAAGTTATTATCGCTAGAACTGTAATAACTATACTTATTACTCATATTATTATCAATATAACATGCATTATTACCCATATTATGCAGTTATTATCGCTAGAACTATAATAAATATACGTATTACTTTTATTATCATCAATATAACATGCATTATTAACCATATTATGCAGTTATTATCGATAGAACTGTAATAAATATACTTATTACTTTTATTATTATCAACATAACATGCACTATTTGCCATATTTTACTATTATTATCGCTAGAACTATAATAATTATACTTATTACTCCCGATATTATCAATATAACATGCATTATTAGCCATATTATGCAGTTATTATCGCTAGAACTGTAATAAATATACTTACTACTTTCATTATCATCAATATAACATGCAGTATTACCCATATTAAGAAGTTATTATCGCTTGAACTGTAATAACTATACTTATTACTCATATTATTATCAATATAACATGCATTATTACCCATATAATGCAGTTATTATCGCTAGAACTGTAATAATTATACTTATTACTTATATTTTTAGCAATATAACGTGCATTATTACCCATATAATGCAGTTATTATCGCTAGAACTGTAATAATTATACTTATTACTTATATTATTATCAATATAACATGCATTATTACCCATATTATGCAGTTATTATCGCTAGAACTGTAATAATTATACTTATTACTTATATTATTCTCAATATAACATGCATTATTACCCATATTATGCAGTTATTATCGCTAGAACTATAATAAATATACGTATTACTTTCATTATCATCAACATAACATGCATTATTACCCATATAATGGAGGTATTATCGCTGGAACTGTAATAATTATACTGATTACTTATATTATTAGCAATATAACATGCATTATTACCCATATTATGCAGTTATTATCGCTAGAACTATAATAAATATACGTATTACTTTCATTATCATCAACATAACATGCATTATTACCCATATAATGGAGGTATTATCGCTGGAACTGTAATAATTATACTTATTACTTATATTATTATCGATATAACATGCATTATTACCCATATAATGCAGTTATTATCGCTAGAACTGTAATAATTGTACTCATTACTTATATTATTTGCAATATAACGTGCATTATTACCCATATTATGCAGTTATTATCGCTAGAACTGTAATAATTATACTTATTACTTATATCATTATCAATATAACATGCATTATTACCCATATAATGCAGTTATTATCGCTAGAACTGTAATAATTATACTTATTGCTTATATTGTTAGCAATATAACGTGCATTATTACCCATATAATGCAGTTATTATCGCTAGAACTGTAATAAATATACTTACTACTTTCATTATCATCAATATAACTTGCATTATTACCCATATTATGCAGTTATTATCGATAGAACTGTAATAAATATATTTATTAGTTTTATTATTATCAACATAACATGCACTATTTGCCATATTTTACTATTATTATCGCTAGAACTATAATAATTATACTTATTACTCCCGATATTATCAATATAACATGCATTATTACCCATATAATGCAGTTATTATCGCTAGAACTCTAATAATTATACTTATTGCTTATATTGTTAGCAATATAACGTGCATTATTACCCATATAATGCAGTTATTATCGCTAGAACTGTAATAATTATACTTATTACTCATATTATTATCAATATAACATGCATTATTACCCATATTATGCAGTTATTATCGCTAGAACTGTAATAAATATACTCACTACTTTCATTATCATCAATATAACATGCATTATTACCCATATTAAGAAGTTATTATCGCTAGAACTGTAATAACTATACTTATTACTCATATTATTATCAATATAACATGCATTATTACCCATATTATGCAGTTATTATCGCTAGAACTATAATAAATATACGTATTACTTTTATTATCATCAATATAACATGCATTATTAACCATATTATGCAGTTATTATCGATAGAACTGTAATAAATATACTTATTACTTTTATTATTATCAACATAACATGCACTATTTGCCATATTTTACTATTATTATCGCTAGAACTATAATAATTATACTTATTACTCCCGATATTATCAATATAACATGCATTATTAGCCATATTATGCAGTTATTATCGCTAGAACTGTAATAAATATACTTACTACTTTCATTATCATCAATATAACATGCAGTATTACCCATATTAAGAAGTTATTATCGCTTGAACTGTAATAACTATACTTATTACTCATATTATTATCAATATAACATGCATTATTACCCATATAATGCAGTTATTATCGCTAGAACTGTAATAATTATACTTATTACTTATATTTTTAGCAATATAACGTGCATTATTACCCATATAATGCAGTTATTATCGCTAGAACTGTAATAATTATACTTATTACTTATATTATTATCAATATAACATGCATTATTACCCATATTATGCAGTTATTATCGCTAGAACTATAATAAATATACGTATTACTTTTATTATCATCAATACTACATGCATTATTACCCATATTATGCAGTTATTGTCGATAGACCTGTAATAAATATACTTATTACTTTTATTATTATCAATATAACATGCACTATTTGCCATATTTTACTATTATTATCGCTAGAACTATAATAATTATACTTATTACTCCCGATATTATCAATATAACATGCATTATTACCCATATAATGCAGTTATTATCGCTAGAACTGTAATAATTATACTTATTACTTATATTATTCTCAATATAACATGCATTATTACCCATATAATGCAGTTATTATCGCTAGAACCGTAATAATTGTACTCATTACTTATATTATTAGCAATATAACGTGCATTATTACCCATATTATGCAGTTATTATCGCTAGAACTGTAATAATTATACTTATTACTTATATCATAATCAATATAACATGCATTATTACCCATATAATAGAGGTATTATCGCTAGAACTGTAATAATTATACTTATTACTTATACTATTAGCAATATAACGTCCATTCTTACCCATATAATGCAGTTATTATCGCTAGAACTGTAATAATTATACTTATTACTTACATTGTTAGCAATATAACGTGCATTATTACCCATATAATGCAGTTATTATCGCTAGAACTGTAATAATTATACTTATTACTTATATTATTCTCAATATAACATGCATTATTACCCATATTATGCAGTTATTATCGCTAGAACTATAATAAATATACGTATTACTTTCATTATCATCAACATAACATGCATTATTACCCATATAATGGAGGTATTATCGCTGGAACTGTAATAATTATACTGATTACTTATATTATTATCAATATAACATGCATTATTACCCATATTATGCAGTTATTATCCCTAGAACCATAATAAATATACTTATTACTCCCAATATTATCAATATAACATGAATTTTTACCCATATAATGCAGTTACTATCGCTAGAACTGTAATAATTATACTTATTACTTATATTATTATCGATATAACATGCATTATTACCCATATAATGCAGTTATTATCGCTAGAACTGTAATAATTGTACTCATTACTTATATTATTTGCAATATAACGTGCATTATTACCCATATTATGCAGTTATTATCGCTAGAACTGTAATAATTATACTTATTACTTATATCATTATCAATATAACATGCATTATTACCCATATAATGGAGGTATTATCGCTTGAACTGTAATAATTATACTTATTACTTATACTATTAGCAATATAACGTGCATTGTTACCCATATAATGCAGTTATTATCGCTAGAACTGTAATAGTTATACTTATTACTTATATTGTTAGCAATATAACGTGCATTATTACCCATATTATGCAGTTATTGTCGATAGAACTGTAATAAATATACTTATTACTTTTATTATTATCAATATAACATGCACTATTTGCCATATTTTACTATTATTATCGCTAGAACTATAATAATTATACTTATTACTCCCGATATTATCAATATAACATGCATTATTACCCATATAATGCAGTTATTATCGCTAGAACTGTAATAATTATACTTATTGCTTATATTGTTAGCAATATAACGTGCATTATTACCCATATAATGCAGTTATTATCGCTAGAACTGTAATAATTATACTTATTACTTATATTATTATCAACATAACATGCATTATTACCCATATAATGGAGGTATTATTGCTAGAACTGTAATAATTATACTTATTACTTACACTATTAGCAATATAACGTGCATTGTTACCCATATAATGCAGTTATTATCGCCAGAACTGTAATAATTATACTTATTACTTATATTATTCTCAATATAACATGCATTATTACCCATATTATGCAGTTATTATCGCAAGAACTATAATAAATATACGTATTACTTTTATTATCATCAATATAACTTGCATTATTACCCATATTATGCAGTTATTATCGATAGAACTGTAATAAATATATTTATTAGTTTTATTATTATCAACATAACATGCACTATTTGCCATATTTTACTATTATTATCGCTAGAACTATAATAATTATACTTATTACTCCCGATATTATCAATATAACATGCATTATTAGCCATATTATGCAGTTATTATGGCTAGAACTGTAATAAATATACTTACTACTTTCATTATCATCAATATAACATGCATTATTACCCATATTAAGAAGTTATTATCGATAGAACTGTAATAAATATACTTATTACTTATATTATTATCAATATAACATGCATTATTACCCATATTATGCAGTTATTATCGCTAGAACTATAATAAATATACGTATTACTTTTATTATCATCAATATAACATGCATTATTACCCATATTATGCAGTTATTATCGATAGAACTGTAATAAATACACTTACTACTTTTACTATTATCAATATATCATGCACTATTAGCCATATTTTACTATTATTATCGCTAGAACCATAATAATTATACTTATTACTCCCGATGTTATCAATATAACATGCATTATTACCCATATAATGCAGTTATTATCGCTAGAACTGTAATAATTATACTTATTACTTATATTATTATCAATATAACATGCATTATTACCCATATAATGCAGTTATTATCGCTAGAACTGTAATAATTGTACTCATTACTCATATTATTAGCAATATAACGTGCATTATTACCCATATTATGCAGTTATTATCGCTAGAACTGTAATAATTATACTTATTACTTATATTATTCTCAATATAACATGCATTATTAGCCATATTATGCAGTTATTATCGCTAGAACTGTAATAAATATACTTACTACTTACATTATCATCAATATAACATGCATTATTACCCATATTAAGAAGTTATTATCGCTAGAACTTTAATAACTATACTTATTACTCATATTATTATCAATATAACATGCATTATTACCCATATAATAGAGGTATTATCGCTAGAACTGTAATAATTATACTTATTACTTATATCATTATCAATATAACGTCCATTCTTACCCATATAATGCAGTTATTATCGCTAGAACTGTAATAATTATACTTATTACTTATACTATTAGCAATATAACGTCCATTCTTACCCATATAATGCAGTTATTATCGCTAGAACTGTAATAATTATACTTATTACTTATATTGTTAGCAATATAACGTGCATTATTACCCATATTATGCAGTTATTGTCGATAGAACTGTAATAAATATACTTATTACTTTTATTATTATCAATATAACATGCACTATTTGCCATATTTTACTATTATTATCGCTAGAACTATAATAATTATACTTATTACTCCCGATATTATCAATATAACTTGCATTATTACCCATATAATGCAGTTATTATCGCTAGAACTCTAATAATTATACTTATTGCTTATATTGTTAGCAATATAACGTGCATTATTACCCATATAATGCAGTTATTATCGCTAGAACTGTAATAATTATACTTATTACTTATATTATAATCAATATAACATGCATTATTACCCATATTATGCAGTTATTATCGCTAGAACTGTAATAAATATACTCACTACTTTCATTATCATCAATATAACATGCATTATTACCCATATTAAGAAGTTATTATCGCTAGAACTGTAATAACTATACTTATTACTCATATTATTATCAATATAACATGCATTATTACCCATATTATGCAGTTATTATCGCTAGAACTATAATAAATATACGTATTACTTTTATTATCATCAATATAACATGCATTATTAACCATATTATGCAGTTATTATCGATAGAACTGCAATAAATATACTTATTACTTTTATTATTATCAACATAACATGCACTATTTGCCATATTTTACTATTATTATCGCTAGAACTATAATAATTATACTTATTACTCCCGATATTATCAATATAACATGCATTATTAGCCATATTATGCAGTTATTATCGCTAGAACTGTAATAAATATACTTACTACTTTCATTATCATCAATATAACATGCAGTATTACCCATATTAAGAAGTTATTATCGCTTGAACTGTAATAACTATACTTATTACTCATATTATTATCAATATAACATGCATTATTACCCATATAATGCAGCTATTATCGCTAGAACTATAATAAATATACGTATTACTTTTATTATCATCAATATAACATGCATTATTACCCATATTATGCAGTTATTATGGATAGGACTGTAATAAATATACTTATTACTTTTATTATTATCAATATAACATGCACTATTTGCCATATTTTACTATTATTATCGCTAGAACTATAATAATTATACTTATTACTCCCGATATTATCAATATAACATGCATTATTACCCATATAATGCAGTTATTATCGCTAGAACTGTAATAATTATACTTATTACTTATATTTTTAGCAATATAACGTGCATTATTACCCATATAATGCAGTTATTATCGCTAGAACTGTAATAATTATACTTATTACTTATATTATTATCAATATAACATGCATTATTACCCATATTATGCAGTTATTATCGCTAGAACTATAATAAATATACGTATTACTTTTATTATCATCAATACTACATGCATTATTACACATATTATGCAGTTATTGTCGATAGACCTGTAATAAATATACTTATTACTTTTATTATTATCAATATAACATGCACTATTTGCCATATTTTACTGTTATTATCGCTAGAACTATAATAATTATACTTATTACTCCCGATATTATCAATATAACATGCATTATTACCCATATAATGCAGTTATTATCGCTAGAACTGTAATAATTATACTTATTACTTATATTATTCTCAATATAACATGCATTATTACCCATATAATGCAGTTAATATCGCTAGAACTGTAATAATTATACTTATTACTTATATTATTATCAACATAACATGCATTATTACCCATATAATGGAGGTATTATTGCTAGAACTGTAATAATTATACTTATTACTTACACTATTAGCAATATAACGTGCATTGTTACCCATATAATGCAGTTATTATCGCCAGAACTGTAATAATTATACTTATTACTTATATTATTCTCAATATAACATGCATTATTACCCATATTATGCAGTTATTATCGCAAGAACTATAATAAATATACGTATTACTTTTATTATCATCAATATAACATGCATTATTAACCATATTATGCAGTTATTATCGATAGAACTGTAATAAATATACTTATTACTTTTATTATTATCAACATAACATGCACTATTTGCCATATTTTACTATTATTATCGCTAGAACTATAATAATTATACTTATTACTCCCGATATTATCAATATAACATGCATTATTAGCCATATTATGCAGTTATTATCGCTAGAACTGTAATAAATATACTTACTACTTTCATTATCATCAATATAACATGCAGTATTACCCATATTAAGAAGCTATTATCGCTTGAACTGTAATAACTATACTTATTACTCATATTATTATCAATATGACATGCATTATTACCCATATAATGCAGTTATTATCGCTAGAACTATAATAAATATACGTATTACTTTTATTATCATCAATATAACATGCATTATTACCCATATTATGCAGTTATTATGGATAGGACTGTAATAAATATACTTATTACTTTTATTATTATCAATATAACATGCACTATTTGCCATATTTTACTATTATTATCGCTAGAACTATAATAATTATACTTATTACTCCCGATATTATCAATATAACATGCATTATTACCCATATAATGCAGTTATTATCGCTAGAACTGTAATAATTATACTTATTACTTATATTTTTAGCAATATAACGTGCATTATTACCCATATAATGCAGTTATTATCGCTAGAACTGTAATAATTATACTTATTACTTATATTATTATCAATATAACATGCATTATTACCCATATTATGCAGTTATTATCGCTAGAACTATAATAAATATACGTATTACTTTTATTATCATCAATACTACATGCATTATTACCCATATTATGCAGTTATTGTCGATAGACCTGTAATAAATATACTTATTACTTTTATTATTATCAATATAACATGCACTATTTGCCATATTTTACTATTATTATCGCTAGAACTATAATAATTATACTTATTGCTCCCGATATTATCAATATAACATGCATTATTACCCATATAATGCAGTTATTATCGCTAGAACTGTAATAATTATACTTATTACTTATATTATTCTCAATATAACATGCATTATTACCCATATAATGCAGTTATTATCGCTAGAACTGTAATAATTATACTTATTACTTATATTATTATCAACATAACATGCATTATTACCCATATAATGGAGGTATTATTGCTAGAACTGTAATAATTATACTTATTACTTACACTATTAGCAATATAACGTGCATTGTTACCCATATAATGCAGTTATTATCGCCAGAACTGTAATAATTATACTTATTACTTATATTATTCTCAATATAACATGCATTATTACCCATATTATGCAGTTATTATCGCAAGAACTATAATAAATATAGGTATTACTTTCATTATCATCAATATAACATGCATTATTACCCATATAATGGAGGTATTATCGCTAGAACTGTAATAATTATACTTATTACTTATATTATTATCAATATAACATGCATTATTACCCATTTTATGCAGTTATTATCGATAGAACTGTAATAAATACACTTACTACTTTTACTATTATCAATATATCATGCACTATTAGTCATATTTTACTATTATTATCGCTAGAACTATAATAATTATACTTATTACTCCCGATGTTATCAATATAACATGCATTATTACCCATATAATGGAGGTATTATCGCTAGAACTGTAATAATTATACTTATTGCTTATATTGTTAGCAATATAACGTGCATTATTACCCATATAATGCAGTTATTATCGCTAGAACTGTAATAATTATACTTATTACTTATATTATTATCAATATAACATGCATTATTACCCATATTATGCAGTTATTATGGATAGGACTGTAATAAATATACTTATTACTTTTATTATTATCAATATAACATGCACTATTTGCCATATTTTACTATTATTATCGCTAGAACTATAATAATTATACTTATTACTCCCGATATTATCAATATAACATGCATTATTACCCATATAATGCAGTTATTATCGCTAGAACTGTAATAATTATACTTATTACTTATACCATTATCAATATAACATGCATTATTACCCATATAATGGAGGTATTATCGCTTGAACTGTAATAATTATACTTATTACTTATACTATTAGCAATATAACGTGCATTATTACCTATATTATGCAGTTATTATCGCTAGAACTGTAGCAGTTATACTTATTACTTATATCATTATCAATATAACATGCATTATTACCCATATTATGCAGTTATTATCGATAGAACTGTAATCAATATACTTATTACTTTTACTATTATCAATATATCATGCACTATTAGTCATATTTTACTATTATTATCGCTAGAACTGTAATAATTATACTTATTACTTATATTATTAGCAATATAACGTGCATTATTACCTATATTATGCAGTTATTATCGCTAGAACTGTAGCAGTTATACTTATTACTTATATCATTATCAATATAACATGCATTATTACCCATATAATGGAGGTATTATCGCTAGAACTGTAATAATTATACTTATTACTTATATTATTATCAATATAACATGCATTATTACCCATTTTATGCAGTTATTATCGATAGAACTGTAATAAATACACTTACTACTTTTACTATTATCAATATATCATGCACTATTAGTCATATTTTACTATTATTATCGCTAGAACTATAATAATTATACTTATTACTCCCGATGTTATCAATATAACATGCATTATTACCCATATAATGGAGGTATTATCGCTAGAACTGTAATAATTATACTTATTGCTTATATTGTTAGCAATATAACGTGCATTATTACCCATATAATGCAGTTATTATCGCTAGAACTGTAATAATTATACTTATTACTTATATTATTATCAATATAACATGCATTATTACCCATATTATGCAGTTATTATCGCTAGAACTATAATAAATATACGTATTACTTTCATTATCATCAATATAACATGCATTATTACCCATATAATGCAGTTATTATCGCTAGAACTGTAATAATTATACTTATTACTTATATTATTATCAATATAACATGCATTATTACCCATATTATGCAGTTATTATCGCTAGAACTATAATAAATATCCGTATTTCTCCCAATGTTATCAATATAACATGCATTATTACCTATATTATGCAGTTATTATCGCTAGAACTGTAATAATTGTACTCATTACTTTTATTATTAGCAATATAACGTGCATTATTACCCATATTATGCAGTTATTATCCCTAGAACCATAATAAATATACTTATTACTCCCAATATTATCAATATAACATGCATTTTTACCCATATAATGCAGTTATTATCGCTAGAACTGTAATAATTATACTTATTACTTATACCATTATCAATATAACATGCATTATTACCCATATAATGCAGTTATTATCGCTAGAACTGTAATAATTATACTTATTACTTATATTATTATCAATATAACATGCATTATTACCCATATTATGCAGTTATTATCGCTAGAACTATAATAAATATCCGTATTTCTCCCAATGTTATCAATATAACATGCATTATTACCTATATTATGCAGTTATTATCGCTAGAACTGTAATAATTGTACTCATTACTTTTATTATTAGCAATATAACGTGCATTATTACCCATATTATGCAGTTATTATCCCTAGAACCATAATAAATATACTTATTACTCCCAATATTATCAATATAACATGCATTTTTACCCATATAATGCAGTTATTATCGCTAGAACTGTAATAATTATACTTATTACTTATACCATTATCAATATAACATGCATTATTACCCATATAATGGAGGTATTATCGCTTGAACTGTAATAATTATACTTATTACTTATACTATTAGCAATATAACGTGCATTGTTACCCATATAATGCAGTTATTATCGCTAGAACTGTAATAATTATACTTATTACTTATATTGTTAGCAATATAACGTGCATTATTACCCATATAATGCAGTTATTATCGCTAGAACTATAATAAATATACGTATTACTTTTATTGTCATCAATATAACATGCATTATTACCCATATTATGCAGTTATTATGGATAGGACTGTAATAAATATACTTATTACTTTTATTATTATCAATATAACATGCACTATTTGCCATATTTTACTATTATTATCGCTAGAACTATAATAATTATACTTATTACTCCCGATATTATCAATATAACATGCATTATTACCCATATAATGCAGTTATTATCGCTAGAACTGTAATAATTATACTTATTACTTATATTATTATCAATATAACATGCATTATTACCCATATTATGTAGTTATTATCGCTAGAACTATAATAAATATACGTATTACTTTCATTATCATCAATATAACATGCATTATTACCCATATAATGCAGTTATTATCGCTAGAACTGTAATAATTATACTTATTACTTATATTGTTAGCAATATAACGTGCATTATTACCCATATTATGCAGTTATTATCGCTAGAACTATAATAAATATACGTATTACTTTCATTATCATCAGTATAACATGCATTATTACCCACATAATGGAGGTATTATCGCTAGAACTGTAATAATTATACTTATTACTTATATTATTCTCAATATAACATGCATTATTACCCATATTATGCAGTTATTATCGATAGAACTGTAATAAATATACTTATTACTTTTACTATTATCAATATATCATGCACTACTAGCCATATTTTACTATTATTATCGCTAGAACTATAATAATTATACTTATTACTCCCGATATTATCAATATAACATGCATTATTACCCATATAATGCAGTTATTATCGCTAGAACTGTAATAATTGTACTCATTACTTATATTATTAGCAATATAACGTGCATTATTACCCATATTATGCAGTTATTATCGCTAGAACTATAATAAATATACGTATTACTTTCATTATCATCACTATAACATGCATTATTACCCATATAATGGAGGTATTATCGCTAGAACTGTAATAATTATACTTATTACTTATATTATTATCAATATAACATGCATTATTACCCATTTTATGCAGTTATTATCGATAGAACTGTAATAAATACACTTACTACTTTTACTATTATCACTATATCATGCACTATTAGTCATATTTTACTATTATTATCGCTAGAACTATAATAATTATACTTATTACTCCCGATGTTATCAATATAACATGCATTATTACCCATATAATGGAGGTATTATCGCTAGAACTGTAATAATTATACTTATTGCTTATATTGTTAGCAATATAACGTGCATTATTACCCATATAATGCAGTTATTATCGCTAGAACTGTAATAATTATACTTATTACTTATATTATTATCAATATAACATGCATTATTACCCATATTATGCAGTTATTATCGCTAGAACTATAATAAATATACGTATTACTTTCATTATCATCAATATAACATGCATTATTACCCATATAATGCAGTTATTATCGCTAGAACTGTAATAATTATACTTATTACTTATATTATTATCAATATAACATGCATTATTACCCATATTATGCAGTTATTATCGCTAGAACTATAATAAATATCCGTATTTCTCCCAATGTTATCAATATAACATGCATTATTACCTATATTATGCAGTTATTATCGCTAGAACTGTAATAATTGTACTCATTACTTTTATTATTAGCAATATAACGTGCATTATTACCCATATTATGCAGTTATTATCCCTAGAACCATAATAAATATTCTTATTACTCCCAATATTATCAATATAACATGCATTTTTACCCATATAATGCAGTTATTATCGCTAGAACTGTAATAATTATACTTATCACTTATACCATTATCAATATAACATGCATTATTACCCATATAATGGAGGTATTATCGCTTGAACTGTAATAATTATACTTATTACTTATACTATTAGCAATATAACGTGCATTGTTACCCATATAATGCAGTTATTATCGCTAGAACTGTAATAATTATACTTATTACTTATATTGTTAGCAATATAACGTGCATTATTACCCATATAATGCAGTTATTATCGCTAGAACTATAATAAATATACGTATTACTTTTATTATCATCAATATAACATGCATTATTACCCATATTATGCAGTTATTATGGATAGGACTGTAATAAATATACTTATTACTTTTATTATTATCAATATAACATGCACTATTTGCCATATTTTACTATTATTATCGCTAGAACTATAATAATTATACTTATTACTCCCGATATTATCAATATAACATGCATTATTACCCATATAATGCAGTTATTATCGCTAGAACTGTAATAATTATACTTATTACTTATATTATTATCAATATAACATGCATTATTACCCATATTATGTAGTTATTATCGCTAGAACTATAATAAATATACGTATTACTTTCATTATCATCAATATAACATGCATTATTACCCATATAATGCAGTTATTATCGCTAGAACTGTAATAATTATACTTATTACTTATATTGTTAGCAATATAACGTGCATTATTACCCATATTATGCAGTTATTATCGCTAGAACTATAATAAATATACGTATTACTTTCATTATCATCAGTATAACATGCATTATTACCCACATAATGGAGGTATTATCGCTAGAACTGTAATAATTATACTTATTACTTATATTATTCTCAATATAACATGCATTATTACCCATATTATGAAGTTATTATCGATAGAACTGTAATAAATATACTTATTACTTTTACTATTATCAATATATCATGCACTACTAGCCATATTTTACTATTATTATCGCTAGAACTATAATAATTATACTTATTACTCCCAATATTATCAATATAACATGCCTCATTACGCATATAATGCAGTTATTATCGCTAGAACTGTAATAAATATACTTACTACTTTCATTATCATCAATATAACATGCATTATTACCCATATTATGCAGTTATTATCGATAGAACTGTAATCAATATACTTATTACTTTTACTATTATCAATATATCATGCACTATTAGCCATATGTTACTATTATTATCACTAGAACTATAATAATTATACTTATTACTCCCGATGTTATCAATGTAACATGCCTTATTACCCATATAATGCAGTTATTATCGCTAGAACTGTAATAATTATACTTATTACTTATATTATTCTCAATATAACATGCATTATTACCCATATTATGCAGTTATTATCGCTGGAGCTGTAATAATTGTACTCATTACTTATATTATTAGCAATATAACCTGCATTATTACCCATATTATGCAGTTATTATCGCTAGAACTGTAATAATTATACTTATTACTTATATCATTATCAATATAACATGCATTATAACCCATATAATAGAGGTATTATCGCTAGAACTGTAATAATTATACTTATTACTTATACTATTAGCAATATAACGTGCATTGTTACCCATATAATGCAGTTATTATCGCCAGAACTGTAATAATTATACTTATTACTTATATTATTCTCAATATAACATGCATTATTACCCATATTATGCAGTTATTATCGCTAGAACTATAATAAATATACGTATTACTTTTATTATCATCAATATAACATGCATTATTACCCATATTATGCAGTTATTATCGATAGAACTGTAATAAATATACTTATTACTTTTACTATTATCAATATATCATGCACTATTAGTCATATTTTACTATTATTATCGCTAGAACTGTAATAATTATACTTATTACTTATATTATTATCAATATAACATGCATTATTACCCATATTATGCAGTTATTATCGCTAGAACTATAATAAATATCCGTATTTCTCCCAATGTTATCAATATAACATGCATTATTACCTATATTATGCAGTTATTATCGCTAGAACTGTAATAATTGTACTCATTACTTTTATTATTAGCAATATAACGTGCATTTTTACCCATATAATGCAGTTATTATCGCTAGAACTGTAATAATTATACTTATTACTTATACCATTATCAATATAACATGCATTATTACCCATATAATGGAGGTATTATCGCTTGAACTGTAATAATTATACTTATTACTTATACTATTAGCAATATAACGTGCATTGTTACCCATATAATGCAGTTATTATCGCTAGAACTGTAATAATTATACTTATTACTTATATTGTTAGCAATATAACGTGCATTATTACCCATATTATGCAGTTATTGTCGATAGAACTGTAATAAATATACTTATTACTTTTATTATTATCAATATAACATGCACTATTTGCCATATTTTACTATTATTATCGCTAGAACTATAATAATTATACTTATTACTCCCGATATTATCAATATAACATGCATTATTACCCATATAATGCAGTTATTATCGCTAGAACTGTAATAATGATACTTATTGCTTATATTGTTAGCAATATAACGTGCATTATTACCCATATAATGCAGTTATTATCGCTAGAACTGTAATAATTATACTTATTACTTATATTATTATCAATATAACATGCATTATTACCCATATTATGCAGTTATTATCGCCAGTACTATAATAAATATACGTATTACTCCCAATATTATCAATATAACATGCATTATTACCTATATTATGCAGTTATTATCGCTAGAACTGTAATAATTGTACTCATTACTTTTATTATTAGCAATATAACGTGCATTATTACCCATATTATGCAGTTATTATCGCTAGAACTGTAATGATTATACTTATTACTTATATTATTCTCAATATAACATGCATTATTAGCCATATTATGCAGTTATTATCGCTAGAACTGTAATAAATATACTTACTACTTTCATTATCATCAATATAACATGCATTATTACCCATATTAAGAAGTTATTATCGCTAGAACTGTAATAACTATACTTATTACTCATATTATTATCAATATAACATGCATTATTACCCATATTATGCAGTTATTATCGCTAGAACTATAATAAATATACGTATTACTTTTATTATCATCAATATAACATGCATTATTACCCATATTATGCAGTTATTATCGATAGAACTGTAATAAATATACTTATTACTTTTACTATTATCAATATATCATGCACTATTAGTCATATTTTACTATTATTATCGCTAGGACTGTAATAATTATACTTATTACTTATATTATTAGCAATATAACGTGCATTATTACCTATATTATGCAGTTATTATCGCTAGAACTGTAGCAGTTATACTTATTACTTATATCATTATCAATATAACATGCATTATTACCCATATAATGGAGGTATTATCGCTAGAACTGTAATAATTATACTTATTACTTAGATTATTATCAATATAACATGCATTATTACCCATATTATGCAGTTATTATCGCTAGAACTGTAATAAATATACTTACTACTTTCATTATCATCAATATAACATGCATTATTACCCATATTATGCAGTTATTATCGATAGAACTGTAATCAATGTACTTATTACTTTTACTATTATCAATATATCATGCACTATTAGTCATATTTTACTATTATTATCGCTAGAACTGTAATAATTATACTTATTACTTATATTATTATCAATATAACATGCATTATTACCCATATTATGCAGTTATTATCGCTAGAACTATAATAAATATCCGTATTTCTCCCAATGTTATCAATATAACATGCATTATTACCTATATTATGCAGTTATTATCGCTAGAACTGTAATAATTGTACTCATTACTTTTATTATTAGCAATATAACGTGCATTATTACCCATATTATGCAGTTATTATCCCTAGAACCATAATAAATATACTTATTACTCCCAATATTATCAATATAACATGCATTTTTACCCATATAATGCAGTTATTATCGCTAGAACTGTAATAATTATACTTATTACTTATACCATTATCAATATAACATGCATTATTACCCATATAATGGAGGTATTATCGCTTGAACTGTAATAATTATACTTATTACTTATACTATTAGCAATATAACGTGCATTGTTACCCATATAATGCAGTTATTATCGCTAGAACTGTAATAATTATACTTATTACTTATATTGTTAGCAATATAACGTGCATTATTACCCATATTATGCAGTTATTGTCGATAGAACTGTAATAAATATACTTATTACTTTTATTATTATCAATATAACATGCACTATTTGCCATATTTTACTATTATTATCGCTAGAACTATAATAATTATACTTATTACTCCCGATATTATCAATATAACATGCATTATTACCCATATAATGCAGTTATTATCGCTAGAACTGTAATAATGATACTTATTGCTTATATTGTTAGCAATATAACGTGCATTATTACCCATATAATGCAGTTATTATCGCTAGAACTGTAATAATTATACTTATTACTTATATTATTATCAATATAACATGCATTATTACACATATTATGCAGTTATTATCTCTAGAACCATAATAAATATACTTATTACTCCCAATATTATCAATATAACATGCATTTTTACCCATATAATGCAGTTATTATCGCTAGAACTGTAATAATTATACTTATTACTTATATTGTTAGCAATATAACGTGCATTATTACCCATATAATGCAGTTATTATCGCTAGAACTGTAATGATTGTACTTATTACTTAGATTATTATCAATATAACATCCATTATTACCCATATTATGCAGTTATTATGGATAGGACTGTAATAAATATACTTATTACTTTTATTATTATCAATATAACATGCACTATTTGCCATATTTTACTATTATTATCGCTAGAACTATAATAATTATACTTATTACTCCCGATATTATCAATATAACATGCATTATTACCCATATAATGCAGTTATTATCGCTAGAACTGTTATAATTATACTTATTACTTATATTATTATCAATATAACATGCATTATTACACATATTATGCAGTTATTATCTCTAGAACCATAATAAATATACTTATTACTCCCAATATTATCAATATAACATGCATTTTTACCCATATAATGCAGTTATTATCGCTAGAACTGTAATAATTATACTTATTACTTATATTGTTAGCAATATAACGTGCATTATTACCCATATAATGCAGTTATTATCGCTAGAACTATAATAAATATACGTATTACTTTTATTATCATCAATATAACATGCATTATTACCCATATTATGCAGTTATTATGGATAGGACTGTAATAAATATACTTATTACTTTTATTATTATCAATATAACATGCACTATTTGCCATATTTTACTATTATTATCGCTAGAACTATAATAATTATACTTATTACTCCCGATGTTATCAATGTAACATGCCTTATTACCCATATAATGCAGTTATTATCGCTAGAACTGTAATAATTATACTTATTACTTATATTATTCTCAATATAACATGCATTATTACCCATATTGTGCAGTTATTATCGCTGGAGCTGTAATAATTGTACTCATTACTTATATTATTAGCAATATAACCTGCATTATTACCCATATTATGCAGTTATTATCGCTAGAACTGTAATAATTATACTTACTACTTATATCATTATCAATATAACATGCATTATAACCCATATAATAGAGGTATTATCGCTAGAACTGTAATAATTATACATATTACTTATACTATTAGCAATATAACGTGCATTGTTACCCATATAATGCAGTTATTATCGCCAGAACTGTAATAATTATACTTATTACTTATACGTGGGGCGATCAAATATGAACGAGCCTTTGTCCTCTGTGTATTTGGAAATATTTTTATGTGTTCTTAAACCTTTGAAGTCGTTTGGTAGGCATTCTTAGAGTAAGGAAACAAGAGCAATCGGGTGATCTCGTAGTTCGTTTAATATTTCTAGCGATGAGCGAGAAAACTGTGCCCATCTCCATTGAGCAACGTATTATAATGAAGTTTATATCGCGTTAAAATGTAAAACCGGCCGATATTTACCGTAGACTTCATACCCAGTTTGGGGAGGATACCCTTTCATGGTCACGTGTGAAGGTATGGTGTAATAAGTTTAAAGAAGGTCGTGAATGCGTTGCGAATGAAGCGCATGCACGTAAATGCCAAAACTCGACTGTCGGCGGGGAAAGTGTTGACCACAGTTTTTCGGGATTGGAGAGGGGTTCTACTCGTGGATTTTTTACAGGATCGTCGAACCATCAATGCAGCTTATTATTGCAACCTCCTAGACGAAGTTAGGCTTCAGTATCGACGCAAAAGGCGAGATTGTCCTATGCGCGAGGTTTGTTTCTTTAAATTGACAACGCTAGGCCGTATACAGCAGCTGTAACGCAGCAGAGGTTGGTGGAAATGAAATGGAAAACACTTGATCACCCACCTTATAGCCCAGATTTGTCACCATGTGACTTTTATCTCTTCGGAACCTTAAAGGAAGCGCTTGGAGATAAGCGCTTTGAGGACAACGATCAAGTAGAAACATTCGTGCGCAACTGGTTGGGTACGCGCAGCTTCATTTTATGAAAAAGGAATAAAAAGACTATCCAAACGTTGGGAAAAATGCATATCAGTAGGAGGAGACTATGTAGAAAAGTGATTTCAATACCTGCAAGTGATATCTTAAAAATAAACTTGATTTTAAAAAAAGGCTCGTTTATATTTGATCCACCCACGTATTATTCTCAATATAACATGCATTATTACCCATATTATGCAGTTATTATCGCTAGAACTATAATAAATATACGTATTACTTTTATTATCATCAATATAACATGCATTATTACCCATATTATGCAGTTATTATCGATAGAACTGTAATAAATATACTTATTACTTTTACTATTATCAATATATCATGCACTATTAGTCATATTTTACTATTATTATCGCTAGGACTGTAATAATTATACTTATTACTTATATTATTAGCAATATAACGTGCATTATTACCTATATTATGCAGTTATTATCGCTAGAACTGTAGCAGTTATACTTATTACTTATATCATTATCAATATAACATGCATTATTACCCATATAATGGAGGTATTATCGCTAGAACTGTAATAATTATACTTATTACTTAGATTATTATCAATATAACATGCATTATTACCCATATTATGCAGTTATTATCGCTAGAACTGTAATAAATATACTTACTACTTTCATTATCATCAATATAACATGCATTATTACCCATATTATGCAGTTATTATCGATAGAACTGTAATCAATGTACTTATTACTTTTACTATTATCAATATATCATGCACTATTAGTCATATTTTACTATTATTATCGCTAGAACTGTAATAATTATACTTATTACTTATATTATTATCAATATAACATGCATTATTACCCATATTATGCAGTTATTATCGCTAGAACTATAATAAATGTCCGTATTTCTCCCAATGTTATCAATATAACATGCATTATTACCTATATTATGCAGTTATTATCGCTAGAACTGTAATAATTGTACTCATTACTTTTATTATTAGCAATATAACGTGCATTATTACCCATATTATGCAGTTATTATCCCTAGAACCATAATAAATATACTTATTACTCCCAATATTATCAATATAACATGCATTTTTACCCATATAATGCAGTTATTATCGCTAGAACTGTAATAATTATACTTATTACTTATACCATTATCAATATAACATGCATTATTACCCATATAATGGAGGTATTATCGCTTGAACTGTAATAATTATACTTATTACTTATACTATTAGCAATATAACGTGCATTGTTACCCATATAATGCAGTTATTATCGCTAGAACTGTAATAATTATACTTATTACTTATATTGTTAGCAATATAACGTGCATTATTACCCATATTATGCAGTTATTGTCGATAGAACTGTAATAAATATACTTATTACTTTTATTATTATCAATATAACATGCACCATTTGCCATATTTTACTATTATTATCGCTAGAACTATAATAAATATACTTATTACTCCCAATATTATCAATATAACATGCATTTTTACCCATATAATGCAGTTATTATCGCTAGAACTGTAATAATTATACTTATTACTTATATTGTTAGCAATATAACGTGCATTATTACCCATATAATGCAGTTATTATCGCTAGAACTGTAATGATTGTACTTATTACTTAGATTATTATCAATATAACATCCATTATTACCCATATTATGCAGTTATTATGGATAGGACTGTAATAAATATACTTATTACTTTTATTATTATCAATATAACATGCACTATTTGCCATATTTTACTATTATTATCGCTAGAACTATAATAATTATACTTATTACTCCCGATATTATCAATATAACATGCATTATTACCCATATAATGCAGTTATTATCGCTAGAACTGTTATAATTATACTTATTACTTATATTATTATCAATATAACATGCATTATTACACATATTATGCAGTTATTATCTCTAGAACCATAATAAATATACTTATTACTCCCAATATTATCAATATAACATGCATTTTTACCCATATAATGCAGTTATTATCGCTAGAACTGTAATAATTATACTTATTACTTATATTGTTAGCAATATAACGTGCATTATTACCCATATTATGCAGTTGTTATCGCTAGAACTATAATAAATATACGTATTACTTTCATTATCATCAGTATAACATGCATTATTACCCACATAATGGAGGTATTATCGCTAGAACTGTAATAATTATACTTATTACTTATATTATTATCAATATAACATGCATTATTACCCATATTATGCACTTATTATCGACAGAACTGTAATAAATACACTTACTACTTTTACTATTATCAATATATCATGCACTATTAGCCATATGTTACTATTATTATCACTAGAACTCTAATAATTATACTTATTACTCCCGATGTTATCAATATAACATGCCTTATTACCCATATAATGCAGTTATTATCGCTAGAACTGTAATAATTATACTTATTACTTATATTATTCTCAATATAACATGCATTATTACCCATATTATGCAGTTATTATCGCTGGAGCTGTAATAATTGTACTCATTACTTATATCATTATCAATATAACATGCATTATAACCCATATAATAGAGGTATTATCGCTAGAACTGTAATAATTATACTTATTACTTATACTATTAGCAATATAACGTGCATTGTTACCCATATAATGCAGTTATTATCGCCAGAACTGTAATAATTATACTTATTACTTATATTATTCTCAATATAACATGCATTATTACCCATATTATGCAGTTATTATCGCTAGAACTATAATAAATATCCGTATTTCTCCCAATGTTATCAATATAACATGCATTATTACCTATATTATGCAGTTATTATCGCTAGAACTGTAATAATTGTACTCATTACTTTTATTATTAGCAATATAACGTGCATTATTACCCATATTATGCAGTTATTATCCCTAGAACCATAATAAATATACTTATTACTCCCAATATTATCAATATAACATGCATTTTTACCCATATAATGCAGTTATTATCGCTAGAACTGTAATAATTATACTTATTACTTATACCATTATCAATATAACATGCATTATTACCCATATAATGGAGGTATTATCGCTTGAACTGTAATAATTATACTTATTACTTATACTATTAGCAATATAACGTGCATTGTTACCCATATAATGCAGTTATTATCGCTAGAACTGTAATAATTATACTTATTACTTATATTGTTAGCAATATAACGTGCATTATTACCCATATTATGCAGTTATTGTCGATAGAACTGTAATAAATATACTTATTACTTTTATTATTATCAATATAACATGCACTATTTGCCATATTTTACTATTATTATCGCTAGAACTATAATAATTATACTTATTACTCCCGATATTATCAATATAACATGCATTATTACCCATATAATGCAGTTATTATCGCTAGAACTGTAATAATGATACTTATTGCTTATATTGTTAGCAATATAACGTGCATTATTACCCATATAATGCAGTTATTATCGCTAGAACTGTAATAATTATACTTATTACTTATATTATTATCAATATAACATGCATTATTACCCATATTATGCAGTTATTATCGCCAGTACTATAATAAATATACGTATTACTCCCAATATTATCAATATAACATGCATTATTACCTATATTATGCAGTTATTATCGCTAGAACTGTAATAATTGTACTCATTACTTTTATTATTAGCAATATAACGTGCATTATTACCCATATTATGCAGTTATTATCGCTAGAACTGTAATGATTATACTTATTACTTATATTATTCTCAATATAACATGCATTATTAGCCATATTATGCAGTTATTATCGCTAGAACTGTAATAAATATACTTACTACTTTCATTATCATCAATATAACATGCATTATTACCCATATTAAGAAGTTATTATCGCTAGAACTGTAATAACTATACTTATTACTCATATTATTATCAATATAACATGCATTATTACCCATATTATGCAGTTATTATCGCTAGAACTATAATAAATATACGTATCACTTTTATTATCATCAATATAACATGCATTATTACCCATATTATGCAGTTATTATCGATAGAACTGTAATATATATACTTATTACTTTTATTATTATCCACATAACATGCACTATTTGCCATATTTTACTATTATTATCGCTAGAACTATAATAATTATACTTATTACTCCCGATATTATCAATATAACATGCATTATTACCCATATAATGCAGTTATTATCGCTAGAACTGTTATAATTATACTTATTACTTATATTATTATCAATATAACATGCATTATTACACATATTATGCAGTTATTATCTCTAGAACCATAATAAATATACTTATTACTCCCAATATTATCAATATAACATGCATTTTTACCCATATAATGCAGTTATTATCGCTAGAACTGTAATAATTATACTTATTACTTATATTGTTAGCAATATAACGTGCATTATTACCCATATAATGCAGTTATTATCGCTAGAACTGTAATGGTTGTACTTATTACTTAGATTATTATCAATATAACATCCATTATTACCCATATTATGCAGTTATTATGGATAGGACTGTAATAAATATACTTATTACTTTTATTATTATCAATATAACATGCACTATTTGCCATATTTTACTATTATTATCGCTAGAACTATAATAATTATACTTATTACTCCCGATATTATCAATATAACATGCATTATTACCCATATAATGCAGTTATTATCGCTAGAACTGTAATAATTATACTTATTACTTATACTATTAGCAATATAACGTGCATTGTTACCCATATAATGCAGTTATTATCGCCAGAACTGTAATAATTATACTTATTACTTATATTATTCTCAATATAACATGCATTATTACCCATATTATGCAGTTATTATCGCTAGAACTATAATAAATATCCGTATTTCTCCCAATGTTATCAATATAACATGCATTATTACCTATATTATGCAGTTATTATCGCTAGAACTGTAATAATTGTACTCATTACTTTTATTATTAGCAATATAACGTGCATTATTACCCATATTATGCAGTTATTATCCCTAGAACCATAATAAATATACTTATTACTCCCAATATTATCAATATAACATGCATTTTTACCCATATAATGCAGTTATTATCGCTAGAACTGTAATAATTATACTTATTACTTATACCATTATCAATATAACATGCATTATTACCCATATAATGGAGGTATTATCGCTTGAACTGTAATAATTATACTTATTACTTATACTATTAGCAATATAACGTGCATTGTTACCCATATAATGCAGTTATTATCGCTAGAACTGTAATAATTATACTTATTACTTATATTGTTAGCAATATAACGTGCATTATTACCCATATTATGCAGTTATTGTCGATAGAACTGTAATAAATATACTTATTACTTTTATTATTATCAATATAACATGCACTATTTGCCATATTTTACTATTATTATCGCTAGAACTATAATAATTATACTTATTACTCCCGATATTATCAATATAACATGCATTATTACCCATATAATGCAGTTATTATCGCTAGAACTGTAATAATGATACTTATTGCTTATATTGTTAGCAATATAACGTGCATTATTACCCATATAATGCAGTTATTATCGCTAGAACTGTAATAATTATACTTATTACTTATATTATTATCAATATAACATGCATTATTACCCATATTATGCAGTTATTATCGCCAGTACTATAATAAATATACGTATTACTCCCAATATTATCAATATAACATGCATTATTACCTATATTATGCAGTTATTATCGCTAGAACTGTAATAATTGTACTCATTACTTTTATTATTAGCAATATAACGTGCATTATTACCCATATTATGCAGTTATTATCGCTAGAACTGTAATGATTATACTTATTACTTATATTATTCTCAATATAACATGCATTATTAGCCATATTATGCAGTTATTATCGCTAGAACTGTAATAAATATACTTACTACTTTCATTATCATCAATATAACATGCATTATTACCCATATTAAGAAGTTATTATCGCTAGAACTGTAATAACTATACTTATTACTCATATTATTATCAATATAACATGCATTATTACCCATATTATGCAGTTATTATCGCTAGAACTATAATAAATATACGTATCACTTTTATTATCATCAATATAACATGCATTATTACCCATATTATGCAGTTATTATCGATAGAACTGTAATATATATACTTATTACTTTTATTATTATCCACATAACATGCACTATTTGCCATATTTTACTATTATTATCGCTAGAACTATAATAATTATACTTATTACTCCCGATATTATCAATATAACATGCATTATTACCCATATAATGCAGTTATTATCGCTAGAACTGTTATAATTATACTTATTACTTATATTATTATCAATATAACATGCATTATTACACATATTATGCAGTTATTATCTCTAGAACCATAATAAATATACTTATTACTCCCAATATTATCAATATAACATGCATTTTTACCCATATAATGCAGTTATTATCGCTAGAACTGTAATAATTATACTTATTACTTATATTGTTAGCAATATAACGTGCATTATTACCCATATAATGCAGTTATTATCGCTAGAACTGTAATGGTTGTACTTATTACTTAGATTATTATCAATATAACATCCATTATTACCCATATTATGCAGTTATTATGGATAGGACTGTAATAAATATACTTATTACTTTTATTATTATCAATATAACATGCACTATTTGCCATATTTTACTATTATTATCGCTAGAACTATAATAATTATACTTATTACTCCCGATATTATCAATATAACATGCATTATTACCCATATAATGCAGTTATTATCGCTAGAACTGTTATAATTATACTTATTACTTATATTATTATCAATATAACATGCATTATTACACATATTATGCAGTTATTATCTCTAGAACCATAATAAATATACTTATTACTCCCAATATTATCAATATAACATGCATTTTTACCCATATAATGCAGTTATTATCGCTAGAACTGTAATAATTATACTTATTACTTATATTGTTAGCAATATAACGTGCATTATTACCCATATAATGCAGTTATTATCGCTAGAACTATAATAAATATACGTATTACTTTTATTATCATCAATATAACATGCACTATTACCCATATTATGCAGTTATTATGGATAGGACTGTAATAAATATACTTCTTACTTTTATTATTATCAATATAACATGCACTATTTGCCATATTTTACTATTATTATCGCTAGAACTATAATAATTATACTTATTACTCCCGATATTATCAATATAACATGCATTATTACCCATATAATGCAGTTATTATCGCTAGAACTGTAATAATTATACTTATTACTTATATTATTATCAATATAACATGCATTATTACCCATATTATGTAGTTATTATCGCTAGAACTATAATAAATATACGTATTACTTTCATTATCATCAATATAACATGCATTATTACCCATATAATGCAGTTATTATCGCTAGAACTGTAATAATTATACTTATTACTTATATTGTTAGCAATATAACGTGCATTATTACCCATATTATGCAGTTATTATCGCTAGAACTATAATAAATATACGTATTACTTTCATTATCATCAGTATAACATGCATTATTACCCACATAATGGAGGTATTATCGCTAGAACTGTAATAATTATACTTATTACTTATATTATTATCAATATAACATGCATTATTACCCATATTATGCACTTATTATCGACAGAACTGTAATAAATACACTTACTACTTTTACTATTATCAATATATCATGCACTATTAGCCATATGTTACTATTATTATCACTAGAACTCTAATAATTATACTTATTACTCCCGATGTTATCAATATAACATGCCTTATTACCCATATAATGCAGTTATTATCGCTAGAACTGTAATAATTATACTTATTACTTATATTATTCTCAATATAACATGCATTATTACCCATATTATGCAGTTATTATCGCTGGAGCTGTAATAATTGTACTCATTACTTATATCATTATCAATATAACATGCATTATAACCCATATAATAGAGGTATTATCGCTAGAACTGTAATAATTATACTTATTACTTATACTATTAGCAATATAACGTGCATTGTTACCCATATAATGCAGTTATTATCGCCAGAACTGTAATAATTATACTTATTACTTATATTATTCTCAATATAACATGCATTATTACCCATATTATGCAGTTATTATCGCTAGAACTATAATAAATATCCGTATTTCTCCCAATGTTATCAATATAACATGCATTATTACCTATATTATGCAGTTATTATCGCTAGAACTGTAATAATTGTACTCATTACTTTTATTATTAGCAATATAACGTGCATTATTACCCATATTATGCAGTTATTATCCCTAGAACCATAATAAATATACTTATTACTCCCAATATTATCAATATAACATGCATTTTTACCCATATAATGCAGTTATTATCGCTAGAACTGTAATAATTATACTTATTACTTATACCATTATCAATATAACATGCATTATTACCCATATAATGGAGGTATTATCGCTTGAACTGTAATAATTATACTTATTACTTATACTATTAGCAATATAACGTGCATTGTTACCCATATAATGCAGTTATTATCGCTAGAACTGTAATAATTATACTTATTACTTATATTGTTAGCAATATAACGTGCATTATTACCCATATTATGCAGTTATTGTCGATAGAACTGTAATAAATATACTTATTACTTTTATTATTATCAATATAACATGCACTATTTGCCATATTTTACTATTATTATCGCTAGAACTATAATAATTATACTTATTACTCCCGATATTATCAATATAACATGCATTATTACCCATATAATGCAGTTATTATCGCTAGAACTGTAATAATGATACTTATTGCTTATATTGTTAGCAATATAACGTGCATTATTACCCATATAATGCAGTTATTATCGCTAGAACTGTAATAATTATACTTATTACTTATATTATTATCAATATAACATGCATTATTACCCATATTATGCAGTTATTATCGCCAGTACTATAATAAATATACGTATTACTCCCAATATTATCAATATAACATGCATTATTACCTATATTATGCAGTTATTATCGCTAGAACTGTAATAATTGTACTCATTACTTTTATTATTAGCAATATAACGTGCATTATTACCCATATTATGCAGTTATTATCGCTAGAACTGTAATGATTATACTTATTACTTATATTATTCTCAATATAACATGCATTATTAGCCATATTATGCAGTTATTATCGCTAGAACTGTAATAAATATACTTACTACTTTCATTATCATCAATATAACATGCATTATTACCCATATTAAGAAGTTATTATCGCTAGAACTGTAATAACTATACTTATTACTCATATTATTATCAATATAACATGCATTATTACCCATATTATGCAGTTATTATCGCTAGAACTATAATAAATATACGTATCACTTTTATTATCATCAATATAACATGCATTATTACCCATATTATGCAGTTATTATCGATAGAACTGTAATATATATACTTATTACTTTTATTATTATCCACATAACATGCACTATTTGCCATATTTTACTATTATTATCGCTAGAACTATAATAATTATACTTATTACTCCCGATATTATCAATATAACATGCATTATTACCCATATAATGCAGTTATTATCGCTAGAACTGTTATAATTGTACTTATTACTTATATTATTATCAATATAACATGCATTATTACACATATTATGCAGTTATTATCTCTAGAACCATAATAAATATACTTATTACTCCCAATATTATCAATATAACATGCATTTTTACCCATATAATGCAGTTATTATCGCTAGAACTGTAATAATTATACTTATTACTTATATTGTTAGCAATATAACGTGCATTATTACCCATATAATGCAGTTATTATCGCTAGAACTGTAATGGTTGTACTTATTACTTAGATTATTATCAATATAACATCCATTATTACCCATATTATGCAGTTATTATGGATAGGACTGTAATAAATATACTTATTACTTTTATTATTATCAATATAACATGCACTATTTGCCATATTTTACTATTATTATCGCTAGAACTATAATAATTATACTTATTACTCCCGATATTATCAATATAACATGCATTATTACCCATATAATGCAGTTATTATCGCTAGAACTGTTATAATTATACTTATTACTTATATTATTATCAATATAACATGCATTATTACACATATTATGCAGTTATTATCTCTAGAACCATAATAAATATACTTATTACTCCCAATATTATCAATATAACATGCATTTTTACCCATATAATGCAGTTATTATCGCTAGAACTGTAATAATTATACTTATTACTTATATTGTTAGCAATATAACGTGCATTATTACCCATATAATGCAGTTATTATCGCTAGAACTATAATAAATATACGTATTACTTTTATTATCATCAATATAACATGCACTATTACCCATATTATGCAGTTATTATGGATAGGACTGTAATAAATATACTTCTTACTTTTATTATTATCAATATAACATGCACTATTTGCCATATTTTACTATTATTATCGCTAGAACTATAATAATTATACTTATTACTCCCGATATTATCAATATAACATGCATTATTACCCATATAATGCAGTTATTATCGCTAGAACTGTAATAATTATACTTATTACTTATATTATTATCAATATAACATGCATTATTACCCATATTATGTAGTTATTATCGCTAGAACTATAATAAATATACGTATTACTTTCATTATCATCAATATAACATGCATTATTACCCATATAATGCAGTTATTATCGCTAGAACTGTAATAATTATACTTATTACTTATATTGTTAGCAATATAACGTGCATTATTACCCATATTATGCAGTTATTATCGCTAGAACTATAATAAATATACGTATTACTTTCATTATCATCAGTATAACATGCATTATTACCCACATAATGGAGGTATTATCGCTAGAACTGTAATAATTATACTTATTACTTATATTATTATCAATATAACATGCATTATTACCCATATTATGCACTTATTATCGACAGAACTGTAATAAATACACTTACTACTTTTACTATTATCAATATATCATGCACTATTAGCCATATGTTACTATTATTATCACTAGAACTCTAATAATTATACTTATTACTCCCGATGTTATCAATATAACATGCCTTATTACCCATATAATGCAGTTATTATCGCTAGAACTGTAATAATTATACTTATTACTTATATTATTCTCAATATAACATGCATTATTACCCATATTATGCAGTTATTATCGCTGGAGCTGTAATAGTTGTACTCATTACTTATATCATTATCAATATAACATGCATTATAACCCATATAATAGAGGTATTATCGCTAGAACTGTAATAATTATACTTATTACTTATACTATTAGCAATATAACGTGCATTGTTACCCATATAATGCAGTTATTATCGCCAGAACTGTAATAATTATACTTATTACTTATATTATTCTCAATATAACATGCATTATTACCCATATTATGCAGTTATTATCGCTAGAACTATAATAAATATACGTATTACTTTTATTATCATCAATATAACATGCATTATTACCCATATTATGCAGTTATTATCGATAGAACTGTAATAAATATACTTATTACTTTTACTATTATCAATATATCATGCACTATTAGTCATATTTTACTATTATTATCGCTAGAACTGTAATAATTATACTTATTACTTATATTATTAGCAATATAACGTGCATTATTACCTATATTATGCAGTTATTATCGCTAGAACTGTAGCAGTTATACTTATTACTTATATCATTATCAATATAACATGCATTATTACCCATATAATGGAGGTATTATCGCTAGAACTGTAATAATTATACTTATTACTTATACTATTAGCAATATAACGTGCGTTATTACCCATATAATGCAGTTATTATCGCCAGAATTGTAATAATTATACTTATTACTTATATTATTCTCAATATAACATGTATTATTACCCATATTATGCAGTTATTATCGCTAGAAATGTAATAATTATACTTATTACTTAGATTATTATCAATATAACATGCATTATTACCCATATTATGCAGTTATTATCGCTAGAACTGTAATAAATATACGTATTACGTTTATTATCATCAATATAACATGCATTATTACCCATATTATGCCGTTATTATCGATAGAACTGTAATAAATATATTTATTACTTTTATTATTATCAATATAACATGCACTATTTGCCATATTTTACTATTATTATCGCTAGAACTATAATAATTATACTTATTACTCCCGATATTATCAATATAACATGCATTATTACCCATATAATGCAGTTATTATCGCTAGAACTGTAATAATTGTACTCATTACTTATATTATTAGCAATATAACGTGCATTGTTACCCATATAATGCAGTTATTATCGCCAGAACTGTAATAATTATACTTATTACTTATATTATTCTCAATATAACATGCATTATTACCCATAATATGCAGTTATTATCGCTAGAACTATAATAAATATACGTATTACTTTCATTATCATCAATATAACATGCATTATTACCCATATAATAGAGGTATTATCGCTAGAACTGTAATAATTATACTTATTACTTATACTTTTAGCAATATAACGTGCATTATTACCCATATAATGCAGTTATTATCGCCAGAACTGTAATAATTATACTTATTACTTATATTGTTCTCAATATAACATGCATTATTACCCATATTATGCAGTTATTATCGCTAGAACTATAATAAATATACGTATTACTTTTATTATCATCAATATAACATGCATTATTACCCATATAATAGAGGTATTATCGCTAGAACTGTAATAATTATACTTATTACTTATACTATTAGCAATATAACGTGCATTGTTACCCATATAATGCAGTTATTATCGCCAGAACTGTAATAATTATACTTATTACTTATATTATTCTCAATATAACATGCATTATTACCCATATTATGCAGTTATTATCGCTAGAACTATAATAAATATACGTATTACTTTCATTATCATCAATATAACATGCATTATTACCCATATAATGCAGTTATTATCGCTAGAACTGTAATAATTATACTTATTACTTATATTGTTATCGATATAACATGCATTATTACCCATATAATGCAGTTATTATCGCTAGAACTGTAATAATTGTACTCATTACTTATATTATTTGCAATATAACGTGCATTATTACCCATATTATGCAGTTATTATCGCTAGAACTGTAATAATTATACTTATTACTTATATCATTATCAATATAACATGCATTATTACCCATATAATGGAGGTATTATCGCTTGAACTGTAATAATTATACTTATTACTTATACTATTAGCAATATAACGTGCATTGTTACCCATATAATGCAGTTATTATCGCTAGAACTGTAATAATTATACTTATTACTTATATTGTTAGCAATATAACGTGCATTATTACCCATATTATGCAGTTATTATCGCTAGAACTATAATAAATATACGTATTACTTTCATTATCATCAATATAACATGCATTATTACCCATATAATGCAGTTATTATCGCTAGAACTGTAATAATTATACTTATTACTTATATTATTATCAATATAACATGCATTATTACCCATATTATGCAGTTATTATCGCTAGAACTATAATAAATATCCGTATTTCTCCCAATGTTATCAATATAACATGCATTATTACCTATATTATGCAGTTATTATCGCTAGAACTGTAATAATTGTACTCATTACTTTTATTATTAGCAATATAACGTGCATTATTACCCATATTATGCAGTTATTATCGCTAGAACTGTAATGATTATACTTATTACTTATATTATTCTCAATATAACATGCATTATTAGCCATATTATGCAGTTATTATCGCTAGAACTGTAATAAATATACTTACTACTTATATTGTTAGCAATATAACGTGCATTATTACCCATATTATGCAGTTATTATCGCTAGAACTATAATAAATATACGTATTACTTTCATTATCATCAACATAACATGCATTATTACCCATATAATGGAGGTATTATCGCTAGAACTGTAATAATTATACTGATTACTTATATTATTATCAATATAACATGCATTATTACCCATATTATGCAGTTATTATACCTAGAACCATAATAAATATACTTATTACTCCCAATATTATCAATATAACATGCATTTTTACCCATATAATGCAGTTATTATCGCTAGAACTGTAATAATTATACTTATTACTTATATTATTATCGATATAACATGCATTATTACCCATATAATGGAGGTATTATTGCTAGAACTGTAATAATTATACTTATTACTTATATTATTCTGAATATAACATGCATTATTACCCATATTATGCAGTTCTTATCGGTAGAACTATAATAAATATACGTATTACTTTCATTATCATCAATATAACATGCACTATTTGCCATATTTTACTATTATTATCGCTAGAACTATAATAATTATACTTATTACTCCCGATATTATCAATATAACATGCATTATTACCCATATAATGCAGTTATTATCGCTAGAACTGTAATAATTATACTTATTACTTATATTATTATCAATATAACATGCATTATTACCCATATTATGTAGTTATTATCGCTAGAACTATAATAAATATACGTATTACTTTCATTATCATCAATATAACGTGCATTATTACCCATATTATGCAGTTATTATCGCTAGAACTGTAATAATTAAACTTATTACTTATATCATTATCAATCTAACATGCATTATTACCCATATAATGGAGGTATTATCGCTAGAACTGTAATAATTACACTTATTACTTATATTATTATCAACATAACATGCATTATTACCCATATAATGGAGGTATTATTGCTAGAACTGTAATAATTATACTTATTACTTATATTATTATCAATATAACATGCATTATTACCCATATTATGCAGTTATTATCGCTAGAACTATAATAAATATACGTATTACTCCCAATATTCTCAATATAACATGCATTATTAGCCATATTATGCAGTTATTATCGCTAGAACTTTAATAAATATACTTACTACTTTCATTATCATCAATATAACATGCATTATTACCCATATTAAGAAGTTATTATCGCTAGAACTGTAATAATTATACTTATTACTCATATTATTATCAATATAACCTGCATTATTACCCATATAATGGAGGTATTATCGCTAGAACTGTAATAATTATACTTATTACTTATACTATTAGCAATATAACGTGCATTATCACCCATATAATGCAGTTATTATCGCTAGAACTATAATAAATATACGTATTACTTTCATTATCATCAATATAACATGCATTATTACCCATATAATGCAGTTATTATCGCTAGAACTGTAATAATTATACTTATTACTTATATTATTATCAATATAACATGCATTATTACCCATATTATGCAGTTATTATCGCTAGAACTATAATAAATATACGTATTACTCCCAATATTCTCAATATAACATGCATTATTACCCATATTAAGAAGTTATTATCGCTAGAACTGTAATAATTATACTTATTACTCATATTATTATCAATATAACATGCATTATTACCCATATAATGCAGTTATTATCGCTAGAACTGTAATAATTATACTTATTACTTATATTATTATCAACATAACATGCATTATTACCCATATAATGGAGGTATTATTGCTAGAACTGTAATAATTATACTTATTACTTACACTATTAGCAATATAACGTGCATTGTTACCCATATAATGCAGTTATTATCGCCAGAACTGTAATAGTTATACTTATTACTTATATTATTCTCAATATAACATGCATTATTACCCATATTATGCAGTTATTATCGCAAGAACTATAATAAATATACGTATTACTTTTATTATCATCAATATAACTTGCATTATTACCCATATTATGCAGTTATTATCGATAGAACTGTAATAAATATATTTATTAGTTTTATTATTATCAATATAACATGCACCATTTGCCATATTTTACTATTATTATCGCTAGAACTATAATAATTATACTTATTACTCCCGATATTATCAATATAACATGCATTATTACCCATATAATGCAGTTATTATCGCCAGAACTGTAATAATTATACTTATTACTTATATTATTCTCAATATAACATGCATTATTACCCATATTATGCAGTTCTTATCGGTAGAACTATAATAAATATACGTATTACTTTCATTATCATCAATATAACATGCACTATTTGCCATATTTTACTATTATTATCGCTAGAACTATAATAATTATACTTATTACTCCCGATATTATCAATATAACATGCATTATTACCCATATAATGCAGTTATTATCGCTAGAACTGTAATAATTGTACTTATTACTTATATTATTATCAATATAACATGCATTATTACCCATATTATGTAGTTATTATCGCTAGAACTATAATAAATATACGTATTACTTTCATTATCATCAATATAACGTGCATTATTACCCATATTATGCAGTTATTATCGCTAGAACTGTAATAATTAAACTTATTACTTATATCATTATCAATCTAACATGCATTATTACCCATATAATGGAGGTATTATCGCTAGAACTGTAATAATTACACTTATTACTTATACTATTAGCAATATAACGTGCATTATCACCCATATAATGCAGTTATTATCGTTAGAACTATAATAAATATACGTATTACTTTCATTATCATCAATATAACATGCATTATTACCCATATAATGCAGTTATTATCGCTAGAACTGTAATAATTATACTTATTACTTATATTATTATCAATATAACATGCATTATTACCCATATTATGCAGTTATTATCGCTAGAACTATAATAAATATACGTATTACTCCCAATATTCTCAATATAACATGCATTATTAGCCATATTATGCAGTTATTATCGCTAGAACTGTAATAAATATACTTACTACTTTCATTATCATCAATATAACATGCATTATTACCCATATTAAGAAGTTATTATCGCTAGAACTGTAATAATTATACTTATTACACATATTATTATCAATATAACATGCATTATTACCCATATAACGCAGTTATTATCGCTAGAACTGTAATAATTATACTTATTACTTATATTATTCTCAATATAACATGCATTATTACCCATATTATGCAGTTATTATCGATAGAACTGTAATATATATACTTATTACTTTTATTATTATCCACATAACATGCACTATTTGCCATATTTTACTATTATTATCGCTAGAACTATAATAATTATACTTATTACTCCCGATATTATCAATATAACATGCATTATTACCCATATAATGCAGTTATTATCGCTAGAACTGTTATAATTATACTTATTACTTATATTATTATCAATATAACATGCATTATTACACATATTATGCAGTTATTATCTCTAGAACCATAATAAATATACTTATTACTCCCAATATTATCAATATAACATGCATTTTTACCCATATAATGCAGTTATTATCGCTAGAACTGTAATAATTATACTTATTACTTATATTGTTAGCAATATAACGTGCATTATTACCCATATAATGCAGTTATTATCGCTAGAACTGTAATGGTTGTACTTATTACTTAGATTATTATCAATATAACATGCATTATTACCCATATTATGCAGTTATTATCGCCAGTACTATAATAAATATACGTATTACTCCCAATATTATCAATATAACATGCATTATTACCTATATTATGCAGTTATTATCGCTAGAACTGTAATAATTGTACTCATTACTTTTATTATTAGCAATATAACGTGCATTATTACCCATATTATGCAGTTATTATCCCTAGAACCATAATAAATATACTTATTACTCCCAATATTATCAATATAACATGCATTTTTACCCATATAATGCAGTTATTATCGCTAGAACTGTAATAATTATACTTATTACTTATACCATTATCAATATAACATGCATTATTACCCATATAATGGAGGTATTATCGCTTGAACTGTAATAATTATACTTATTACTTATACTATTAGCAATATAACGTGCATTGTTACCCATATAATGCAGTTATTATCGCTAGAACTGTAATAATTATACTTATTACTTATATTGTTAGCAATATAACGTGCATTATTACCCATATTATGCAGTTATTGTCGATAGAACTGTAATAAATATACTTATTACTTTTATTATTATCAATATAACATGCACTATTTGCCATATTTTACTATTATTATCGCTAGAACTATAATAATTATACTTATTACTCCCGATATTATCAATATAACATGCATTATTACCCATATAATGCAGTTATTATCGCTAGAACTGTAATAATGATACTTATTGCTTATATTGTTAGCAATATAACGTGCATTATTACCCATATAATGCAGTTATTATCGCTAGAACTGTAATAATTATACTTATTACTTATATTATTATCAATATAACATGCATTATTACCCATATTATGCAGTTATTATCGCCAGTACTATAATAAATATACGTATTACTCCCAATATTATCAATATAACATGCATTATTACCTATATTATGCAGTTATTATCGCTAGAACTGTAATAATTGTACTCATTACTTTTATTATTAGCAATATAACGTGCATTATTACCCATATTATGCAGTTATTATCGCTAGAACTGTAATGATTATACTTATTACTTATATTATTCTCAATATAACATGCATTATTAGCCATATTATGCAGTTATTATCGCTAGAACTGTAATAAATATACTTACTACTTTCATTATCATCAATATAACATGCATTATTACCCATATTAAGAAGTTATTATCGCTAGAACTGTAATAACTATACTTATTACTCATATTATTATCAATATAACATGCATTATTACCCATATTATGCAGTTATTATCGCTAGAACTATAATAAATATACGTATCACTTTTATTATCATCAATATAACATGCATTATTACCCATATTATGCAGTTATTATCGATAGAACTGTAATATATATACTTATTACTTTTATTATTATCCACATAACATGCACTATTTGCCATATTTTACTATTATTATCGCTAGAACTATAATAATTATACTTATTACTCCCGATATTATCAATATAACATGCATTATTACCCATATAATGCAGTTATTATCGCTAGAACTGTTATAATTATACTTATTACTTATATTATTATCAATATAACATGCATTATTACACATATTATGCAGTTATTATCTCTAGAACTGTAATAAATATACTTACTACTTTCATTATCATCAATATAACATGCATTATTACCCATATTAAGAAGTTATTATCGCTAGAACTGTAATAACTATACTTATTACTCATATTATTATCAATATAACATGCATTATTACCCATATTATGCAGTTATTATCGCTAGAACTATAATAAATATACGTATCACTTTTATTATCATCAATATAACATGCATTATTACCCATATTATGCAGTTATTATCGATAGAACTGTAATATATATACTTATTACTTTTATTATTATCCACATAACATGCACTATTTGCCATATTTTACTATTATTATCGCTAGAACTATAATAATTATACTTATTACTCCCGATATTATCAATATAACATGCATTATTACCCATATAATGCAGTTATTATCGCTAGAACTGTTATAATTATACTTATTACTTATATTATTATCAATATAACATGCATTATTACACATATTATGCAGTTATTATCTCTAGAACCATAATAAATATACTTATTACTCCCAATATTATCAATATAACATGCATTTTTACCCATATAATGCAGTTATTATCGCTAGAACTGTAATAATTATACTTATTACTTATATTGTTAGCAATATAACGTGCATTATTACCCATATAATGCAGTTATTATCGCTAGAACTGTAATGGTTGTACTTATTACTTAGATTATTATCAATATAACATCCATTATTACCCATATTATGCAGTTATTATGGATAGGACTGTAATAAATATACTTATTACTTTTATTATTATCAATATAACATGCACTATTTGCCATATTTTACTATTATTATCGCTAGAACTATAATAATTATACTTATTACTCCCGATATTATCAATATAACATGCATTATTACCCATATAATGCAGTTATTATCGCTAGAACTGTAATAATTATACTTATTACTTATATTATTATCAATATAACATGCATTATTACCCATATTATGTAGTTATTATCGCTAGAACTATAATAAATATACGTATTACTTTCATTATCATCAATATAACATGCATTATTACCCATATAATGCAGTTATTATCGCTAGAACTGTAATAATTATACTTATTACTTATATTGTTAGCAATATAACGTGCATTATTACCCATATTATGCAGTTATTATCGCTAGAACTATAATAAATATACGTATTACTTTCATTATCATCAGTATAACATGCATTATTACCCACATAATGGAGGTATTATCGCTAGAACTGTAATAATTATACTTATTACTTATATTATTATCAATATAACATGCATTATTACCCATATTATGCACTTATTATCGACAGAACTGTAATAAATACACTTACTACTTTTACTATTATCAATATATCATGCACTATTAGCCATATGTTACTATTATTATCACTAGAACTCTAATAATTATACTTATTACTCCCGATGTTATCAATATAACATGCCTTATTACCCATATAATGCAGTTATTATCGCTAGAACTGTAATAATTATACTTATTACTTATATTATTCTCAATATAACATGCATTATTACCCATATTATGCAGTTATTATCGCTGGAGCTGTAATAATTGTACTCATTACTTATATCATTATCAATATAACATGCATTATAACCCATATAATAGAGGTATTATCGCTAGAACTGTAATAATTATACTTATTACTTATACTATTAGCAATATAACGTGCATTGTTACCCATATAATGCAGTTATTATCGCCAGAACTGTAATAATTATACTTATTACTTATATTATTCTCAATATAACATGCATTATTACCCATATTATGCAGTTATTATCGCTAGAACTATAATAAATATCCGTATTTCTCCCAATGTTATCAATATAACATGCATTATTACCTATATTATGCAGTTATTATCGCTAGAACTGTAATAATTGTACTCATTACTTTTATTATTAGCAATATAACGTGCATTATTACCCATATTATGCAGTTATTATCCCTAGAACCATAATAAATATACTTATTACTCCCAATATTATCAATATAACATGCATTTTTACCCATATAATGCAGTTATTATCGCTAGAACTGTAATAATTATACTTATTACTTATACCATTATCAATATAACATGCATTATTACCCATATAATGGAGGTATTATCGCTTGAACTGTAATAATTATACTTATTACTTATACTATTAGCAATATAACGTGCATTGTTACCCATATAATGCAGTTATTATCGCTAGAACTGTAATAATTATACTTATTACTTATATTGTTAGCAATATAACGTGCATTATTACCCATATTATGCAGTTATTGTCGATAGAACTGTAATAAATATACTTATTACTTTTATTATTATCAATATAACATGCACTATTTGCCATATTTTACTATTATTATCGCTAGAACTATAATAATTATACTTATTACTCCCGATATTATCAATATAACATGCATTATTACCCATATAATGCAGTTATTATCGCTAGAACTGTAATAATGATACTTATTGCTTATATTGTTAGCAATATAACGTGCATTATTACCCATATAATGCAGTTATTATCGCTAGAACTGTAATAATTATACTTATTACTTATATTATTATCAATATAACATGCATTATTACCCATATTATGCAGTTATTATCGCCAGTACTATAATAAATATACGTATTACTCCCAATATTATCAATATAACATGCATTATTACCTATATTATGCAGTTATTATCGCTAGAACTGTAATAATTGTACTCATTACTTTTATTATTAGCAATATAACGTGCATTATTACCCATATTATGCAGTTATTATCGCTAGAACTGTAATGATTATACTTATTACTTATATTATTCTCAATATAACATGCATTATTAGCCATATTATGCAGTTATTATCGCTAGAACTGTAATAAATATACTTACTACTTTCATTATCATCAATATAACATGCATTATTACCCATATTAAGAAGTTATTATCGCTAGAACTGTAATAACTATACTTATTACTCATATTATTATCAATATAACATGCATTATTACCCATATTATGCAGTTATTATCGCTAGAACTATAATAAATATACGTATCACTTTTATTATCATCAATATAACATGCATTATTACCCATATTATGCAGTTATTATCGATAGAACTGTAATATATATACTTATTACTTTTATTATTATCCACATAACATGCACTATTTGCCATATTTTACTATTATTATCGCTAGAACTATAATAATTATACTTATTACTCCCGATATTATCAATATAACATGCATTATTACCCATATAATGCAGTTATTATCGCTAGAACTGTTATAATTATACTTATTACTTATATTATTATCAATATAACATGCATTATTACACATATTATGCAGTTATTATCTCTAGAACCATAATAAATATACTTATTACTCCCAATATTATCAATATAACATGCATTTTTACCCATATAATGCAGTTATTATCGCTAGAACTGTAATAATTATACTTATTACTTATATTGTTAGCAATATAACGTGCATTATTACCCATATAATGCAGTTATTATCGCTAGAACTATAATAAATATACGTATTACTTTTATTATCATCAATATAACATGCACTATTACCCATATTATGCAGTTATTATGGATAGGACTGTAATAAATATACTTCTTACTTTTATTATTATCAATATAACATGCACTATTTGCCATATTTTACTATTATTATCGCTAGAACTATAATAATTATACTTATTACTCCCGATATTATCAATATAACATGCATTATTACCCATATAATGCAGTTATTATCGCTAGAACTGTAATAATTATACTTATTACTTATATTATTATCAATATAACATGCATTATTACCCATATTATGTAGTTATTATCGCTAGAACTATAATAAATATACGTATTACTTTCATTATCATCAATATAACATGCATTATTACCCATATAATGCAGTTATTATCGCTAGAACTGTAATAATTATACTTATTACTTATATTGTTAGCAATATAACGTGCATTATTACCCATATTATGCAGTTATTATCGCTAGAACTATAATAAATATACGTATTACTTTCATTATCATCAGTATAACATGCATTATTACCCACATAATGGAGGTATTATCGCTAGAACTGTAATAATTATACTTATTACTTATATTATTATCAATATAACATGCATTATTACCCATATTATGCACTTATTATCGACAGAACTGTAATAAATACACTTACTACTTTTACTATTATCAATATATCATGCACTATTAGCCATATGTTACTATTATTATCACTAGAACTCTAATAATTATACTTATTACTCCCGATGTTATCAATATAACATGCCTTATTACCCATATAATGCAGTTATTATCGCTAGAACTGTAATAATTATACTTATTACTTATATTATTCTCAATATAACATGCATTATTACCCATATTATGCAGTTATTATCGCTGGAGCTGTAATAATTGTACTCATTACTTATATCATTATCAATATAACATGCATTATAACCCATATAATAGAGGTATTATCGCTAGAACTGTAATAATTATACTTATTACTTATACTATTAGCAATATAACGTGCATTGTTACCCATATAATGCAGTTATTATCGCCAGAACTGTAATAATTATACTTATTACTTATATTATTCTCAATATAACATGCATTATTACCCATATTATGCAGTTATTATCGCTAGAACTATAATAAATATCCGTATTTCTCCCAATGTTATCAATATAACATGCATTATTACCTATATTATGCAGTTATTATCGCTAGAACTGTAATAATTGTACTCATTACTTTTATTATTAGCAATATAACGTGCATTATTACCCATATTATGCAGTTATTATCCCTAGAACCATAATAAATATACTTATTACTCCCAATATTATCAATATAACATGCATTTTTACCCATATAATGCAGTTATTATCGCTAGAACTGTAATAATTATACTTATTACTTATACCATTATCAATATAACATGCATTATTACCCATATAATGGAGGTATTATCGCTTGAACTGTAATAATTATACTTATTACTTATACTATTAGCAATATAACGTGCATTGTTACCCATATAATGCAGTTATTATCGCTAGAACTGTAATAATTATACTTATTACTTATATTGTTAGCAATATAACGTGCATTATTACCCATATTATGCAGTTATTGTCGATAGAACTGTAATAAATATACTTATTACTTTTATTATTATCAATATAACATGCACTATTTGCCATATTTTACTATTATTATCGCTAGAACTATAATAATTATACTTATTACTCCCGATATTATCAATATAACATGCATTATTACCCATATAATGCAGTTATTATCGCTAGAACTGTAATAATGATACTTATTGCTTATATTGTTAGCAATATAACGTGCATTATTACCCATATAATGCAGTTATTATCGCTAGAACTGTAATAATTATACTTATTACTTATATTATTATCAATATAACATGCATTATTACCCATATTATGCAGTTATTATCGCCAGTACTATAATAAATATACGTATTACTCCCAATATTATCAATATAACATGCATTATTACCTATATTATGCAGTTATTATCGCTAGAACTGTAATAATTGTACTCATTACTTTTATTATTAGCAATATAACGTGCATTATTACCCATATTATGCAGTTATTATCGCTAGAACTGTAATGATTATACTTATTACTTATATTATTCTCAATATAACATGCATTATTAGCCATATTATGCAGTTATTATCGCTAGAACTGTAATAAATATACTTACTACTTTCATTATCATCAATATAACATGCATTATTACCCATATTAAGAAGTTATTATCGCTAGAACTGTAATAACTATACTTATTACTCATATTATTATCAATATAACATGCATTATTACCCATATTATGCAGTTATTATCGCTAGAACTATAATAAATATACGTATCACTTTTATTATCATCAATATAACATGCATTATTACCCATATTATGCAGTTATTATCGATAGAACTGTAATATATATACTTATTACTTTTATTATTATCCACATAACATGCACTATTTGCCATATTTTACTATTATTATCGCTAGAACTATAATAATTATACTTATTACTCCCGATATTATCAATATAACATGCATTATTACCCATATAATGCAGTTATTATCGCTAGAACTGTTATAATTATACTTATTACTTATATTATTATCAATATAACATGCATTATTACACATATTATGCAGTTATTATCTCTAGAACCATAATAAATATACTTATTACTCCCAATATTATCAATATAACATGCATTTTTACCCATATAATGCAGTTATTATCGCTAGAACTGTAATAATTATACTTATTACTTATATTGTTAGCAATATAACGTGCATTATTACCCATATAATGCAGTTATTATCGCTAGAACTGTAATGGTTGTACTTATTACTTAGATTATTATCAATATAACATCCATTATTACCCATATTATGCAGTTATTATGGATAGGACTGTAATAAATATACTTATTACTTTTATTATTATCAATATAACATGCACTATTTGCCATATTTTACTATTATTATCGCTAGAACTATAATAATTATACTTATTACTCCCGATATTATCAATATAACATGCATTATTACCCATATAATGCAGTTATTATCGCTAGAACTGTTATAATTATACTTATTACTTATATTATTATCAATATAACATGCATTATTACACATATTATGCAGTTATTATCTCTAGAACCATAATAAATATACTTATTACTCCCAATATTATCAATATAACATGCATTTTTACCCATATAATGCAGTTATTATCGCTAGAACTGTAATAATTATACTTATTACTTATATTGTTAGCAATATAACGTGCATTATTACCCATATAATGCAGTTATTATCGCTAGAACTATAATAAATATACGTATTACTTTTATTATCATCAATATAACATGCACTATTACCCATATTATGCAGTTATTATGGATAGGACTGTAATAAATATACTTCTTACTTTTATTATTATCAATATAACATGCACTATTTGCCATATTTTACTATTATTATCGCTAGAACTATAATAATTATACTTATTACTCCCGATATTATCAATATAACATGCATTATTACCCATATAATGCAGTTATTATCGCTAGAACTGTAATAATTATACTTATTACTTATATTATTATCAATATAACATGCATTATTACCCATATTATGTAGTTATTATCGCTAGAACTATAATAAATATACGTATTACTTTCATTATCATCAATATAACATGCATTATTACCCATATAATGCAGTTATTATCGCTAGAACTGTAATAATTATACTTATTACTTATATTGTTAGCAATATAACGTGCATTATTACCCATATTATGCAGTTATTATCGCTAGAACTATAATAAATATACGTATTACTTTCATTATCATCAGTATAACATGCATTATTACCCACATAATGGAGGTATTATCGCTAGAACTGTAATAATTATACTTATTACTTATATTATTATCAATATAACATGCATTATTACCCATATTATGCACTTATTATCGACAGAACTGTAATAAATACACTTACTACTTTTACTATTATCAATATATCATGCACTATTAGCCATATGTTACTATTATTATCACTAGAACTCTAATAATTATACTTATTACTCCCGATGTTATCAATATAACATGCCTTATTACCCATATAATGCAGTTATTATCGCTAGAACTGTAATAATTATACTTATTACTTATATTATTCTCAATATAACATGCATTATTACCCATATTATGCAGTTATTATCGCTGGAGCTGTAATAATTGTACTCATTACTTATATCATTATCAATATAACATGCATTATAACCCATATAATAGAGGTATTATCGCTAGAACTGTAATAATTATACTTATTACTTATACTATTAGCAATATAACGTGCATTGTTACCCATATAATGCAGTTATTATCGCCAGAACTGTAATAATTATACTTATTACTTATATTATTCTCAATATAACATGCATTATTACCCATATTATGCAGTTATTATCGCTAGAACTATAATAAATATACGTATTACTTTTATTATCATCAATATAACATGCATTATTACCCATATTATGCAGTTATTATCGATAGAACTGTAATAAATATACTTATTACTTTTACTATTATCAATATATCATGCACTATTAGTCATATTTTACTATTATTATCGCTAGAACTGTAATAATTATACTTATTACTTATATTATTAGCAATATAACGTGCATTATTACCTATATTATGCAGTTATTATCGCTAGAACTGTAGCAGTTATACTTATTACTTATATCATTATCAATATAACATGCATTATTACCCATATAATGGAGGTATTATCGCTAGAACTGTAATAATTATACTTATTACTTATACTATTAGCAATATAACGTGCGTTATTACCTATATAATGCAGTTATTATCGCCAGAATTGTAATAATTATACTTATTACTTATATTATTCTCAATATAACATGTATTATTACCCATATTATGCAGTTATTATCGCTAGAAATGTAATAATTATACTTATTACTTAGATTATTATCAATATAACATGCATTATTACCCATATTATGCAGTTATTATCGCTAGAACTGTAATAAATATACGTATTACGTTTATTATCATCAATATAACATGCATTATTACCCATATTATGCCGTTATTATCGATAGAACTGTAATAAATATATTTATTACTTTTATTATTATCAATATAACATGCACTATTTGCCATATTTTACTATTATTATCGCTAGAACTATAATAATTATACTTATTACTCCCGATATTATCAATATAACATGCATTATTACCCATATAATGCAGTTATTATCGCTAGAACTGTAATAATTGTACTCATTACTTATATTATTAGCAATATAACGTGCATTGTTACCCATATAATGCAGTTATTATCGCCAGAACTGTAATAATTATACTTATTACTTATATTATTCTCAATATAACATGCATTATTACCCATAATATGCAGTTATTATCGCTAGAACTATAATAAATATACGTATTACTTTCATTATCATCAATATAACATGCATTATTACCCATATAATAGAGGTATTATCGCTAGAACTGTAATAATTATACTTATTACTTATACTTTTAGCAATATAACGTGCATTATTACCCATATAATGCAGTTATTATCGCCAGAACTGTAATAATTATACTTATTACTTATATTGTTCTCAATATAACATGCATTATTACCCATATTATGCAGTTATTATCGCTAGAACTATAATAAATATACGTATTACTTTTATTATCATCAATATAACATGCATTATTACCCATATAATAGAGGTATTATCGCTAGAACTGTAATAATTATACTTATTACTTATACTATTAGCAATATAACGTGCATTGTTACCCATATAATGCAGTTATTATCGCCAGAACTGTAATAATTATACTTATTACTTATATTATTCTCAATATAACATGCATTATTACCCATATTATGCAGTTATTATCGCTAGAACTATAATAAATATACGTATTACTTTTATTATCATCAATATAACATGCATTATTACCCATATAATGCAGTTATTATCGCTAGAACTGTAATAATTATACTTATTACTTATATTGTTATCGATATAACATGCATTATTACCCATATAATGCAGTTATTATCGCTAGAACTGTAATAATTGTACTCATTACTTATATTATTTGCAATATAACGTGCATTATTACCCATATTATGCAGTTATTATCGCTAGAACTGTAATAATTATACTTATTACTTATATCATTATCAATATAACATGCATTATTACCCATATAATGGAGGTATTATCGCTTGAACTGTAATAATTATACTTATTACTTATACTATTAGCAATATAACGTGCATTGTTACCCATATAATGCAGTTATTATCGCTAGAACTGTAATAATTATACTTATTACTTATATTGTTAGCAATATAACGTGCATTATTACCCATATTATGCAGTTATTATCGCTAGAACTATAATAAATATACGTATTACTTTCATTATCATCAATATAACATGCATTATTACCCATATAATGCAGTTATTATCGCTAGAACTGTAATAATTATACTTATTACTTATATTATTATCAATATAACATGCATTATTACCCATATTATGCAGTTATTATCGCTAGAACTATAATAAATATCCGTATTTCTCCCAATGTTATCAATATAACATGCATTATTACCTATATTATGCAGTTATTATCGCTAGAACTGTAATAATTGTACTCATTACTTTTATTATTAGCAATATAACGTGCATTATTACCCATATTATGCAGTTATTATCGCTAGAACTGTAATGCTTATACTTATTACTTATATTATTCTCAATATAACATGCATTATTAGCCATATTATGCAGTTATTATCGCTAGAACTGTAATAAATATACTTACTACTTATATTGTTAGCAATATAACGTGCATTATTACCCATATTATGCAGTTATTATCGCTAGAACTATAATAAATATACGTATTACTTTCATTATCATCAACATAACATGCATTATTACCCATATAATGGAGGTATTATCGCTAGAACTGTAATAATTATACTGATTACTTATATTATTATCAATATAACATGCATTATTACCCATATTATGCAGTTATTATACCTAGAACCATAATAAATATACTTATTACTCCCAATATTATCAATATAACATGCATTTTTACCCATATAATGCAGTTATTATCGCTAGAACTGTAATAATTATACTTATTACTTATATTATTATCGATATAACATGCATTATTACCCATATAATGGAGGTATTATTGCTAGAACTGTAATAATTATACTTATTACTTATATTATTCTCAATATAACATGCATTATTACCCATATTATGCAGTTCTTATCGGTAGAACTATAATAAATATACGTATTACTTTCATTATCATCAATATAACATGCACTATTTGCCATATTTTACTATTATTATCGCTAGAACTATAATAATTATACTTATTACTCCCGATATTATCAATATAACATGCATATTACCCATATAATGCAGTTATTATCGCTAGAACTGTAATAATTATACTTATTACTTATATTATTATCAATATAACATGCATTATTACCCATATTATGTAGTTATTATCGCTAGAACTATAATAAATATACGTATTACTTTCATTATCATCAATATAACGTGCATTATTACCCATATTATGCAGTTATTATCGCTAGAACTGTAATAATTAAACTTATTACTTATATCATTATCAATCTAACATGCATTATTACCCATATAATGGAGGTATTATCGCTAGAACTGTAATAATTACACTTATTACTTATATTATTATCAACATAACATGCATTATTACCCATATAATGGAGGTATTATTGCTAGAACTGTAATAATTATACTTATTACTTATATTATTATCAATATAACATGCATTATTACCCATATTATGCAGTTATTATCGCTAGAACTATAATAAATATACGTATTACTCCCAATATTCTCAATATAACATGCATTATTAGCCATATTATGCAGTTATTATCGCTAGAACTTTAATAAATATACTTACTACTTTCATTATCATCAATATAACATGCATTATTACCCATATTAAGAAGTTATTATCGCTAGAACTGTAATAATTATACTTATTACTCATATTATTATCAATATAACCTGCATTATTACCCATATAATGGAGGTATTATCGCTAGAACTGTAATAATTATACTTATTACTTATACTATTAGCAATATAACGTGCATTATCACCCTATAATGCAGTTATTATCGCTAGAACTATAATAAATATACGTATTACTTTCATTATCATCAATATAACATGCATTATTACCCATATAATGCAGTTATTATCGCTAGAACTGTAATAATTATACTTATTACTTATATTATTATCAATATAACATGCATTATTACCCATATTATGCAGTTATTATCGCTAGAACTATAATAAATATACGTATTACTCCCAATATTCTCAATATAACATGCATTATTACCCATATTAAGAAGTTATTATCGCTAGAACTGTAATAATTATACTTATTACTCATATTATTATCAATATAACATGCATTATTACCCATATAATGCAGTTATTATCGCTAGAACTGTAATAATTATACTTATTACTTATATTATTATCAACATAACATGCATTATTACCCATATAATGGAGGTATTATTGCTAGAACTGTAATAATTATACTTATTACTTACACTATTAGCAATATAACGTGCATTGTTACCCATATAATGCAGTTATTATCGCCAGAACTGTAATAGTTATACTTATTACTTATATTATTCTCAATATAACATGCATTATTACCCATATTATGCAGTTATTATCGCAAGAACTATAATAAATATACGTATTACTTTTATTATCATCAATATAACTTGCATTATTACCCATATTATGCAGTTATTATCGATAGAACTGTAATAAATATATTTATTAGTTTTATTATTATCAATATAACATGCACCATTTGCCATATTTTACTATTATTATCGCTAGAACTATAATAATTATACTTATTACTCCCGATATTATCAATATAACATGCATTATTACCCATATAATGCAGTTATTATCGCCAGAACTGTAATAATTATACTTATTACTTATATTATTCTCAATATAACATGCATTATTACCCATATTATGCAGTTCTTATCGGTAGAACTATAATAAATATACGTATTACTTTCATTATCATCAATATAACATGCACTATTTGCCATATTTTACTATTATTATCGCTAGAACTATAATAATTATACTTATTACTCCCGATATTATCAATATAACATGCATTATTACCCATATAATGCAGTTATTATCGCTAGAACTGTAATAATTGTACTTATTACTTATATTATTATCAATATAACATGCATTATTACCCATATTATGTAGTTATTATCGCTAGAACTATAATAAATATACGTATTACTTTCATTATCATCAATATAACGTGCATTATTACCCATATTATGCAGTTATTATCGCTAGAACTGTAATAATTAAACTTATTACTTATATCATTATCAATCTAACATGCATTATTACCCATATAATGGAGGTATTATCGCTAGAACTGTAATAATTACACTTATTACTTATATTATTATCAACATAACATGCATTATTACCCATATAATGGAGGTATTATTGCTAGAACTGTAATAATTATACTTATTACTTACACTATTAGCAATATAACGTGCATTGTTACCCATATAATGCAGTTATTATCGCCAGAACTGTAACAATTATACTTATTACTTATATTATTCTCAATATAACATGCATTATTACCCATATTATGCAGTTATTATCGCAAGAACTATAATAAATATACGTATTACTTTTATTATCATCAATATAACTTGCATTATTACCCATATAATGGAGGTATTATCGCTAGAACTGTAATAATTATACTTATTACTTATATTATTATCAATATAACATGCATTATTACCCATATTATGCAGTTATTATCTCCGGAACCATAATAAATATACTCATTACTCCCAATATTATCAATATAACCTGCATTATTACCCATATTATGCAGTTATTATCGCTAGAACTATAATAAATATACGTATTACTTTTATTATCATCAATATAACATGCATTATTACCCATATTATGCAGTTCTTATCGGTAGAACTGTAATAAATATACTTATTACTTTTATTATTATCAATATAACATGCACTATTTGCCATATTTTACTATTATTATCGCTAGATCTATAATAATTATACTTATTACTCCCGATATTATCAATATAACATGCATTATTACCCATATAATGCAGTTATTATCGTTAGAACTGTAATAATTATACTTATTACTTATATTATTATCAATATAACATGCATTATTACCCATATTATGTAGTTATTATCGCTAGAACTATAATAAATATACGTATTACTTTCATTATCATCAATATAACATGCATTATTACCCATATAATGCAGTTATTATCGCTAGAACTGTAATAAGTATACTTATTACTTATATTGTTAGCAATATAACGTGCATTATTACCCATATTATGTAGTTATTATCGCTAGAACTATAATAAATATACGTATTACTTTCATTATCATCAGTATAACATGCATTATTACCCACATAATGGAGGTATTATCGCTAGAACTGTAATAATTATACTTATTACTTATACTATTAGCAATATAACGTGCATTGTTACCCATATAATGCAGTTATTATCGCTAGAACTGTAATAATTATACTTATTACTTATATTGTTAGCAATATAACGTGCATTATTACCCATATTATGCAGTTATTGTCGATAGAACTGTAATAAATATACTTATTACTTTTATTATTGTCAATATAACATGCACTATTTGCCATATTTTACTATTATTATCGCTAGAACTATAATAATTATACTTATTACTCCCGATATTATCAATATAACATGCATTATTACCCATATAATGCAGTTATTATCGCTGGAACTGTAATAATTATACTTATTGCTTATATTGTTAGCAATATAACGTGCATTATTACCCATATAATGCAGTTATTATCGCTAGAACTGTAATAAATATACTTACTACTTTCATTATCATCAATATAACATGCATTATTACCCATATTAAGAAGTTATTATCGCTAGAACTGTAATAATTATACCTATTACTCATATTATTATCAATATAACATGCATTATTACCCATATAATGCAGTTATTATCGCTAGAACTGTAATAATTATACTTATTACTTATACTATTATCAACATAACATGCATTATTACCCATATAATGGAGGTATTATTGCTAGAACTGTAATAATTATACTTATTACTTACACTATTAGCAATATAACGTGCATTGTTACCCATATAATGCAGTTATTATCGCCAGAACTGTAATAGTTATACTTATTACTTATATTATTCTCAATATAACATGCATTATTACCCATATTATGCAGTTATTATCGCAAGAACTATAATAAATATACGTATTACTTTTATTATCATCAATATAACTTGCATTATTACCCATATTATGCAGTTATTATCGATAGAACTGTAATAAATATATTTATTAGTTTTATTATTATCAATATAACATGCGCCATTTGCCATATTTTACTATTATTATCGCTAGAACTATAATAATTATACTTATTACTCCCGATATTATCAATATAACATGCATTATTACCCATATAATGCAGTTATTATCGCCAGAACTGTAATAATTATACTTATTACTTATATTATTATCAATATAACATGCCTTATCACCCATATAATGCAGTTATTATCGCTAGAACTGTAATAATTATACTTATTACTTATATCATTATCAATCTAACATGCATTATTACCCATATAATGGAGGTATTATCGCTAGAACTGTAATAATTACACTTATTACTTATATTATTATCAACATAACATGCATTATTACCCATATAATGGAGGTATTATTGCTAGAACTGTAATAATTATACTTATTACTTATATTATTATCAATATAACATGCATTAATACCCATATTATGCAGTTATTATCGCTAGAACTTTAATAATTATACTTATTACTCATATTATTATCAATATAACCTGCATTATTACCCATATAATGGAGGTATTATCGCTAGAACTGTAATAATTATACTTATTACTTATACTATTAGCAATATAACGTGCATTATCACCCATATAATGCAGTTATTATCGCTAGAACTATAATAAATATACGTATTACTTTCATTATCATCAATATAACATGCATTATTACCCATATAATGCAGTTATTATCGCTAGAACTGTAATAATTATACTTATTACTTATATTATTATCAATATAACATGCATTATTACCCATATTATGCAGTTATTATCGCTAGAACTATAATAAATATACGTATTACTCCCAATATTCTCAATATAACATGCATTATTAGCCATATTATGCAGTTATTATCGCTAGAACTGTAATAAATATACTTACTACTTTCATTATCATCAATATAACATGCATTATTACCCATATTAAGAAGTTATTATCGCTAGAACTGTAATAATTATACTTATTACACATATTATTATCAATATAACATGCATTATTACCCATATAATGCAGTTATTATCGCTAGAACTGTAATAATTATACTTATTACTTATATTATTATCAACATAACATGCATTATTACCCATATAATGGAGGTATTATTGCTAGAACTGTAATAATTATACTTATTATTTACACTATTAGCAATATAACGTGCATTGTTACCCATATAATGCAGTTATTATCGCCAGAACTGTAATAATTATACTTATTACTTATATTATTCTCGATATAACATGCATTATTACCCATATTATGCAGTTATTATCGCAAGAACTATAATAAATATACGTATTACTTTTATTATCATCAATATAACTTGCATTATTACCCATATTATGCAGTTATTATCGATAGAACTGTAATAAATATATTTATTAGTTTTATTATTATCAATATAACATGCACCATTTGCCATATTTTACTATTATTATCGCTAGAACTATAATAATTATACTTATAACTCCCGATATTATCAATATAACATGCATTATTACCCATATAATGCAGTTATTATCGCCAGAACTGTAATAATTATTCTTATTACTTATATTATTCTCAATATAACATGCATTATTACCCATATTATGCAGTTATTATCGCTAGAACTATAATAAATATACGTATTACTTTCATTATCATCAATATAACATGCATTATTACCCATATAATGGAGGTATTATCGCTAGAACTGTAATAATTATACTTATTACTTATATTATTATCAATATAACATGCATTATTACCCATATTATGCAGTTATTATCTCCAGAACCATAATAAATATACTCATTACTCCCAATATTATCAATATAACCTGCATTATTACCCATATTATGCAGTTATTATCGCTAGAACTATAATAAATATACGTATTACTTTTATTATCATCAATATAACATGCATTATTACCCATATTATGCAGTTCTTATCGGTAGAACTGTAATAAATATACTTATTACTTTTATTATTATCAATATAACATGCACTATTTGCCATATTTTACTATTATTATCGCTAGAACTATAATAAATATACGTATTACTTTCATTATCATCAATATAACATGCATTATTACCCATATAATGCAGTTATTATCGCTAGAACTGTAATAAGTATACTTATTACTTATATTGTTAGCAATATAACGTGCATTATTACCCATATTATGTAGTTATTATCGCTAGAACTATAATAAATATACGTATTACTTTCATTATCATCAGTATAACATGCATTATTACCCACATAATGGAGGTATTATCGCTAGAACTGTAATAATTATACTTATTACTTATACTATTAGCAATATAACGTGCATTGTTACCCATATAATGCAGTTATTATCGCTAGAACTGTAATAATTATACTTATTACTTATATTGTAAGCAATATAACGTGCATTATTACCCATATTATGCAGTTATTGTCGATAGAACTGTAATAAATATACTTATTACTTTTATTATTATCAATATAACATGCACTATTTGCCATATTTTACTATTATTATCGCTAGAACTATACTAATTATACTTATTACTCCCGATATTATCAATATGACATGCATTATTACCCATATAATGCAGTTATTATCGCTAGAACTGTAATAATTATACTTATTGCTTATATTGTTAGCAATATAACGTGCATTATTACCCATATAATGCAGTCATTATCGCTAGAACTGTAATAATTATACTTATTACTTATATTATTATCAATATAACATGCATTATTACCCATATTATGCAGTTATTATCGCTAGAACTATAATAAATATACGTATTACTTTCATTATCATCAATATAACATGCATTATTACCCATATAATGCAGTTATTATCGCTAGAACTGTAATAATTATACTTATTACTTATATTATTATCAATATAACATGCATTATGACCCATATTATGCAGTTATTATCACTAGAACTATAATAAATATACGTATTTCTCCCAATGCTATCAATATAACATGCATTATTACCTATATTATGCAGTTATTATCGCTAGAACCGCAATAATTGTACACATTACTTTTATTATTAGCAATATAACGTGCATTATTACCCATATTATGCAGTTATTATCGCTAGAACTGTAATGATTATACTTATTACTTATATTATTCTCAATATAACATGCATTATTAGCCATATTATGCAGTTATTATCGCTAGAACTGTAATAAATATACTTACTACTTATATTGTTAGCAATATAACGTGCATTATTACCCATATTATGCAGTTATTATCGCTAGAACTATAATAAATATACGTATTACTTTCATTATCATCAACATAACATGCATTATTACCCATATAATGGAGGTATTATCGCTAGAACTGGGGGGTGTCCCACTTGGACGTCGACCGATTGGGCGCGTTCCGTTTGGACGGTCCCGATTCGACGCGTTCCAATTCGAAGCAGTGCCGATTGGACGCGTCCCAATTCGAAGAGCTTAGATTTGGTTAGGTTAGGTTCTATAAGCCCTGCTTAGAATTGGAACGCGTCCAATCGGCACCGCTTCGAATTGGAACGAGTCGAATCGGGACCGTCCAATCGGGACGCGTCCAAGCGGTCGGCGTCCAAGTGGGCATCACTCCTAGAACTGTAATAATTATACTGATTACTTATATTATTATCAATATAACATGCATTATTACCCATATTATGCAGTTATTATACCTAGAACCATAATAAATATACTTATTACTCCCAATATTATCAATATAACATGCATTTTTACCCATATAATGCAGTTATTATCGCTAGAACTGTAATAATTATACTTATTACTTATATTATTATCGATATAACATGCATTATTACCCATATAATGCAGTTATTATCGCTAGAACTGTAATAATTGTACTCATTACTTATATTATTTGCAATATAACGTGCATTATTACCCATATTATGCAGTTATTATCGCTAGAACTGTAATAATTGTACTCATTACTTATATTATTTGCAATATAACGTGCATTATTACCCATATTATGCAGTTATTGTCGCTAGAACTGTAATAATTATACTTATTACTTATATCATTATCAATATAACATGCATTATTACCCATATAATGGAGGTATTATCGCTTGAACTGTAATAATTATACTTATTACTTATACTATTAGCAATATAACGTGCATTGTTACCCATATAATGCAGTTATTATCGCTAGAACTGTAATAATTATACTTATTACTTATATTGTTAGCAATATAACGTGCATTATTACCCATATTATGCAGTTATTGTCGATAGAACTGTAATAAATATACTTATTACCTTTATTATTGTCAATATAACATGCACTATTTGCCATATTTTACTATTATTATCGCTAGAACTATAATAACTATACTTATTACTCCCGATATTATCAATATAACATGCATTATTACCCATATAATGCAGTTATTATCGCTAGAACTGTAATAGTTATACTTATTGCTTATATTGTCAGCAATATAACGTGCATTATTACCCATATAATGCAGTTATTATCGCTAGAACTGTAATAAATACACTTACTACTTTTACTATTATCAATATATCATGCACTATTAGCCATATGTTACTATTATTATCACTAGAACTATAATAATTATACTTATTACTCCCGATGTTATCAATATAACATGCCTTATTACCCATATAATGCAGTTATTATCGCAAGAACTGTAATAATTATACTTATTACTTATATCATTATCAATCTAACATGCATTATTACCCATATAATGGAGGTATTATCGCTAGAACTGTAATAATTATACTTATTACTTATACTATTAGCAATATAACGTGCATTATCACCCATATAATGCAGTTATTATCGCTAGAACTATAATAAATATACGTATTACTTTCATTATCATCAATATAACATGCATTATTACCCATATAATGCAGTTATTATCGCTAGAACTGTAATAATTATACTTATTACTTATATTATTATCAATATAACATGCATTATTACCTATATTATGCAGTTATTATCGCTAGAACTATAATAAATATACGTATTACTCCCAATATTCTCAATATAACATGCATTATTAGCCATATTATGCAGTTATTATCGCTAGAACTGTAATAAATATACTTACTACTTTCATTATCATCAATATAACATGCATTATTACCCATATTAAGAAGTTATTATCGCTAGAACTGTAATAATTATACTTATTACACATATTATTATCAATATAACATGCATTACTACCCATATAATGCAGTTATTATCGCTAGAACTGTAATAATTATACTTATTACTTATATTATTATCAACATAACATGCATTATTACCCATATAATGGAGGTATTATTGCTAGAACTGTAATAATTATACTTATTACTTACACTATTAGCAATATAACGTGCATTGTTACCCATATAATGCAGTTATTATCGCCAGAACTGTAATAATTATACTTATTACTTATATTATTCTCAATATAACATGCATTATTACCAATATTATGCAGTTATTATCGCAAGAACTATAATAAATATACGTATTACTTTTATTATCATCAATATAACTTGCATTATTACCCATATTATGCAGTTATTATCGATAGAACTGTAATAAATATATTTATTAGTTTTATTATTATCAAAATAACATGCACCATTTGCCATATTTTACTATTATTATCGCTAGAACTATAATAATTATACTTATTACTCCCGATATTATCAATATAACATGCATTATTATCCATATAATGCAGTTATTATCGCCAGAACTGTAATAATTATACTTATTACTTATATTATTCTCAATATAACATGCATTATTACCCACATTATGCAGTTATGATCGCCAGAACTATAATAAATATACTTATTACTCCCAATATTATCAATGTAACATGCATTATTACCCATATAATGCAGTTATTATCGCTAGAACTGTAATAATTATACTTATTACTTATACTATTAGCAATAAAACGTGCATTGTTACCCATATAATGCAGTTATTATCGCTAGAACTATAATAATTATACTTATTACTCCCGATATTATCAATATAACATGCATTATTACCCATATAATGCAGTTATTATCGCTAGAACTGTAATAATTATACTTATTACTTATATTATTAGCAATATAACGTGCATTATTACCCATATAATGCAGTTATTATCGCTAGAACTATAATATATATACGTATTACGTTTATTATCATCAATATAACATGCATTATTACCCATATTATGCAGTTATTATCGCCAGAACTGTAATAATTATACTTATTACTTATATTATTATCAATATAACGTGCATTATTACCCATATAATGCAGTTATTATCGCTAGAACTATTATATATATACGTATTACTTTTATTATCATCAATATAACATGCAGTATTACCCATATTATGCAGTTGTTATCGCTAGAACTGTAATAATTATACTTATTACTTATATCACTATCAATATAACATGCAGTATTACCCATATAATAGAGGTATTATCGCTAGAACTGTAATAATTATACTTATTACTTATATTATTAGCAATATAACGTGCATTATTACCCATATAATGCAGTTATTATCGCTAGAACTTTAATAATTATACTTATTACTCATATTATTATCAATATAACGTGCATTATTACCCATATAATGCAGTTATTATCGCTAGAACTATAATATATATACGTATTACTTTTATTATCATCAATATAACATGCATTATTACCCATATTATGCAGTTATTATCGCCAGAACTGTAATAATTATACTTATTACTTATATTATTCTCAATATAACATGCATTATTACCCACATTATGCAGTTATTATCGCTAGAACTGTAATAATTATACTTATTACTTATATTATTAACAATATAACATGCATTATTACCCATATAATGGAGGTATTATCGCTAGAACTGTAATAATTATACTTATTACTTATATTATTAACAATATAACATGCATTATTACCCATATAATGGAGGTATTATCGCTAGAACTGTAATAATTATACTTATTACTTATACTATTAGCAATATAACGTGCATTATTACCCATATAATGCAGTTATTATCGCCAGAACTGTAATAATTATACTTATTACTCCCGATATTATCAATATAACATGCATTATTACCCATATAATGCAGTTATTATCGCTAGAACTGTAATAATTATACTTATTACTTATATTGTTAGCAATATAACGTGCATTATTACCCATATAATGCAGTTATTATCGCTAGAACTTTAATAATTATACTTATTACTCATATTATTATCAATATAACATGCATTATTACCCATATTATCCAGTTATTATCGCTAGAACTATAATATATATACGTATTACTTTTATTATCATCAATATAACATGCAGTATTACCCATATAATGCAGTTATTATCGCCAGAACTATAATAAATATACGTATTACTTTTATTATCATCAATATAACATGCATTATTACCCATATTATGCAGTTGTTATCGCTAGAACTGTAATAATTATACTTATTACTTATATCACTATCAATATAACATGCAGTATTACCCATATAATAGAGGTATTATCGCTAGAACTGTAATAATTATACTTATTACTTATACTATTAGCAATAAAACGTGCATTGTTACCCATATAATGCAGTTATTATCGCTAGAACTATAATAATTATACTTATTACTCCCGATATTATCAATATAACATGCATTATTACCCATATAATGCAGTTATTATCGCTAGAACTGTAATAATTATACTTATTACTTATATTATTAGCAATATAACGTGCATTATTACCCATATAATGCAGTTATTATCGCTAGAACTTTAATAATTATACTTATTACTCATATTATTATCAATATAACGTGCATTATTACCCATATAATGCAGTTATTATCGCTAGAACTATAATATATATACGTATTACGTTTATTATCATCAATATAACATGCATTATTACCCATATTATGCAGTTATTATCGCCAGAACTGTAATAATTATACTTATTACTTATATTATTATCAATATAACGTGCATTATTACCCATATAATGCAGTTATTATCGCTAGAACTATAATATATATACGTATTACTTTTATTATCATCAATATAACATGCAGTATTACCCATATTATGCAGTGGTTATCGCTAGAACTGTAATAATTATACTTATTACTTATATCACTATCAATATAACATGCAGTATTACCCATATTATGCAGTTATTATCGCCAGAACTGTAATAATTATACTTATTACTTATATTATTATCAATATAACGTGCATTATTACCCATATAATGCAGTTATTATCGCTAGAACTATAATATATATACGTATTACTTTTATTATCATCAATATAACATGCAGTATTACCCATATTATGCAGTTGTTATCGCTAGAACTGTAATAATTATACTTATTACTTATATCACTATCAATATAACATGCAGTATTACCCATATAATAGAGGTATTATCGCTAGAACTGTAATAATTATACTTATTACTTATATTATTAGCAATATAACGTGCATTATTACCCATATAATGCAGTTATTATCGCTAGAACTTTAATAATTATACTTATTACTCATATTATTATCAATATAACGTGCATTATTACCCATATAATGCAGTTATTATCGCTAGAACTATAATATATATACGTATTACTTTTATTATCATCAATATAACATGCAGTATTACCCATATTATGCAGTTGTTATCGCTAGAACTGTAATAATTATACTTATTACTTATATCACTATCAATATAACATGCAGTATTACCCATATAATAGAGGTATTATCGCTAGAACTGTAATAATTATACTTATTACTTATACTATTAGCAATAAAACGTGCATTGTTACCCATATAATGCAGTTATTATCGCTAGAACTATAATAATTATACTTATTACTCCCGATATTATCAATATAACATGCATTATTACCCATATAATGCAGTTATTGTCGCTAGAACTGTAATAATTATACTTATTACTTATGTTATTAGCAATATAACGTGCATTATTACCCATATAATGCAGTTATTATCGCTAGTACTGTAATAATTATACTTATTACTTATACTATTAGCAATATAACGTGCATTATTACCCATATACTGCAGTTATTATCGCCAGAACTGTAATAATTATACTTATTACTTATATTATTCTCAATATAACATGCATTATTACCAACATTATGCAGTTATTATCGCTAGAACTACAATAAATATACGTATTACTTTCATTATCATCAATATAACATGCATTATTACCCATATAATGGAGGTATTATCGCTAGAACTGTAATAATTATACTTATTACTTATATTATTCTCAATATAACATGCATTATTACCCATATTATGCAGTTATTATTGATAGAACTGTAATAAATACACTTATTACTTTTACTATTATCAATATATCATGCACTATTAGCCATATTTTACTATTATTATCGCTAGAACTATAATAATTATACTTATTACTCCCGATGTTATCAATATAACATGCCTTATTACCCATATAATGCAGTTATTATCGCTAGAACTGTAATAATTATACTCATTACTTATATTATTAGCAATGTAACGTGCATTATTACCCATATTATGCAGTTATTATCGCTAGAACTGTAATATTTATACTTATTACTTATATTATTATCAATATAACATGCATTATTACCCACATAATGGAGGTATTATCGCTAGAACTGTAATAATTATACTTATTACTTATACTATTAGCAATATAACGTGCATTATTACCCATATAATGCAGTTATTATCGCCAGAACTGTAATAATTATACTTATTACTTATATTATTCTCAATATAACATGCATTATTACCCACATTATGCAGTTATTATCGCTAGAACTTCAATAAATATACGTATTACTTTCATTATCATCAATATAACATGCATTATTACCCATATAATGGAGGTATTATCGCTAGAACTGTAATAATTATACTTATTACTTATATTATTCTCAATATAACATGCATTATTACCCATATTATGCAGTTATTATCGATAGAACTGTAATAAATACACTTATTACTTTTACTATTATCAATATATCATGCACTATTAGCCATATTTTACTATTATTATCGCTAGAACTATAATAATTATACTTATTACTCCCGATGTTATCAATGTAACATGCCTTATTACCCATATAATGCAGTTATTATCGCTAGAACTGCAATAATTATACTCATTACTTATATTATTAGCAATATAACGTGCATTATTACCCATATAATGCAGTTATTATCGCCAGAACTGTAATAATTATACTTATTACTTATATTGTTAGCAATATAACGTGCATTATTACCCATATAATGCAGTTATTATCGCTAGAACTGTAATAATTATACTTATTACTCATATTATTATCAATATAACATGCATTATTACCCATATTATGCAGTTATTATCGCTAGAACTGTAATAAATATACGTATTACCTTTTATTATCATCAATATAACATGCATTATTACCCATATTATGCAGTTATTATCGATAGAACTGTAATAAATATACTTATTACTTTTATTATTATCAATATAACATGCACTATTTGCCATATTTTACTATTATTATCGCTAGAACTATAATAATTATACTTATTACTCCCGATGTTATCAATATAACATGCCTTATTACCCATATAATGCAGTTATTATCGCTAGAACTATAATAAATATACGTATTACTTTCATTATCATCAATATAACATGCATTATTACCCATATAATGGAGGTATTATCGCTAGAACTGTAATAATTATACTTATTACTTATATTATTATCAATATAACATGCATTATTACCCATATTATGCAGTTATTATCTCTAGAACCATAATAAATATACTCATTACTCCCAATATTATCAATATAACATGCATTTTTACCCATATAATGCAGTTATTATCGCTAGAACTGTAATAATTATACTTATTACTTATATTGTTAGCAATATAACGTGCATTATTACCCATATAATGCAGTTATTATCGCTAGAACTGTAATAATTATACTTATTACTTATAATATTATCAATATAACATGCATTATTACCCATATTATGCAGTTATGATCGCCAGAACTATAATAAATATACGTATTACTTTTATTATCATCAATATAACATGCATTATTACCCATAATATGCAGTTATTATCGATAGAACTGTAATAAATATACTTATTTCTTTTATTATTATCAATATAACATGCACTATTTGCCATATTTTACTATTATTATCGCTAGAACTATAATAATTATACTTATTACTCCCGATATTATCAATATAACATGCATTATTACCCATATTATGCAGTTATTATCGATAGAACTGTAATAAATACACTTACTACTTTTACTATTATCAATATATCACGCACTATTAGCCATATTTTACTATTATTATCGCTAGAGCTATAATAATTATACTTATTACTTATATTGTTAGCAATATAACGTGCATTATTACCCATATAATGCAGTTATTATCGCTAGAACTTTAATAATTATACTTATTACTTATATCACTATCAATATAACATGCAGTATTACCCATATAATAGAGGTATTATCGCTAGAACTGTAATAATTATACTTATTACTTATACTATTAGCAATAAAACGTGCATTGTTACCCATATAATGCAGTTATTATCGCTAGAACTATAATAATTATACTTATTACTCCCGATATTATCAATATAACATGCATTATTACCCATATAATGCAGTTATTATCGCTAGAACTGTAATAATTATACTTATTACTTATATTATTAGCAATATAACGTGCATTATTACCCATATAATGCAGTTATTATCGCTAGAACTTTAATAATTATACTTATTACTCATATTATTATCAATATAACGTGCATTATTACCCATATAATGCAGTTATTATCGCTAGAACTATAATATATATACGTATTACGTTTATTATCATCAATATAACATGCATTATTACCCATATTATGCAGTTATTATCGCCAGAACTGTAATAATTATACTTATTACTTATATTATTATCAATATAACGTGCATTATTACCCATATAATGCAGTTATTATCGCTAGAACTATAATATATATACGTATTACTTTTATTATCATCAATATAACATGCAGTATTACCCATATTATGCAGTGGTTATCGCTAGAACTGTAATAATTATACTTATTACTTATATCACTATCAATATAACATGCAGTATTACCCATATTATGCAGTTATTATCGCCAGAACTGTAATAATTATACTTATTACTTATATTATTATCAATATAACGTGCATTATTACCCATATAATGCAGTTATTATCGCTAGAACTATAATATATATACGTATTACTTTTATTATCATCAATATAACATGCAGTATTACCCATATTATGCAGTTGTTATCGCTAGAACTGTAATAATTATACTTATTACTTATATCACTATCAATATAACATGCAGTATTACCCATATAATAGAGGTATTATCGCTAGAACTGTAATAATTATACTTATTACTTATATTATTAGCAATATAACGTGCATTATTACCCATATAATGCAGTTATTATCGCTAGAACTTTAATAATTATACTTATTACTCATATTATTATCAATATAACGTGCATTATTACCCATATAATGCAGTTATTATCGCTAGAACTATAATATATATACGTATTACTTTTATTATCATCAATATAACATGCAGTATTACCCATATTATGCAGTTGTTATCGCTAGAACTGTAATAATTATACTTATTACTTATATCACTATCAATATAACATGCAGTATTACCCATATAATAGAGGTATTATCGCTAGAACTGTAATAATTATACTTATTACTTATACTATTAGCAATAAAACGTGCATTGTTACCCATATAATGCAGTTATTATCGCTAGAACTATAATAATTATACTTATTACTCCCGATATTATCAATATAACATGCATTATTACCCATATAATGCAGTTATTATCGCTAGAACTGTAATAATTATACTCATTACTTATATTATTAGCAATGTAACGTGCATTATTACCCATATTATGCAGTTATTATCGCTAGAACTGTAATATTTATACTTATTACTTATATTATTATCAATATAACATGCATTATTACCCACATAATGGAGGTATTATCGCTAGAACTGTAATAATTATACTTATTACTTATACTATTAGCAATATAACGTGCATTATTACCCATATAATGCAGTTATTATCGCCAGAACTGTAATAATTATACTTATTACTTATATTATTCTCAATATAACATGCATTATTACCCACATTATGCAGTTATTATCGCTAGAACTTCAATAAATATACGTATTACTTTCATTATCATCAATATAACATGCATTATTACCCATATAATGGAGGTATTATCGCTAGAACTGTAATAATTATACTTATTACTTATATTATTCTCAATATAACATGCATTATTACCCATATTATGCAGTTATTATCGATAGAACTGTAATAAATACACTTATTACTTTTACTATTATCAATATATCATGCACTATTAGCCATATTTTACTATTATTATCGCTAGAACTATAATAATTATACTTATTACTCCCGATGTTATCAATGTAACATGCCTTATTACCCATATAATGCAGTTATTATCGCTAGAACTGCAATAATTATACTCATTACTTATATTATTAGCAATATAACGTGCATTATTACCCATATAATGCAGTTATTATCGCCAGAACTGTAATAATTATACTTATTACTTATATTGTTAGCAATATAACGTGCATTATTACCCATATAATGCAGTTATTATCGCTAGAACTTTAATAATTATACTTATTACTCATATTATTATCAATATAACATGCATTATTACCCATATTATCCAGTTATTATCGCTAGAACTATAATATATATACGTATTACTTTTATTATCATCAATATAACATGCAGTATTACCCATATAATGCAGTTATTATCGCTAGAGCTATAATATATATACGTATTACTTTTATTATCATCAATATAACATGCATTATTACCCATATAATGCAGTTATTATCGCCAGAACTGTAATAATTATACTTATTACTTATATTGTTAGCAATATAACGTGCATTATTACCCATATAATGCAGTTATTATCGCCAGAACTGTAATAATTATACTTATTACTTATATTATTCTCAATATAACATGCATTATTACCCACATTATGCAGTTATTATCGCTAGAACTATAATAAATATATGTATTACTTTCATTATCATCAATATAACATGCATTATTACCCATATAATAGAGGTATTATCGCTAGAACTGTAATAATTATACTTATTACTTATACCATTAGCAATAAAACGTGCATTGTTACCCATATAATGCAGTTATTATCGCTAGAACTATAATAATTATACTTATTACTCCCGATATTATCAATATAACATGCATTATTACCCATATAATGCAGTTATTATCGCCAGAACTGTAATAATTATACTTATTACTTATATTGTTAGCAATATAACGTGCATTATTACCCATATAATGCAGTTATTATCGCCAGAACTGTAATAATTATACTTATTACTTATATTATTCTCAATATAACATGCATTATTACCCACATTATGCAGTTATTATCGCTAGAACTATAATAAATATATGTATTACTTTCATTATCATCAATATAACATGCATTATTACCCATATAATAGAGGTATTATCGCTAGAACTGTAATAATTATACTTATTACTTATACTATTAGCAATAAAACGTGCATTGTTACCCATATAATGCAGTTATTATCGCTAGAACTATAATAATTATACTTATTACTCCCGATATTATCAATATAACATGCATTATTACCCATATAATGCAGTTATTATCGCTAGAACTGTAATAATTATACTTATTACTTATATTATTAGCAATATAACGTGCATTATTACCCATATAATGCAGTTATTATCGCCAGAACTGTAATAATTATACTTATTACTTATATTATTCTCAATATAACATGCATTATTACCCACATTATGCAGTTATGATCGCCAGAACTATAATAAATATACTTATTACTCCCAATATTATCAATGTAACATGCATTATTACCCATATAATGCAGTTATTATCGCTAGAACTGTAATAATTATACTTATTACTTATATTGTTAGCAATATAACGTGCATTATTACCCATATAATGCAGTTATTATCGCTAGAACTGTAATAATTATACTTATTACTCATATTATGTAACGTAGTCGTTTACCGTCCAACCGCGTTGTTAGGCAACGCGGTGGAGTCGCGACTCGCGGGCCCCCTGGTGCCGGACGCTTCAGCGAGCCAGGGTTGACGCGAGGGAGCCGATCGCGGTGCGGAAGGGAGCTGGTCGCAGGAGAGAGAGAGAACACAAGGAATACTATGAAAATATAAATGTTTATTGCTTAACTAAGAGTATATATATATATATGGGCGGTTAGCGCTTGTCCGCGGCGGTCGACGTGGCTGGCGTCGCAGCGGCCGGGCCTGTTGTAGCCGGCATCTCGGGGTTCGGCTTCTATAATTTAAACAGACATGGTTATGATTTATTCGTATAACGGCGGCGGCGCAAACTTATGTACTAAAGTCCTACCTAACGCTTACAATCTATCTTATAACCTACGCTTACCTATCGCTCGTACAATATATCTTACAGACTATATCGCTCGCAGTTCGGACACGGGGCTCGGTCGCGGGTCAGCCGGTATTCGCGGCGGGATCGCGGAGGCGCATTCGCGGGTCGGTCGGTCGGTCGGTCGGGGGAATACGCTCGCGGTTCGCGCTCGCGGATCGGACGGCTGAAACGGTTCGCGGGTCTTAGAGAACTAGGGTTCGCGCTCAAGAGGAGGAGGAGAGAGAAGGAGAGTAATAAACCACAGGGTAAGGTGGCCACTTCTGGCCTTGCGTAGCTCTTATTAAAACCCAAGAACCTTCGTATACTCTACGCCGTGGCCTTGCCGACGACGTCTTGTCCGCCCTCGGTTTCGTTCCCCCGGGCCTTGCCGCAAGGAAACTATACCGGCGGACCGTTGCTGCTCTGGCGGTCAGGTGGCTTCCGCACCGTGGCCTTGCCGACGATGCGTCGTCCACCCTCAGCTTCCCTTCCTCGGGCCTTGCCGCAAGAAAGTCCAGCTGGATGGCTAGCTCCTTCCCGGCGGTCCGGTAGACTTCGCGTCGTGGCCTTACCGACGACACGTTGTCCACCCCCTGCCTCTCTTTCCTCGGGCCTTGCCGCAAGGGAATCGAAGCCGGGTTGACCGTTGGCTCGCGTCTCCTCCTGCCGTGGAACCAGGCCTGACCGTAGTTCCTTGGCGGCGGAGTCGTCGAGGGTTGGCGCGGTCAGCTCTGGTGCGTGGCCTAACCGTACACACCATTGCTGACCTCCAGCCTTCCTAGCCCGGGCCTGACCGCAGACCAGGAAAGCCTTACTGCCGTGGAGCGGACCTCCGAGGAGGTCCTGCTCGGGGCCGAAGCCCCGAGTCAACTCAATCGATTTCGCGATCGATCGCTGCTTAAGTAGTCTCGCGTCTCCCTGGGTGGTCTTGGTGGGGGATCCCCACCTCGCGGTGCGCGGCTGACGGTGCGTGATCGACGGATCGCGGTTGACGGCGCGCGGTTAACGGGGCACGGTGAAACGGTGCGTGACGTATTCGTCACAATTATTATCAATATAACATGCATTACTACCCATATTATGCAGTTATTATCGCTAGAACTATAATAAATATACGTATTACTTTTATTATCATCAATATAACATGCATTATTACCCATATTATGCAGTTATTATCGCCAGAACTGTAATAATTATACTTATTACTTATATTATTCTCAATATAACATGCATTATTACCCACATTATGCAGTTATTATCGCTAGAACTATAATAAATATACGTATTACTTTCATTATCATCAATATAACATGCATTATTACCCATATAATGGAGGTATTATCGCTAGAACTGTAATAATTATACTTATTACTTATATTATTATCAATATAACATGCATTATTACCCATATAATGGAGGTATTATCGCTAGAACTGTAATAATTATACTTATTACTTATACTATTAGCAATATAACGTGCATTATTACCCATATAATGCAGTTATTATCGCCAGAACTGTAATAATTATACTTATTACTTATATTATTCTCAATATAACATGCATTATTACCCATATAATGCAGTTATTATCGCTAGAACTGTAATAATTATACTTATTACTTATATTATTATCAACATAACATGCATTATTACCCATATAATGGAGGTATTATTGCTAGAACTGTAATAATTATACTTACTACTTACACTATTAGCAATATAACGTGCATTGTTACCCATATAATGCAGTTATTATCGCCAGAACTGTAATAATTATACTTATTACTTATATTATTCTCAACATAACATGCATTATTAGCCATATTATGCAGTTATTATCGCAAGAACTATAATAAATATACGTATTACTTTCATTGTTATCAATATAACATGCATTATTACCCATATTATGCAGTTATTATCGCTAGAACTATAATAAATATACGTATTACTTTTATTATCATCAATATAACATGCATTATTACCCATATTATGCAGTTATTATCGATTGAACTGTAATAAATATACTTATTACTTTTATTATTATCAATATAACATGCACTATTTGCCATATTTTACTATTATTACCGCTAGAACTATAATAATTATACATATTACTCCCGATATTATCAATATAACATGCATTATTACCCATATAATGCAGTTATTATCGCTAGAACTGTAATAATTATACTTATTACTAATATTATTATCAATATAACATGCATTATTACCCATATAATGCAGTTATTATCGCTAGAACTGTAATAATTGTACTCATTACTTATATTATTAGCAATATAACGTGCATTATTACCCATATTATGCAGTTGTTATCGCTAGAACTGTAATAATTATACTTATTACTTATATCACTATCAATATAACAGGCAGTATTACCCATATAATAGAGGTATTATCGCTAGAACTGTAATAATTATACTTATTACTTATACTATTAGCAATAAAACGTGCATTGTTACCCATATAATGCAGTTATTATCGCTAGAACTATAATAATTATACTTATTACTCCCGATATTATCAATATAACATGCATTATTACCCATATAATGCAGTTATTATCGCTAGAACTGTAATAATTATACTTATTACTTATATTATTCTCAATATAACATGCATTATTACCCATATAATGGAGGTATTATCGCTAGAACTGTAATAATTATACTTATTACTTATATTATTCTCAATATAACATGCATTATTACCCATATTATGCAGTTATTATCGATCGAACTGTAATAAATACACTTACTACTTTTACTATTATCAATATATCACGCACTATTAGCCATATTTTACTATTATTATCGCTAGAGCTATAATAATTATACTTATTACTTATATTGTTAGCAATATAACGTGCATTTTTACCCATATAATGCAGTTATTATCGCTAGAACTTTAATAATTATACTTATTACTCATATTATTATCAATATAACATGCATTATTACCCATATTATCCAGTTATTATCGCTAGAACTATAATATATATACGTATTACTTTTATTATCATCAATATAACATGCAGTATTACCCATATAATGCAGTTATTATCGCTAGAACTATAATATATATACGTATTACTTTTATTATCATCAATATAACATGCATTATTACCCATATAATGCAGTTATTATCGCTAGAACTGTAATAATTGTACTTATTACTTATATCATTATCAATATAACATGCATTATTACCCATATTATGCAGTTATTATCGCTAGAACTATAATAAATATACGTATTACTTTCATTATCATCAATATAACATGCAGTATTACCCATATAATGCAGGTATTATCGCTAGAACTGTAATAATTATACTTATTACTTATATTATTATCAATATAACATGCATTATTACCCATATTATGCAGTTATTATCGATAGAACTGTAATAAATACACTTACTACTTTTACTATTATCAATATATCATGCACTATTAGCCATATTTTACTATTATTATCGCTAGAACTATAATAATTACACTTATTACTCCCGATGTTATCAATATAACATGCCTTATTACCCATATAATGCAGTTATTATCGCTAGAACTGTAATAATTATACTCATTACTTATATTATTAGCAATGTAACGTGCATTACTACCCATATAATGCAGTTAGTATCGCTAGAACTGTAATAATTATACTTATTACTTATATTGTTAGCAATATAACGTGCATTATTACCCATATAATGCAGTTATTATCGCTAGAACTGTAATAATTATACTTATTACTTATAATATTATCAATATAACATGCATTATTACCCATATTATGCAGTTATGATCGCCAGAACTATAATAAATATACGTATTACTTTTATTATCATCAATATAACATGCATTATTACCCATAATATGCAGTTATTATCGATAGAACTGTAATAAATATACTTATTTCTTTTATTATTATCAATATAACATGCACTATTTGCCATATTTTACTATTATTATCGCTAGAACTATAATAATTATACTTATTACTCCCGATATTATCAATATAACATGCATTATTACCCATATTATGCAGTTATTATCGATAGAACTGTAATAAATACACTTACTACTTTTACTATTATCAATATATCACGCACTATTAGCCATATTTTACTATTATTATCGCTAGAGCTATAATAATTATACTTATTACTTATATTGTTAGCAATATAACGTGCATTATTACCCATATAATGCAGTTATTATCGCTAGAACTTTAATAATTATACTCATTACTCATATTATTATCAATATAACATGCATTATTACCCATATTATCCAGTTATTATCGCTAGAACTATAATATATATACGTATTACTTTTATTATCATCAATATAACATGCATTATTACCCATATAATGCAGTTATTATCGCTAGAACTGTAATAATTGTACTTATTACTTATATCATTATCAATATAACATGCATTATTACCCATATTATGCAGTTATTATCGCTAGAACTATAATAAATATACGTATTACTTTCATTATCATCAATGTAACATGCATTATTACCCATATAATGCAGGTATTATCGCTAGAACTGTAATAATTATACTTATTACTTATATTATTATCAATATAACATGCATTATTACCCATATTATGCAGTTATTATCGATAGAACTGTAATAAATACACTTACTACTTTTACTATTATCAATATATCATGCACTATTAGCCATATTTTACTATTCTTATCGCTAGAACTATAATAATTACACTTATTACTCCCGATGTTATCAATATAACATGCCTTATTACCCATATAATACAGTTATTATCGCTAGAACTGTAATAATTATACTCATTACTTATATTATTAGCAATGTAACGTGCATTACTACCCATATAATGCAGTTAGTATCGCTAGAACTGTAATAATTATACTTATTACTTATATTGTTAGCAATATAACGTGCATTATTACCCATATAATGCAGTTATTATCGCTAGAACTGTAATAATTATACTTATTACTCATATTATTATCAATATAACATGCATTATTACCCACATTATGCAGTTATTATCGCTAGAACTACAATAAATATACGTATTACTTTCATTATCATCAATATAACATGCATTATTACCCATATAATGGAGGTATTATCGCTAGAACTGTAATAATTATACTTATTACTTATATTATTCTCAATATAACATGCATTATTACCCATATTATGCAGTTATTATCGATAGAACTGTAATAAATACACTTATTACTTTTACTATTATCAATATATCATGCACTATTAGCCATATTTTACTATTATTATCGCTAGAACTATAATAATTATACTTATTACTCCCGATGTTATCAATATAACATGCCTTATTACCCATATAATGCAGTTATTATCGCTAGAACTGTAATAATTATACTCATTACTTATATTATTAGCAATGTAACGTGCATTATTACCCATATTATGCAGTTATTATCGCTAGAACTGTAATATTTATACTTATTACTTATATTATTATCAATATAACATGCATTATTACCCACATAATGGAGGTATTATCGCTAGAACTGTAATAAATATACTTATTACTTATACTATTAGCAATATAACGTGCATTATTACCCATATAATGCAGTTATTATCGCCAGAACTGTAATAATTATACTTATTACTTATATTATTCTCAATATAACATGCATTATTACCCATATTATGCAGTTATTATCGCTAGAACTATAATAAATATACGTATTACTTTCATTATCATCAATATAACATGCATTATTACCCATATAATGCAGGTATTATCGCTAGAACTGTAATAATTATACTTATTACTTATATTATTATCAATATAACATGCATTATTACCCATATTATGCAGTTATTATCGATAGAACTGTAATAAATACACTTACTACTTTTACTATTATCAATATATCATGCACTATTAGCCATATTTTACTATTATTATCGCTAGAACTATAATAATTACACTTATTACTCCCGATGTTATCAATATAACATGCCTTATTACCCATATAATGCAGTTATTATCGCTAGAACTGTAATAATTATACTCATTACTTATATTATTAGCAATGTAACGTGCATTACTACCCATATAATGCAGTTAGTATCGCTAGAACTGTAATAATTATACTTATTACTTATATTGTTAGCAATATAACGTGCATTATTACCCATATAATGCAGTTATTATCGCTAGAACTGTAATAATTATACTTATTACTCATATTATTATCAATATAACATGCATTATTACCCATATTATGCAGTTATTATCGCTAGAACTGTAATAAATATACGTATTACCTTTTATTATCATCAATATAACATGCATTATTACCCATATTATGCAGTTATTATCGATAGAACTGTAATAAATATACTTATTACTTTTATTATTATCAATATAACATGCACTATTTGCCATATTTTACTATTATTATCGCTAGAACTATAATAATTATACTTATTACTCCCGATGTTATCAATATAACATGCCTTATTACCCATATAATGCAGTTATTATCGCTAGAACTATAATAAATATACGTATTACTTTCATTATCATCAATATAACATGCATTATTACCCATATAATGGAGGTATTATCGCTAGAACTGTAATAATTATACTTATTACTTATATTATTATCAATATAACATGCATTATTACCCATATTATGCAGTTATTATCTCTAGAACCATAATAAATATACTCATTACTCCCAATATTATCAATATAACATGCATTTTTACCCATATAATGCAGTTATTATCGCTAGAACTGTAATAATTATACTTATTACTTATATTGTTAGCAATATAACGTGCATTATTACCCATATAATGCAGTTATTATCGCTAGAACTGTAATAATTATACTTATTACTTATAATATTATCAATATAACATGCATTATTACCCATATTATGCAGTTATGATCGCCAGAACTATAATAAATATACGTATTACTTTTATTATCATCAATATAACATGCATTATTACCCATAATATGCAGTTATTATCGATAGAACTGTAATAAATATACTTATTTCTTTTATTATTATCAATATAACATGCACTATTTGCCATATTTTACTATTATTATCGCTAGAACTATAATAATTATACTTATTACTCCCGATATTATCAATATAACATGCATTATTACCCATATTATGCAGTTATTATCGATAGAACTGTAATAAATACACTTACTACTTTTACTATTATCAATATATCACGCACTATTAGCCATATTTTACTATTATTATCGCTAGAGCTATAATAATTATACTTATTACTTATATTGTTAGCAATATAACGTGCATTATTACCCATATAATGCAGTTATTATCGCTAGAACTTTAATAATTATACTCATTACTCATATTATTATCAATATAACATGCATTATTACCCATATTATCCAGTTATTATCGCTAGAACTATAATATATATACGTATTACTTTTATTATCATCAATATAACATGCAGTATTACCCATATAATGCAGTTATTATCGCTAGAACTATAATATATATACGTATTACTTTTATTATCATCAATATAACATGCATTATTACCCATATAATGCAGTTATTATCGCTAGAACTGTAATAATTGTACTTATTACTTATATCATTATCAATATAACATGCATTATTACCCATATAATAGAGGTATTATCGCTAGAACTGTAATAATTATACTTATTACTTATACTATTAGCAATATAACGTGCATTTTTACCCATATAATGCAGTTATTATCGCTAGAACTGTAATAATTATACTTATTACTTATATTGTTAGCAATATAACGTGCATTATTACCCATATAATGCAGTTATTATCGCTAGAACTGTAATAATTATACTTATTACTTATATTATTATCAATATAACATGCATTATTACCCATATAATGGAGGTATTATCGCAAGAACTGTAATAATTATACTTATTACTTATACTATTAGCAATATAACGTGCATTATTACCCATATAATGCAGTTATTATCGCCAGAACTGTAATAATTATACTTATTACTTATATTGTTAGCAATATAACGTGCATTATTACCCATATAATGCAGTTATTATCGCCAGAACTGTAATAATTATACTTATTACTTATATTATTCTCAATATAACATGCATTATTACCCACATTATGCAGTTATTATCGCTAGAACTATAATAAATATATGTATTACTTTCATTATCATCAATATAACATGCATTATTACCCATATAATAGAGGTATTATCGCTAGAACTGTAATAATTATACTTATTACTTATACTATTAGCAATAAAACGTGCATTGTTACCCATATAATGCAGTTATTATCGCTAGAACTATAATAATTATACTTATTACTCCCGATATTATCAATATAACATGCATTATTACCCATATAATGCAGTTATTATCGCTAGAACTGTAATAATTATACTTATTACTTATATTATTCTCAATATAACATGCATTATTACCCACATTATGCAGTTATGATCGCCAGAACTATAATAAATATACTTATTACTCCCAATATTATCAATGTAACATGCATTATTACCCATATAATGCAGTTATTATCGCTAGAACTGTAATAATTATACTTATTACTTATATTGTTAGCAATATGACGTGCATTATTACCCATATAATGCAGTTATTATCGCTAGAACTGTAATAATTATACTTATTACTCATATTATTATCAATATAACATGCATTACTACCCATATTATGCAGTTATTATCGCTAGAACTATAATAAATATACGTATTACTTTTATTATCATCAATATAACATGCATTATTACCCATATTATGCAGTTATTATCGCCAGAACTGTAATAATTATACTTATTACTTATATTATTCTCAGTATAACATGCATTATTACCCACATTATGCAGTTATTATCGCTAGACCTATAATAAATATACGTATTACTTTCATTATCATCAATATAACATGCATTATTACCCATATAATGGAGGTATTATCGCTAGAACTGTAATAATTATACTTATTACTTATATTATTATCAATATAACATGCATTATTACCCATATAATGGAGGTATTATCGCTAGAACTGTAATAATTATACTTATTACTTATACTATTAGCAATATAACGTGCATTATTACCCATATAATGCAGTTATTATCGCTAGAACTGTAATAATTATACTTATTACTTATATTATTCTCAATATAACATGCATTATTACCCATATAATGCAGTTATTATCGCTAGAACTGTAATAATTATACTTATTACTTATACTATTAGCAATATAACGTGCATTGTTACCCATATAATGCAGTTATTATCGCCAGAACTGTAATAATTATACTTATTACTTATATTGTTCTCAACATAACATGCATTATTAGCCATATTATGCAGTTATTATCGCAAGAACTATAATAAGTATACGTATTACTTTCATTATTATCAATATAACATGCATTATTACCCATATTATGCAGTTATTATCGCTAGAACTATAATAAATATACGTATTACTTTTATTATCATCAATATAAAATGCATTATTACCCATATTATGCAGTTATTATCGATAGAACTGTAATAAATATACTTATTACTTTTACTATTATCAATATAACATGCACTATTTGCCATATTTTACTATTATTACCGCTAGAACTATAATAATTATACATATTACTCCCGATATTATCAATATAACATGCATTATTACCCATATAATGCAGTTATTATCGCTAGAACTGTAATAATTATACTTATTACTTATATTATTATCAATATAACATGCATTATTACCCATATAATGCAGTTATTATCGCTAGAACTGTAATAATTGTACTCATTACTTATATTATTAGCAATATAACGTGCATTATTACCCATATTATGCAGTTGTTATCGCTAGAACTGTAATAATTATACTTATTACTTATATCACTATCAATATAACATGCAGTATTACCCATATAATAGAGGTATTATCGCTAGAACTGTAATAATTATACTTATTACTTATATTATTCTCAATATAACATGCATTATTACCCACATTATGCAGTTATGATCGCCAGAACTATAATAAATATACTTATTACTCCCAATATTATCAATGTAACATGCATTATTACCCATATAATGCAGTTATTATCGCTAGAACTGTAATAATTATACTTATTACTTATATTGTTAGCAATATGACGTGCATTATTACCCATATAATGCAGTTATTATCGCTAGAACTGTAATAATTATACTTATTACTCATATTATTATCAATATAACATGCATTACTACCCATATTATGCAGTTATTATCGCTAGAACTATAATAAATATACGTATTACTTTTATTATCATCAATATAACATGCATTATTACCCATATTATGCAGTTATTATCGCTAGAACTATAATAAATATACGTATTACTTTTATTATCATCAATATAAAATGCATTATTACCCATATTATGCAGTTATTATCGATAGAACTGTAATAAATATACTTATTACTTTTATTATTATCAATATAACATGCACTATTTGCCATATTTTACTATTATTACCGCTAGAACTATAATAATTATACATATTACTCCCGATATTATCAATATAACATGCATTATTACCCATATAATGCAGTTATTATCGCTAGAACTGTAATAATTATACTTATTACTTATATTATTATCAATATAACATGCATTATTACCCATATAATGCAGTTATTATCGCTAGAACTGTAATAATTGTACTCATTACTTATATTATTAGCAATATAACGTGCATTATTACCCATATTATGCAGTTGTTATCGCTAGAACTGTAATAATTATACTTATTACTTATATCACTATCAATATAACATGCAGTATTACCCATATAATAGAGGTATTATCGCTAGAACTGTAATAATTATACTTATTACTTATATTATTCTCAATATAACATGCATTATTACCCACATTATGCAGTTATGATCGCCAGAACTATAATAAATATACTTATTACTCCCAATATTATCAATGTAACATGCATTATTACCCATATAATGCAGTTATTATCGCTAGAACTGTAATAATTATACTTATTACTTATATTGTTAGCAATATGACGTGCATTATTACCCATATAATGCAGTTATTATCGCTAGAACTGTAATAATTATACTTATTACTCATATTATTATCAATATAACATGCATTACTACCCATATTATGCAGTTATTATCGCTAGAACTATAATAAATATACGTATTACTTTTATTATCATCAATATAACATGCATTATTACCCATATTATGCAGTTATTATCGCTAGAACTATAATAAATATACGTATTACTTTTATTATCATCAATATAAAATGCATTATTACCCATATTATGCAGTTATTATCGATAGAACTGTAATAAATATACTTATTACTTTTATTATTATCAATATAACATGCACTATTTGCCATATTTTACTATTATTACCGCTAGAACTATAATAATTATACATATTACTCCCGATATTATCAATATAACATGCATTATTACCCATATAATGCAGTTATTATCGCTAGAACTGTAATAATTATACTTATTACTTATATTATTATCAATATAACATGCATTATTACCCATATAATGCAGTTATTATCGCTAGAACTGTAATAATTGTACTCATTACTTATATTATTAGCAATATAACGTGCATTATTACCCATATTATGCAGTTGTTATCGCTAGAACTGTAATAATTATACTTATTACTTATATCACTATCAATATAACATGCAGTATTACCCATATAATAGAGGTATTATCGCTAGAACTGTAATAATTACACTTATTACTTATACTATTAGCAATAAAACGTGCATTGTTACCCATATAATGCAGTTATTATCGCTAGAACTATAATAATTATACTTATTACTCCCGATATTATCAATATAACATGCATTATTACCCATATAATGCAGTTATTATCGCTAGAACTGTAATAATTATACTTATTGCTTATATTATTAGCAATATAACGTGCATTATTACCCATATAATGCAGTTATTATCGCTAGAACTGTAATAATTATACTTATTACTTATACTATTAGCAATATAACGTGCATTATTACCCATATAATGCAGTTATTATCGCCAGAACTGTATTAATTATACTTATTACTTATATTATTCTCAATATAACATGCATTATTACCCACATTATGCAGTTATTATCGCTAGAACTACAATAAATATACGTATTACTTTCATTATCATCAATATAACATGCATTATTACCCATATAATGGAGGTATTATCGCTAGAACTGTAATAATTATACTTATTACTTATATTATTCTCAATATAACATGCATTATTACCCATATTATCCAGTTATTATCGCTAGAACTATAATATATATACGTATTACTTTTATTATCATCAATATAACATGCAGTATTACCCATATAATGCAGTTATTATCGCTAGAACTATAATATATATACGTATTACTTTTATTATCATCAATATAACATGCATTATTACCCATATAATGCAGTTATTATCGCTAGAACTGTAATAATTGTACTTATTACTTATATCATTATCAATATAACATGCATTATTACCCATATAATAGAGGTATTATCGCTAGAACTGTAATAATTATACTTATTACTTATACTATTAGCAATAAAACGTGCATTATTACCCATATAATGCAGTTATTATCGCTAGAACTGTAATAATTATACTTATTACTTATATTGTTAGCAATATAACGTGCATTATTACCCATATAATGCAGTTATTATCGCTAGAACTGTAATAATTATACTTATTACTTATATTATTATCAATATAACATGCATTATTACCCATATAATGGAGGTATTATCGCAAGAACTGTAATAATTATACTTATTACTTATACTATTAGCAATATAACGTGCATTATTACCCATATAATGCAGTTATTATCGCCAGAACTGTAATAATTATACTTATTACTTATATTATTCTCAATATAACATGCATTATTACCCACATTATGCAGTTATTATCGCTAGAACTATAATAAATATACGTATTACTTTCATTATCATCAATATAACATGCATTATTACCCATATAATAGAGGTATTATCGCTAGAACTGTAATAATTATACTTATTACTTATACTATTAGCAATAAAACGTGCATTGTTACCCATATAATGCAGTTATTATCGCCAGAACTGTAATAATTATACTTATTACTTATATTATTCTCAATATAACATGCATTATTACCCACATTATGCAGTTATGATCGCCAGAACTATAATAAATATACTTATTACTCCCAATATTATCAATGTAACATGCATTATTACCCATATAATAGAGGTATTATCGCTAGAACTGTAATAATTATACTTATTACTTATACTATTAGCAATAAAACGTGCATTATTACCCATATAATGCAGTTATTATCGCCAGAACTGTAATAATTATACTTATTACTTATATTATTCTCAATATAACATGCATTATTACCCACATTATGCAGTTATTATCGCTAGAACTACAATAAATATACGTATTACTTTCATTATCATCAATATAACATGCATTATTACCCATATAATGGAGGTATTATCGCTAGAACTGTAATAATTATACTTATTACTTATATTATTCTCAATATAACATGCATTATTACCCATATTATGCAGTTATTATCGATAGAACTGTAATAAATACACTTATTACTTTTACTATTATCAATATATCATGCACTATTAGCCATATTTTACTATTATTATCGCTAGAACTGTAATAATTATACTTATTACTCCCGATGTTATCAATATAACATGCCTTATTACCCATATAATGCAGTTATTATCGCTAGAACTGTAATAATTATACTCATTACTTATATTATTAGCAATGTAACGTGCATTATTACCCATATTATGCAGTTATTATCGCTAGAACTGTAATATTTATACTTATTACTTATATTATTATCAATATAACATGCATTATTACCCACATAATGGAGGTATTATCGCTAGAACTGTAATAAATATACTTATTACTTATACTATTAGCAATATAACGTGCATTATTACCCATATAATGCAGTTATTATCGCCAGAACTGTAATAATTATACTTATTACTTATATTATTCTCAATATAACATGCATTATTACCCACATTATGCAGTTATTATCGCTAGAACTACAATAAATATACGTATTACTTTCATTATCATCAATATAACATGCATTATTACCCATATAATGGAGGTATTATCGCTAGAACTGTAATAATTATACTTATTACTTATATTATTCTCAATATAACATGCATTATTACCCATATTATGCAGTTATTATCGATAGAACTGTAATAAATACACTTATTACTTTTACTATTATCAATATATCATGCACTATTAGCCATATTTTACTATTATTATCGCTAGAACTATAATAATTATACTTATTACTCCCGATGTTATCAATATAACATGCCTTATTACCCATATAATGCAGTTATTATCGCTAGAACTGTAATAATTATACTTATTACTTATACTATTAGCAATATAACGTGCATTATTACCCATATAATGCAGTTATTATCGCCAGAACTGTAATAATTATACTTATTACTTATATTATTCTCAATATAACATGCATTATTACCCACATTATGCAGTTATTATCGCTAGAACTACAATAAATATACGTATTACTTTCATTATCATCAATATAACATGCATTATTACCCATATAATGGAGGAATTATCGCTAGAACTGTAATAATTATACTTATTACTTATATTATTCTCAATATAACATGCATTATTACCCATATTATGCAGTTATTATCGATAGAACTGTAATAAATACACTTACTACTTTTACTATTATCAATATATCACGCACTATTAGCCATATTTTACTATTATTATCGCTAGAGCTATAATAATTATACTTATTACTTATATTGTTAGCAATATAACGTGCATTTTTACGCATATAATGCAGTTATTATCGCTAGAACTTTAATAATTATACTTATTACTCATATTATTATCAATATAACATGCATTATTACCCATATTATCCAGTTATTATCGCTAGAACTATAATATATATACGTATTACTTTTATTATCATCAATATAACATGCAGTATTACCCATATAATGCAGTTATTATCGCTAGAACTATAATATATATACGTATTACTTTTATTATCATCAATATAACATGCATTATTACCCATATAATGCAGTTATTATCGCTAGAACTGTAATATTTATACTTATTACTTATATTATTATCAATATAACATGCATTATTACCCACATAATGGAGGTATTATCGCTAGAACTCTAATAATTATACTTATTACTTATACTATTAGCAATATAACATGCATTATTACCCATATTATGCAGTTATTATCGATAGAACTGTAATAAATACACTTATTACTTTTACTATTATCAATATATCATGCACTATTAGCCATATTTTACTATTATTATCGCTAGAACTATAATAATTATACTTATTACTCCCGATGTTATCAATATAACATGCCTTATTACCCATATAATGCAGTTATTATCGCTAGAACTGTAATAAATATACTCATTACTTATATTATTAGCAATGTAACGTGCATTATTACCCATATTATGCAGTTATTATCGCTAGAACTGTAATATTTATACTTATTACTTATATTATTATCAATATAACATGCATTATTACCCACATAATGGAGGTATTATCGCTAGAACTCTAATAATTATACTTATTACTTATACTATTAGCAATATAACGTGCATTATTACCCATATAATGCAGTTATTATCGCCAGAACTGTAATAATTATACTTATTACTTATATTATTCTCAATATAACATGCATTATTACCCATATTATGCAGTTATTATCGCTAGAACTATAATAAATATACGTATTACTTTCATTATCATCAATATAACATGCATTATTACCCATATAATGCAGGTATTATCGCTAGAACTGTAATAATTATACTTATTACTTATATTATTATCAATATAACATGCATTATTACCCATATTATGCAGTTATTATCGATAGAACTGTAATAAATACACTTACTACTTTTACTATTATCAATATATCATGCACTATTAGCCATATTTTACTATTATTATCGCTAGAACTATAATAATTACACTTATTACTCCCGATGTTATCAATATAACATGCCTTATTACCCATATAATGCAGTTATTATCGCTAGAACTGTAATAATTATACTCATTACTTATATTATTAGCAATGTAACGTGCATTACTACCCATATAATGCAGTTAGTATCGCTAGAACTGTAATAATTATACTTATTACTTATATTGTTAGCAATATAACGTGCATTATTACCCATATAATGCAGTTATTATCGCTAGAACTGTAATAATTATACTTATTACTCATATTATTATCAATATAACATGCATTATTACCCATATTATGCAGTTATTATCGCTAGAACTGTAATAAATATACGTATTACCTTTTATTATCATCAATATAACATGCATTATTACCCATATTATGCAGTTATTATCGATAGAACTGTAATAAATATACTTATTACTTTTATTATTATCAATATAACATGCACTATTTGCCATATTTTACTATTATTATCGCTAGAACTATAATAATTATACTTATTACTCCCGATGTTATCAATATAACATGCCTTATTACCCATATAATGCAGTTATTATCTCTAGAACCATAATAAATATACTCATTACTCCCAATATTATCAATATAACATGCATTTTTACCCATATAATGCAGTTATTATCGCTAGAACTGTAATAATTATACTTATTACTTATATTGTTAGCAATATAACGTGCATTATTACCCATATAATGCAGTTATTATCGCTAGAACTGTAATAATTATACTTATTACTTATAATATTATCAATATAACATGCATTATTACCCATATAATGCAGTTATTATCGCTAGAACTGTAATAATTGTACTCATTACTTATATTATTAGCAATATAACATGCATTATTACCCATATAATGCAGTTATTATCGCCAGAACTGTAATAATTATACTTATTACTCATATTATTATCAATATAACATGCATTACTACCCATATTATGCAGTTATTATCGCTAGAACTATAATAAATATACGTATTACTTTTATTATCATCAATATAACATGCATTATTACCCATATTATGCAGTTATTATCGCCAGAACTGTAATAATTATACTTATTACTTATATTATTCTCAATATAACATGCATTATTACCCACATTATGCAGTTATTATCGCTAGAACTATAATAATTATACTTATTACTCCCGATGTTATCAATATAACGTGCATTATTACCCATATAATGCAGTTATTATCGCCAGAACTGTAATAATTATACTTATTACTTATATCATTCGCAATATAACATGCATTATTACCCACATTATGCAGTTATTATCGCTAGAACTACAATAAATATACGTATTACTTTCATTATCATCAATATAACATGCATTATTACCCATATAATGGAGGTATTATCGCTAGAACTGTAATAATTATACTTATTACTTATATTGTTCTCAATATAACATGCATTATTACCCATATAATGCAGTTATTATCGCTAGAACTGTAATAATTATACTTATTACTTATATTGTTAGCAATATAACGTGCATTATTACCCATATAATGCAGTTATTATCGCTAGAACTGTAATAATTATACTTATTACTTATATTATTCTCAATATAACATGCATTATTACCCATATTATGCAGTTATTATCGCTAGAACTATAATAAATATACGTATTACTTTTATTATCATCAATATAACATGCATTATTACCCGTATTATTCAGTTATTATCGATAGAACTGTAATATATATACTTATTACTTTTATTATTATCAATATAACATGCACTATTTGCCATATTTTACTATTATTATCGCTAGAACTATAATAATTATACTTATTACTCCTGATGTTATCAATATAACATGCCTTATTACCCATATAATGCAGTTATTATCGCTAGAACTGTAATAATTATACTTATTACTTATATTATTATCAATATAACATGCATTATTACCCATATAAACGGAGGTATTATCGTAAGAACTGTAATAATTATACTTATTACTTATACTATTAGCAATATAACGTGCATTATTACCCATATAATGCAGTTATTATCGCCAGAACTGTAATAATTATACTTATTACTTATATTATTCTCAATATAACATGCATTATTACCCACATTATGCAGTTATTATCGCTAGAACTACAATAAATATACGTATTACTTTCATTATCATCAATATAACATGCATTATTACCCATATAATGGAGGTATTATCGCTAGAACTGTAATAATTATACTTATTACTTATATTATTCTCAATATAACATGCATTATTACCCATATTATGCAGTTATTATCGATAGAACTGTAATAAATACACTTATTACTTTTACTATTATCAATATATCATGCATTATTACCCATATAATGGAGGTATTATCGCTAGAACTGTAATAATTATACTTATTACTTATATTATTCTCAATATAACATGCATTATTACCCATATTATGCAGTTATTATCGATAGAACTGTAATAAATACACTTATTACTTTTACTATTATCAATATATCATGCACTATTAGCCATATTTTACTATTATTATCGCTAGAACTATAATAATTATACTTATTACTCCCGATGTTATCAATATAACATGCCTTATTACCCATATAATGCAGTTATTATCGCTAGAACTGTAATAAATATACTCATTACTTATATTATTAGCAATGTAACGTGCATTATTACCCATATTATGCAGTTATTATCGCTAGAACTGTAATATTTATACTTATTACTTATATTATTATCAATATAACATGCATTATTACCCACATAATGGAGGTATTATCGCTAGAACTGTAATAATTATACTTATTACTTATACTATTAGCAATATAACGTGCATTATTACCAATATAATGCAGTTATTATCGCCAGAACTGTAATAATTATACTTATTACTTATATTATTCTCAATATAACATGCATTATTACCCATATTATGCAGTTATTATCGCTAGAACTGTAATAATTATACTCATTACTTATATTATTAGCAATGTAACGTGCATTATTACCCATATAATGCAGTTATTATCGCTAGAACTGTAATAATTATACTTATTACTTATATTGTTAGCAATATAACGTGCATTATTACCCATATAATGCAGTTATTATCGCTAGAACTGTAATAATTATACTTATTACTCATATTATTATCAATATAACATGCATTATTACCCATATTATGCAGTTATTATCGCTAGAACTATAATAAATATACGTATTACTTTCATTATCATCAATATAACATGCATTATTACCCATATAATGGAGGTATTATCGCTAGAACTGTAATAATTATACTTATTACTTATATTATTATCAATATAACATGCATTATTACCCATATTATGCAGTTATTATCTCTAGAACCATAATAAATATACTCATTACTCCCAATATTATCAATATAACATGCATTTTTACCCATATAATGCAGTTATTATCGCTAGAACTGTAATAATTATACTTATTACTTATATTGTTAGCAATATAACGTGCATTATTACCCATATAATGCAGTTATTATCGCTAGAACTGTAATAATTATACTTATTACTGATAATATTATCAATATAACATGCATTATTACCCATATTATGCAGTTATGATCGCCAGAACTATAATAAATATACGTATTACTTTTATTATCATCAATATAACATGCATTATTACCCATATTATGCAGTTATTATCGATAGAACTGTAATAAATATACTTATTACTTTTATTATTATCAATATAACATGCACTATTTGCCATATTTTACTATTATTATCGCTAGAACTATAATAATTATACTTATTACTCCCGATATTATCAATATAACATGCATTATTACCCATATAATGCAGTTATTATCGCTAGAACTGTAATAATTGTACTCATTACTTATATTATTAGCAATATAACGTGCATTATTACCCATATTATGCAGTTATTATCGCTAGAACTGTAATAATTATACTTATTACTTATATTACTATCAATATAACATGCATTATTACCCATATTATGCAGTTATTATCGCTAGAACTATAATAAATATACGTATTACTTTCATTATCATCAATATAACATGCATTATTACCCATATAATGGAGGTATTATCGCTAGAACTGGAATAATTATACTTATTACTTATATTATTATCAATATAACATGCATTATTACCCATATTATGCACTTATTATCTCTAGAACCATAATAAATATACTCATTACTCCCAATATTATCAATATAACATGCATTTTTACCCATATAATGCAGTTATTATCGCTAGAACTGTAATAATTATACTTATTACTTGTATTGTTAGCAATATAACGTGCATTATTACCCATATAATGCAGTTATTATCGCTAGAACTGTAATAATTATACTTATTACTTATAATATTATCAATATAACATGCATTATTACCCATATAATAGAGGTATTATCGCAAGAACTGTAATAATTATACTTATTACTTATACTATTAGCAATATAACGTGCATTTTTACCCATATAATGCAGTTATTATCGCCAGAACTGTAATAATTATACTTATTACTTATATTATTCTCAATATAACATGCATTATTACCCACATTATGCAGTTATTATCGCTAGAACTATAATAAATATACGTATTACTTTCATTATCATCAATATAACATGCATTATTACCCATATAATGGAGGTATTATCGCTAGAACTGTAATAATTACACTTCTTACTTATACTATTAGCAATATAACGTGCATTTTTACCCATATAATGGAGGTATTATCGCTAGAACTGTAATAATTATACTCATTACTTATATTATTAGCAATGTAACGTGCATTATTACCCATATTATGCAGTTATTATCGCTAGAACTGTAATATTTATACTTATTACTTATATTATTATCAATATAACATGCATTATTACCCATATAATGGAGGTATTATCGCTAGAACTGTAATAATTATACTTATTACTTATACTATTAGCAATATAACGTGCATTATTACCCATATAATGCAGTTATTATCGCCAGAACTGTAATAATTATACTTATTACTTATATTATTCTCAATATAACATGCATTATTACCCATATAATGCAGTTATTATCGCTAGAACTGTCATAATTATACTTATTACTTTCATTCTCATCAATATAACATGCATTATTACCCATATAATGGAGGTATTATCGCTAGAACTGTAATAATTATACTTATTACTTATACTATTAGCAATATAACGTGCATTTTTACCCATATAATGGAGGTATTATCGCTAGAACTGTAATAATTATACTCATTACTTATATTATTAGCAATGTAACGTGCATTATTACCCATATTATGCAGTTATTATCGCCAGAACTGTAATAATTATACTTATTACTTATATTATTCTCAATATAACATGCATTATTACCCATATTATGCAGTTATTATCGATAGAACTGTAATAAATACACTTATTACTTTTACTATTATCAATATATCATGCACTATTAGCCATATTTTACTATTATTATCGCTAGAACTATAATAATTATACTTATTACTCCCGATGTTATCAATATAACGTGCATTATTACCCATATAATGCAGTTATTATCGCCAGAACTGTAATAATTATACTTATTACTTATATTATTCTCAATATAACATGCATTATTACCCATATAATGGAGGTATTATCGCTAGAACTGTAATAATTAAACTTATTACTTATACTATTAGCAATATAACGTGCATTATTACCCATATAATGCAGTTATTATCGCCAGAACTGTAATAATTATACTTATTACTTATATTATTCTCAATATAACATGCATTATTACCCATATAATGCAGTTATTATCGCTAGAACTGTAATAATTATACTTATTACTTATATTATTATCAACATAACATGCATTATTACCCATATAATGGAGGTATTATTGCTAGAACTGTAATAATTATACTTACTACTTACACTATTAGCAATATAACGTGCATTGTTACCCATATAATGCAGTTATTATCGCCAGAACTGTAATAATTATACTTATTACTTATATTATTCTCAACATAACATGCATTATTAGCCATATTATGCAGTTATTATCGCAAGAACTATAATAAATATACGTATTACTTTCATTATTATCAATATAACATGCATTATTACCCATATTATGCAGTTATTATCGCTAGAACTATAATAAATATACGTATTGCTTTTATTATCATCAATATAACATGCATTATTACCCATATTATGCAGTTATTATCGATAGAACTGTAATAAATATACTTATTACTTTTATTATTATCAATATAACATGCACTATTTGCCATATTTTACTATTATTACCGCTAGAACTATAATAATTATACATATTACTCCCGATATTATCAATATAACATGCATTATTACCCATATAATGCAGTTATTATCGCTAGAACTGTAATGATTATACTTATTACTTATATTATTATCAATATAACATGCATTATTACCCATATAATGCAGTTATTATCGCTAGAACTGTAATAATTGTACTCATTACTTATATTATTAGCAATATAACGTGCATTATTACCCATATTATGCAGTTGTTATCGCTAGAACTGTAATAATTATACTTATTACTTATATCACTATCAATATAACATGCAGTATTACCCATATAATAGAGGTATTATCGCTAGAACTGTAATAATTATACTTATAACTTATACTATTAGCAATAAAACGTGCATTGTTACCCATATAATGCAGTTATTATCGATAGAACTGTAATAAATACACTTATTACTTTTACTATTATCAATATATCATGCACTATTAGCCATATTTTACTATTATTATCGCTAGAACTATAATAATTATACTTATTACTCCCGATGTTATCAATATAACGTGCATTATTACCCATATAATGCAGTTATTATCGCCAGAACTGTAATAATTATACTTATTACTTATATTATTCTCAATATAACATGCATTATTACCCACATTATGCAGTTATTATCGCTAGAACTACAATAAATATACGTATTACTTTCATTATCATCAATATAACATGCATTATTACCCATATAATGGAGGTATTATCGCTAGAACTGTCATAATTATACTTATTACTTATATTATTCTCAATATAACATGCATTATTACCCATATTATGCAGTTATTATCGCTAGAACTGTAATAATTATACTTATTACTCATATTATTATCAATATAACATGCATTACTACCCATATTATGCAGTTATTATCGCTAGAACTATAATAAATATACGTATTACTTTTATTATCATCAATATAACATGCATTATTACCCATATTATGCAGTTATTATCGCCAGAACTGTAATAATTATACTTATTACTTATATTATTCTCAATATAACATGCATTATTACCCACATTATGCAGTTATTATCGCTAGAACTATAATAAATATACGTATTACTTTCATTATCATCAATATAACATTCATTATTACCCATATAATGGAGGTATTATCGCTAGAACTGTAATAATTATACTTATTACTTATATTATTATCAATATAACATGCATTATTACCCATATAATGGAGGTATTATCGCTAGAACTGTAATAATTATACTTATTACTTATACTATTAGCAATATAACGTGCATTATTACCCATATAATGCAGTTATTATCGCCAGAACTGTAATAATTATACTTATTACTTATATTATTCTCAATATAACATGCATTATTACCCATATAATGCAGTTATTATCGCTAGAACTGTAATAATTATACTTATTACTTATATTATTATCAACATAACATGCATTATTACCCATATAATGGAGGTATTATTGCTAGAACTGTAATAATTATACTTACTACTTACACTATTAGCAATATAACGTGCATTGTTACCCATATAATGCAGTTATTATCGCCAGAACTGTAATAATTATACTTATTACTTATATTATTCTCAACATAACATGCATTATTAGCCATATTATGCAGTTATTATCGCAAGAACTATAATAAATATACGTATTACTTTCATTATTATCAATATAACATGCATTATTACCCATATTATGCAGTTATTATCGCTAGAACTATAATAAATATACGTATTGCTTTTATTATCATCAATATAACATGCATTATTACCCATATTATGCAGTTATTATCGATAGAACTGTAATAAATATACTTATTACTTTTATTATTATCAATATAACATGCACTATTTGCCATATTTTACTATTATTACCGCTAGAACTATAATAATTATACATATTACTCCCGATATTATCAATATAACATGCATTATTACCCATATAATGCAGTTATTATCGCTAGAACTGTAATAATTATACTTATTACTTATATTATTATCAATATAACATGCATTATTACCCATATAATGCAGTTATTATCGCTAGAACTGTAATAATTGTACTCATTACTTATATTATTAGCAATATAACGTGCATTATTACCCATATTATGCAGTTGTTATCGCTAGAACTGTAATAATTATACTTATTACTTATATCACTATCAATATAACATGCAGTATTACCCATATAATAGAGGTATTATCGCTAGAACTGTAATAATTATACTTATAACTTATACTATTAGCAATAAAACGTGCATTGTTACCCATATAATGCAGTTATTATCGCTAGAACTATAATAATTATACTTATTACTCCCGATATTATCAATATAACATGCATTATTACCCATATAATGCAGTTATTATCGCTAGAACTGTAATAATTATACTTATTACTTATATTATTAGCAATATAACGTGCATTATTACCCATATAATGCTGTTATTATCGCTAGAACTGTAATAATTATACTTATTACTTATACTATTAGCAATATAACGTGCATTATTACCCATATAATGCAGTTATTATCGCCAGAACTGTAATAATTATACTTATTACTTATATTATTCTCAATATAACATGCATTATTACCCACATTATGCAGTTATTATCGCTAGAACTACAATAAATATACGTATTACTTTCATTATCATCAATATAACATGCATTATTACCCATATAATGGAGGTATTATCGCTAGAACTGTAATAATTATACTTATTACTTATATTATTCTCAATATAACATGCATTATTACCCATATTATGCAGTTATTATCGATAGAACTGTAATAAATACACTTATTACTTTTACTATTATCAATATATCATGCACTATTAGCCATATTTTACTATTATTATCGCTAGAACTATAATAATTATACTTATTACTCCCGATGTTATCAATATAACATGCCTTATTACCCATATAATGCAGTTATTATCGCTAGAACTGTAATAATTATACTCATTACTTATATTATTAGCAATGTAACGTGCATTATTACCCATATTATGCAGTTATTATCGCTAGAACTGTAATATTTATACTTATTACTTATATTATTATCAATATAACATGCATTATTACCCACATAATGGAGGTATTATCGCTAGAACTGTAATAAATATACTTATTACTTATACTATTAGCAATATAACGTGCATTATTACCCATATAATGCAGTTATTATCGCCAGAACTGTAATAATTATACTTATTACTTATATTATTCTCAATATAACATGCATTATTACCCACATTATGCAGTTATTATCGCTAGAACTACAATAAATATACGTATTACTTTCATTATCATCAATATAACATGCATTATTACCCATATAATGGAGGTATTATCGCTAGAACTGTAATAATTATACTTATTACTTATATTGTTCTCAATATAACATGCATTATTACCCATATAATGCAGTTATTATCGCTAGAACTGTAATAATTATACTTATTACTTATATTGTTAGCAATATAACGTGCATTATTACCCATATAATGCAGTTATTATCGCTAGAACTGTAATAATTATACTTATTACTTATAATATTATCAATATAACATGCATTATTACCCATATTATGCATTTATGATCGCCAGAACTATAATAAATATACGTATTACTTTTATTATCATCAATATAACATGCATTATTACCCATATTATGCAGTTATTATCGATAGAACTGCAATAAATATACTTATTACTTTTATTATTATCAATATAACATGCACTATTTGCCATATTTTACTATTATTATCGCTAGAACTATAATAATTATACTTATTACTCCCGATATTATCAATATAACATGCATTATTACCCATATAATGCAGTTATTATCGCTAGAACTGTAATAATTGTACTCATTACTTATATTATTAGCAATATAACGTGCATTATTACCCATATTATGCAGTTATTATCGCTAGAACTGTAATAATTATACTTATTACTTATATTACTATCAATATAACATGCATTATTACCCATATTATGCAGTTATTATCGCTAGAACTATAATAAATATACGTATTACTTTCATTATCATCAATATAACATGCATTATTACCCATATAATGGAGGTATTATCGCTAGAACTGGAATAATTATACTTATTACTTATATTATTATCAATATAACATGCATTATTACCCATATTATGCAGTTATTATCTCTAGAACCATAATAAATATACTCATTACTCCCAATATTATCAATATAACATGCATTTTTACCCATATAATGCAGTTATTATCGCTAGAACTGTAATAATTATACTTATTACTTGTATTGTTAGCAATATAACGTGCATTATTACCCATATAATGCAGTTATTATCGCTAGAACTGTAATAATTATACTTATTACTTATAATATTATCAATATAACATGCATTATTACCCATATAATAGAGGTATTATCGCTAGAACTGTAATAATTATACTTATTACTTATACTATTAGCAATATAACGTGCATTTTACCCATATAATGGAGGTATTATCGCAAGAACTGTAATAATTATACTTATTACTTATACTATTAGCAATATAACGTGCATTATTACCCATATAATGCAGTTATTATCGCCAGAACTGTAATAATTATACTTATTACTTATATTGTTAGCAATATAACGTGCATTATTACCCATATAATGCAGTTATTATCGCTAGAACTGTAATAATTATACTTATTACTTATAATATTATCAATATAACATGCATTATTACCCATATTATGCAGTTATGATCGCCAGAACTATAATAAATATACGTATTACTTTTATTATCATCAATATAACATGCATTATTACCCATATTATGCAGTTATTATCGATAGAACTGTAATAAATATACTTATTACTTTTATTATTATCAATATAACATGCACTATTTGCCACATTTTACTATTATTATCGCTAGAACTATAATAATTATACTTATTACTCCCGATATTATCAATATAACATGCATTATTACCCATATAATGCAGTTATTATCGCTTGAACTGTAATAATTGTACTTATTACTTATATTACTATCAATATAACATGCATTATTACCCATATAATAGAGGTATTATCGCTAGAACTGTAATAATTATACTTATTACTTATACTATTAGCAATATAACGTGCATTTTTACCCATATAATGGAGGTATTATCGCAAGAACTGTAATAATTATACTTATTACTTATACTATTAGCAATATAACGTGCATTATTACCCATATAATGCAGTTATTATCGCCAGAACTGTAATAATTATACTTATTACTTATATTATTCTCAATATAACATGCATTATTACCCACATTATGCAGTTATTATCGCTAGAACTATAATAAATATACGTATTACTTTCATTATCATCAATATAACATGCATTATTACCCATATAATGGAGGTATTATCGCTAGAACTGTAATAATTATACTTCTTACTTATACTATTAGCAATATAACGTGCATTTTTACGCATATAATGGAGGTATTATCGCTAGAACTGTAATAATTATACTCATTATTTATATTATTAGCAATGTAACGTGCATTATTACCCATATTATGCAGTTATTATCGCTAGAACTGTAATATTTATACTTATTACTTATATTATTATCAATATAACATGCATTATTACCCATATAATGGAGGTATTATCGCTAGAACTGTAATAATTATACTTATTACTTATACTATTAGCAATATAACGTGCATTATTACCCATATAATGCAGTTATTATCGCCAGAACTGTAATAATTATACTTATTACTTATATTATTCTCAATATAACATGCATTATTACCCATATAATGCAGTTATTATCGCTAGAACTGTCATAATTATACTTATTACTTTCATTCTCATCAATATAACATGCATTATTACCCATATAATGCAGTTATTATCGCTAGAACTGGAATAATTATACTTATTACTTATATTATTATCAACATAACATGCATTATTACCCATATAATGGAGGTATTATTGCTAGAACTGTAATAATTATACTTATTACTTACACTATTAGCAATATAACGTGCATTGTTACCCATATAATGCAGTTATTATCGCCAGAACTGTAATAACTATACTTATTACTTATATTATTCTCAATATAACATGCATTATTACCCACATTATGCAGTTATTATCGCTATAAAAATAATAAATTTACGTATTACTTTCATTATCATCAATATAACATGCATTATTACCCATATAATAGAGGTATTATCGCTTGAACTGTAATAATTATACTTATTACTTATACTATTAGCAATAAAACGTGCATTGTTACCCATATAATGCAGTTATTATCGCTAGAACTATAATAATTATACTTATTACTCCCGATATTATCAATATAACATGCATTATTACCCATATAATGCAGTTATTATCGCTGGAACTGTAATAATTATACTTATTACTTATATTATAAGCAATATAACGTGCATTATTACCCATATAATGCAGATATTATCGCTAGAACTGTAATAATTATACTTATTACTTATATTATTATCAATATAACATGCATTATTACCCATATAATGGAGGTATTATCGCAAGAACTGTAATAATTATATTTATTATTTATACTATTAGCAATATAACGTGCATTATTACCCATATAATGCAGTTATTATCGCCAGAACTGTAATAATTATACTTATTACTTATATTATTCTCAATATAACATGCATTATTACCCACATTATGCAGTTATTATCGCTAGAACTATAATAAATATACGTATTACTTTCATTATCATCAATATAACATGCATTATTACCCATATAATGGAGGTATTATCGCTAGAACTGTAATAATTATACTCATTACTTATATTATTATCAATATAACATGCATTATTACCCATATAATGGAGGTATTATCGCTAGAACTGTAATAATTATACTTATTACTTATACTATTAGCAATATAACGTGCATTATTACCCATATAATGCAGTTCTTATCGCCAGAACTGTAATAATTATACTGATTACTTATATTATTCTCAATATAACATGCATTATTACCCACATTATGCAGTTATTATCGCTAGAAAAATAATAAATATACGTATTACTCTCATTATCATCAATATAACATGCATTATTACCCATATAATAGAGGTATTATCGCTAGAACTGTAATAATTATACTTATTACTTATATTATTCTCAATATAACATGCATTATTACCCACATTATGCAGTTATTATCGCTAGAACTATAATAAATATACGTATTACTTTCATTATCATCAATATAACATGCATTATTACCCATATAATGGAGGTATTATCGCTAGAACTGTAATAATTATACTTATTACTTATACTATTAGCAATATAACGTGCATTATTACCCATATAATGCAGTTATTATCGCCAGAACTGTAATAATTATACTTATTACTTATATTATTCTCAATATAACATGCATTATTACCCATATAATGCAGTTATTATCGCTAGAACTGTCATAATTATACTTATTACTTTCATTCTCATCAATATAACATGCATTATTACCCATATAATGCAGTTATTATCGCTAGAACTGGAATAATTATACTTATTACTTATATTATTATCAACATAACATGCATTATTACCCATATAATGGAGGTATTATTGCTAGAACTGTAATAATTATACTTATTACTTACACTATTAGCAATATAACGTGCATTGTTACCCATATAATGCAGTTATTATCGCCAGAACTGTAATAACTATACTTATTACTTATATTATTCTCAATATAACATGCATTATTACCCACATTATGCAGTTATTATCGCTATAAAAATAATAAATATACGTATTACTTTCATTATCATCAATATAACATGCATTATTACCCATATAATAGAGGTATTATCGCTTGAACTGTAATAATTATACTTATTACTTATACTATTAGCAATAAAACGTGCATTGTTACCCATATAATGCAGTTATTATCGCTAGAACTATAATAATTATACTTATTACTCCCGATATTATCAATATAACATGCATTATTACCCATATAATGCAGTTATTATCGCTGGAACTGTAATAATTATACTTATTACTTATATTATAAGCAATATAACGTGCATTATTACCCATATAATGCAGATATTATCGCTAGAACTGTAATAATTATACTTATTACTTATATTATTATCAATATAACATGCATTATTACCCATATAATGGAGGTATTATCGCAAGAACTGTAATAATTATATTTATTATTTATACTATTAGCAATATAACGTGCATTATTACCCATATAATGCAGTTATTATCGCCAGAACTGTAATAATTATACTTATTACTTATATTATTCTCAATATAACATGCATTATTACCCACATTATGCAGTTATTATCGCTAGAACTATAATAAATATACGTATTACTTTCATTATCATCAATATAACATGCATTATTACCCATATAATGGAGGTATTATCGCTAGAACTGTAATAATTATACTCATTACTTATATTATTATCAATATAACATGCATTATTACCCATATAATGGAGGTATTATCGCTAGAACTGTAATAATTATACTTATTACTTATACTATTAGCAATATAACGTGCATTATTACCCATATAATGCAGTTCTTATCGCCAGAACTGTAATAATTATACTGATTACTTATATTATTCTCAATATAACATGCATTATTACCCACATTATGCAGTTATTATCGCTAGAAAAATAATAAATATACGTATTACTTTCATTATCATCAATATAACATGCATTATTACCCATATAATAGAGGTATTATCGCTAGAACTGTAATAATTATACTTATTACTTATATTATTCTCAATATAACATGCATTATTACCCACATTATGCAGTTATTATCGCTAGAACTATAATAAATATACGTATTACTTTCATTATCATCAATATAACATGCATTATTACCCATATAATGGAGGTATTATCGCTAGAACTGTAATAATTATACTTATTACTTATACTATTAGCAATATAACGTGCATTATTACCCATATAATGCAGTTATTATCGCCAGAACTGTAATAATTATACTTATTACTTATATTATTCTCAATATAACATGCATTATTACCCATATAATGGAGGTATTATCGCAAGAACTGTAATAATTATACTTATTACTTATACTATTAGCAATATAACGTGCATTATTACCCATATAATGCAGTTATTATCGCTAGAACTGTAATAATTGTACTCATTACTTATATTATTAGCAATATAACGTGCATTATTACCCATATTATGCAGTTATTATCGCTAGAACTGTAATAATTATACTTATTACTTATATTATTCTCAATATAACATGCATTATTACCCATATAATGCAGTTATTATCGCTAGAACTGTAATAATTGTACTCATTACTTATATAATTAGCAATATAACGTGCATTATTACCCATATTATGCAGTTATTATCGCTAGAACTGTAATAATTGTACTTAATACTTATATCATTATCAATATAACATGCATTATTACCCATATAATAGAGGTATTATCGCTAGAACTGTAATAATTATACTTATTACTTATACTATTAGCAATATAACGTGCATTTTTACCCGTATAATGCAGTTATTATCGCTAGAACTGTAATAATTATACTTATTACTTATATTATAAGCAATATAACGTGCATTATTACCCATATAATGCAGTTATTATCGCTAGAACTGTAATAATTATACTTATTACTTATATTATTATCAATATAACATGCATTATTACCCATATAATGGAGGTATTATCGCAAGAACTGTAATAATTATACTTATTACTTATACTATTAGCAATATAACGTGCATTATTACCCATATAATGCAGTTATTATCGCCAGAACTGTAATAATTATACTTATTACTTATATTGTTCTCAATATAACATGCATTATTACCCACATTATGCAGTTATTATCGCTAGAAAAATAATAAATACACGTATTACTTTCATTATCATCAATATAACATGCATTATTACCCATATAATAGAGGTATTATCGCTAGAACTGTAATAATTATACTTATTACTTATACTATTAGCAATAAAACGTGCATTGTTACCCATATAATGCAGTTATTATCGCTAGAACTATAATAATTATACTTATTACTCCCGATATTATCAATATAACATGCATTAGTACCCATATAATGCAGTTATTATCGCTGGAACTGTAATAATTATACTTATTACTTATATCATTATCAATATAACATGCATTATTACCCATATAATGGAGGTATTATCGCAAGAACTGTAATAATTATACTTATTACTTATACTATTAGCAATATAACGTGCATTATTACCGATATAATGCAGTTATTATCGCTAGAACTGTAATATTTATACTTATTACTTATATTATTATCAATATAGCATGCATTATTACCCATATAATGGAGGTATTATCGCTAGAACTGTAATAATTATACTTATTACTTATACTATTAGCAATATAACGTGCATTATTACCCATATAATGCAGTTATTATCGCCAGAACTGTAATAATTATACTTATTACTTATATTATTCTGAATATAACATGCATTATTACCCATATAATGCAGTTATTATCGCTAGAACTGTAATAATTGTACTTATTACTTATATTATTATCAATATAACATGCATTATTACCCATATAATGCAGTTATTATCGCTAGATCTGTAATAATTGTACTCATTACTTATATTACTAGCAATATAACGTGCATTATTACCCATATTATGTAGTTATTATCGCTAGAACTGTAATAATTATACTTATTACTTATATCATTATCAATATAACATGCATTATTACCCATATAATGGAGGTATTATCGCAAGAACTGTAATAATTATACTTATTACTTATATTATTAGCAATATAACGTGCATTATTACCCATATAATGCAGTTATTATCGCCAGAACTGTAATAATTATACTTATTACTTATATTATTCTCAATATAACATGCATTATTACCCACATTATGCAGTTATTATCGCTAGACCTATAATAAATATACGTATTACTTTCATTATCATCAATATAACATGCATTATTACCCATATAATAGAGGTATTATCGCTAGAACTGTAATAATTATACTTATTACTTATATTATTAGCAATATAACGTGCATTATTACCCATATAATGCAGTTATTATCGCTAGAACTGTTATAATTATACTTATTACTTATATTATTATCAATATAACATGCATTATTACCCATATAATGGAGGTATTATCCCAAGACCTGTAACAATTATACTTATTACTTATACTATTACCAATATAACGTGCATTATTACCCATATAATGCAGTTATTATCGCCAGAACTGTAATAATTACACTTATTACTTATATTATTCTCAATATAACATGCATTATTACCCACATTATGCAGTTATGATCGCTAGAACTATAATAAATATACGTATTACTTTCATTATCATCAATATAACATGCATTATTACCCATATAATGGAGGTATTATCGCTGGAACTGTAATAATTATACTTATTACTTATATTATTATCAATATTACAGGCATTATTACCCATATTATGCAATTATTATCGATAGAACTGTAATAAATACACTTACTACTTTTACTATTATCAATATATCACGCACTATTAGCCATATTTTACTATTATTATCGCTAGAGCTGTAATAATTATACTTATTACTTATATTATTCTCAATATAACATGCATTATTACCCATATAATGCAGTTATTATCGCTAGAACTGTAATAATTATACTTATTACTTATATTATTATCAATATAACATGCATTATTACCCATATAATGCAGTTATTATCGCTAGAACTGTAATAATTGTACTCATTACTTATATTATTAGCAATATAACGTGCATTATTACCCATATTATGCAGTTATTATCGCTAGAACTGTAATAATTGTACTTATTACTTATATCATTATCAATATAACATGCATTATTACCCATACAATAGAGGTATTATCGCTAGAACTGTAATAATTATACTTATTACTTATACTATTAGCAATATAACGTGCATTTTTACCCGTATAATGCAGTTATTATCGCTAGAACTGTAATAATTATACTTATTACTTATATTATAAGCAATATAACGTGCATTATTACCCATATAATGCAGTTATTATCGCTAGAACTGTAATAATTATACTTATTACTTATATTATTATCAATATAACATGCATTATTACCCATATAATGGAGGTATTATCGCAAGAACTGTAATAATTATACTTATTACTTATACTATTAGCAATATAACGTGCATTATTACCCATATAATGCAGTTATTATCGCCAGAACTGTAATAATTATACTTATTACTTATATTATTCTCAATATAACATGCATTATTACCCACATTATGCAGTTATTATCGCTAGAAAAATAATAAATACACGTATTACTTTCATTATCATCAATATAACATGCATTATTACCCATATAATGGAGGTATTATCGCTAGAACTGTAATAATTATACTTCTTACTTATACTATTAGCAATATAACGTGCATTTTTACCCATATAATGGAGGTATTATCGCTAGAACTGTAATAATTATACTCATTACTTATATTATTAGCAATGTAACGTGCATTATTACCCATATTATGCAGTTATTATCGCTAGAACTGTAATATTTATACTTATTACTTATATTATTATCAATATAACATGCATTATTACCCATATAATGGAGGTATTATCGCTAGAACTGTAATAATTATACTTATTACTTATACTATTAGCAATATAACGTGCATTATTACCCATATAATGCAGTTATTATCGCCAGAACTGTAATAATTATACTTATTACTTATATTATTCTCAATATAACATGCATTATTACCCATATAATGCAGTTATTATCGCTAGAACTGTCATAATTATACTTATTACTTTCATTCTCATCAATATAACATGCATTATTACCCATATAATGGAGGTATTATCGCTAGAACTGTAATAATTATACTTATTACTTATATTATTATCAATATAACATGCATTATTACCCATATTATGCAGTTATTATCGATAGAACTGTAATAAATACACTTACTACTTTTACTATTATCAATATATCATGCACTATTAGCCATATTTTACTGTTATTATCGCTAGAACTATAATAATTATACTTATTACTCCCGATGTTATCAACATAACATGCCTTATTACCCATATAATGCAGTTATTATCGCTAGAACTATAATAAATATACGTATTACTTTCATTATCATCAATATAACATGCATTATTACCCATATAATGCAGTTATTATCGCTAGAACTGTAATATTTATACTTATTACTTATATTATTATCAATATAACATGCATTATTACCCATATAATGGAGGTATTATCGCTAGAACTGTATTAATTATACTTATTACTTATACTATTAGCAATATAACGTGCATTATTACCCATATAATGCAGTTATTATCGCCAGTACTGTAATAATTATACTTATTACTTATATTATTCTCAATATAACATGCATTATTACCCATATAATGCAGTTATTATCGCTAGAACTGTAATAATTGTACTCATTACTTATATTATTAGCAATATAACGTGCATTATTACCCATATTATGCAGTTATTATCGCTAGAACTGTAATAATTGTACTTATTACTTATATCATTATCAATATAACATGCATTATTACCCATATAATAGAGGTATTATCGCTAGAACTGTAATAATTATACTTATTACTTATACTATTAGCAATATAACGTGCATTTTTAGCCGTATAATGCAGTTATTATCGCTAGAACTGTAATAATTGTACTTATTACTTATATTATTATCAATATAACATGCATTATTACCCATATAATGGAGGTATTATCGCAAGAACTGTAATAATTATACTTATTACTTATACTATTAGCAATATAACGTGCATTGTTACCCATATAATGCAGTTATTATCGCTAGAACTATAATAATTATACTTATTACTCCCGATATTATCAATATAACATGCATTAGTACCCATATAATGCAGTTATTATCGCTGGAACTGTAATAATTATACTTATTACTTATATCATTATCAATATAACATGCATTATTACCCATATAATGGAGGTATTATCGCAAGAACTGTAATAATTATACTTATTACTTATACTATTAGCAATATAACGTGCATTATTTCCGATATAATGCAGTTATTATCGCTAGAACTGTAATATTTATACTTATTACTTATATTATTATCAATATAGCATGCATTATTACCCATATAATGGAGGTATTATCGCTAGAACTGTAATAATTATACTTATTACTTATACTATTAGCAATATAACGTGCATTATTACCCATATAATGCAGTTATTATCGCCAGAACTGTAATAATTATACTTATTACTTATATTATTCTCAATATAACATGCATTATTACCCATATAATGCAGTTATTATCGCTAGAACTGTAATAATTGTACTTATTACTTATATTATTATCAATATAACATGCATTATTACCCATATAATGCAGTTATTATCGCTAGATCTGTAATAATTGTACTCATTACTTATATTACTAGCAATATAACGTGCATTATTACCCATATTATGTAGTTATTATCGCTAGAACTGTAATAATTATACTTATTACTTATATCATTATCAATATAACATGCATTATTACCCATATAATGGAGGTATTATCGCAAGAACTGTAATAATTATACTTATTACTTATATTATTAGCAATATAACGTGCATTATTACCCATATAATGCAGTTATTATCGCCAGAACTGTAATAATTATACTTATTACTTATATTATTCTCAATATAACATGCATTATTACCCACATTATGCAGTTATTATCGCTAGAACTATAATAAATATACGTATTACTTTCATTATCATCAATATAACATGCATTATTACCCATATAATGGAGGTATTATCGCTGGAACTGTAATAATTATACTTATTACTTATATTATTATCAATATAACAGGCATTATTACCCATATTATGCAATTATTATCGATAGAACTGTAATAAATACACTTACTACTTTTACTATTATCAATATATCACGCACTATTAGCCATATTTTACTATTATTATCGCTAGAGCTATAATAATTATACTTATTACTTATATTGTTAGCAATATAACGTGCATTATTACCCATATAATGCAGTTATTATCGCTAGAACTTTAATAATTATACTTATTACTCATATTATTATCAATATAACATGCATTATTACCCATATTATCCAGTTATTATCGCTAGAACTATAATATATATACGTATTACTTTTATTATCATCAATATAACATGCAGTATTACCCATATAATGCAGTTATTATTCGCTAGAACTATAATATATATACGTATTACTTTTATTATCATCAATATAACATGCATTATTACCCATATAATGCAGTTATTATCGCTAGAACTGTAATAATTGTACTTATTACTTATATCATTATCAATGTAACATGCATTATTACCCATATAATGGAGGTATTATCGCTAGAACTGTAATAATTATACTTATTACTTATACTATTATCAACATAACATGCATTATTACCCATATAATGGAGGTATTATTGCTAGAACTGTCATAATTATACTTATTACTTACACTATTAGCAATATAACGTGCATTATTACCCATATAATGCAGTTCTTATCGCCAGAACTGTAATAATTATACTGATTACTTATATTATTCTCAATATAACATGCATTATTACCCACATTATGCAGTTATTATCGCTAGAAAAATAATAAATATACGTATTACTTTCATTATCATCAATATAACATGCATTATTACCCATATAATAGAGGTATTATCGCTAGAACTGTAATAATTATACTTATTACTTATATTATTCTCAATATAACATGCATTATTACCCACATTATGCAGTTATTATCGCTAGAACTATAATAAATATACGTATTACTTTCATTATCATCAATATAACATGCATTATTACCCATATAATGGAGGTATTATCGCTAGAATTGTAATAATTATACTTATTACTTATACTATTAGCAATAAAACGTGCATTGTTACCCATATAATGCAGTTATTATCGCTAGAACTGTAATAATTATACTTATTACTTATATTATTCTCAATATAACATGCATTATTACCCACATTATGCAGTTATTATCGCTAGAACTATAATAAATATACGTATTACTTTCATTATCATAAATATAACATGCATTATTACCCATATAATGGAGGTATTATCGCTAGAACTGTAATAATTATACTCATTACTTATATTATTAGCAATGTAACGTGCATTATTACCCATATTATGCAGTTATTATCGCTAGAACTGTAATATTTATACTTATTACTTATATTATTATCAATATAACATGCATTATTACCCATATAATGGAGGTATTATCGCTAGAACTGTAATAATTATACTTATTACTTATACTATTAGCAATATAACGTGCATTATTACCCATATAATGCAGTTATTATCGCCAGAACTGTAATAATTATACTTATTACTTATATTATTCTCAATATAACATGCATTATTACCCATATAATAGAGGTATTATCGCTAGAACTGTAATAATTATACTTATTACTTATACTATTAGCAATATAACGTGCATTTTTACCCGTATAATGCAGTTATTATCGCTAGAACTGTAATAATTATACTTATTACTTATATTGTTAGCAATATAACGTGCATTATTACCCATATAATGCAGTTATTATCGCTAGAACTGTAATAATTATACTTATTACTTATATTATTATCAATATAACATGCATTATTACCCATATAATGGAGGTATTATCGCAAGAACTGTAATAATTATACTTATTACTTATACTATTAGCAATATAACGTGCATTATTACCCATATAATGCAGTTATTATCGCCAGAACTGTAATAATTATACTTATTACTTATATTATTCTCAATATAACATGCATTATTACCCACATTATGCAGTTATTATCGCTAGAACTATAATAAATATACGTATTACTTTCATTATCATAAATATAACATGCATTATTACCCATATAATGGAGGTATTATCGCTAGAACTGTAATAATTATACTCATTACTTATATTATTAGCAATGTAACGTGCATTATTACCCATATTATGCAGTTATTATCGCTAGAACTGTAATATTTATACTTATTACTTATATTATTATCAATATAACATGCATTATTACCCATATAATGGAGGTATTATCGCTAGAACTGTATTAATTATACTTATTACTTATACTATTAGCAATATAACGTGCACTATTACCCATATAATGCAGTTATTATCGCCAGTACTGTAATAATTATACTTATTACTTATATTATTCTCAATATAACATGCATTATTACCCATATAATGCAGTTATTATCGTTAGAACTGTAATAATTGTACTCATTACTTATATTATTAGCAATATAACGTGCATTATTACCCATATTATGCAGTTATTATCGCTAGAACTGTAATAATTGTACTTATTACTTATATCATTATCAATATAACATGCATTATTACCCATATAATAGAGGTATTATCGCTAGAACTGTAATAATTATACTTATTACTTATACTATTAGCAATATAACGTGCATTTTTACCCGTATAATGCAGTTATTATCGCTAGAACTGTAATAATTATACTTATTACTTATATTATAAGCAATATAACGTGCATTATTACCCATATAATGCAGTTATTATCGCTAGAACTGTAATAATTATACTTATTACTTATATTATTATCAATATAACATGCATTATTACCCATATAATGGAGGTATTATCGCAAGAACTGTAATAATTATACTTATTACTTATACTATTAGCAATATAACGTGCATTATTACCCATATAATGCAGTTATTATCGCCAGAACTGTAATAATTATACTTATTACTTATATTATTCTCAATATAACATGCATTATTACCCACATTATGCAGTTATTATCGCTAGAAAAATAATAAATACACGTATTACTTTCATTATCATCAATATAACATGCATTATTACCCATATAATAGAGGTATTATCGCTAGAACTGTAATAATTATACTTATTACTTATACTATTAGCAATAAAACGTGCATTGTTACCCATATAATGCAGTTATTATCGCTAGAACTATAATAATTATACTTATTACTCCCGATATTATCAATATAACATGCATTAGTACCCATATAATGCAGTTATTATCGCTGGAACTGTAATAATTATACTTATTACTTATATCATTATCAATATAACATGCATTATTACCCATATAATGGAGGTATTATCGCAAGAACTGTAATAATTATACTTATTACTTATACTATTAGCAATATAACGTGCATTATTACCGATATAATGCAGTTATTATCGCTAGAACTGTAATATTTATACTTATTACTTATATTATTATCAATATAGCATGCATTATTACCCATATAATGGAGGTATTATCGCTAGAACTGTAATAATTATACTTATTACTTATACTATTAGCATTATAACGTGCATTATTACCCATATAATGCAGTTATTATCGCCAGAACTGTAATAATTATGCTTATTACTTATATCATTATCAATATAACATGCATTATTACCCATATAATGGAGGTATTATCGCAAGAACTGTAATAATTATACTTATTACTTATATTATTAGCAATATAACGTGCATTATTACCCATATAATGCAGTTATTATCGCCAGAACTGTAATAATTATACTTATTACTTATATTATTCTCAATATAACATGCATTATTACCCACATTATGCAGTTATTATCGCTAGAACTATAATAAATATACGTATTACTTTCATTATCATGAATATAACATGCATTATTACCCATATAATAGAGGTATTATCGCTAGAACTGTAATAATTATACTTATTACTTATATTATTAGCAATATAACGTGCATTATTACCCATATAATGCAGTTATTATCGCTAGAACTGTAATAATTATACTTATTACTTATATTATTATCAATATAACATGCATTATTACCCATATAATGGAGGTATTATCCCAAGACCTGTAACAATTATTATTATTACTTATACTATTACCAATATAACGTGCATTATTACCCATATAATGCAGTTATTATCGCCAGAACTGTAATAATTATACTTATTACTTATATTATTCTCAATATAACATGCATTGTTACCCACATTATGCAGTTATTATCGCTAGAACTATAATAAATATACGTATTACTTTCATTATCATCAATATAACATGCATTATTACCCATATAATGGAGGTATTATCGCTGGAACTGTAATAATTATACTTATTACTTATATTATTATCAATATAACAGGCATTATTACCCATATTATGCAATTATTATCGATAGAACTGTAATAAATACACTTACTACTTTTACTATTATCAATATATCACGCACTATTAGCCATATTTTACTATTATTATCGCTAGAGCTATAATAATTATACTTATTACTTATATTGTTAGCAATATAACGTGCATTATTACCCATATAATGCAGTTATTATCGCTAGAACTTTAATAATTATACTTATTACTCATATTATTATCAATATAACATGCATTATTACCCATATTATCCAGTTATTATCGCTAGAACTATAATATATATACGTATTACTTTTATTATCATCAATATAACATGCAGTATTACCCATATAATGCAGTTATTATTCGCTAGAACTATAATATATATACGTATTACTTTTATTATCATCAATATAACATGCATTATTACCCATATAATGCAGTTATTATCGCTAGAACTGTAATAATTGTACTTATTACTTATATCATTATCAATATAACATGCATTATTACCCATATAATAGAGGTATTATTGCTAGAACTGTAATAATTATACTTATTACTTATACTATTAGCAATATAACGTGCATTTTTACCCATATAATGCAGTTATTATCGCTAGAACTGTAATAATTATACTTATTACTTATATTGTTAGCAATATAACGTGCATTATTACCCATATAATGCAGTTATTATCGCTAGAACTGTAATAATTATACTTATTACTTATATTATTATCAATATAACATGCATTATTACCCATATAATGGAGGTATTATCGCAAGAACTGTAATAATTATACTTATTACTTATACTATTAGCAATATAACGTGCATTATTACCCATATAATGCAGTTATTATCGCCAGAACTGTAATAATTATACTTATTACTTATATTATTCTCAATATAACATGCATTATTACCCACATTATGCAGTTATGATCGCCAGAACTATAATAAATATACTTATTACTCCCAATATTATCAATGTAACATGCATTATTACCCATATAATGCAGTTATTATCGCTAGAACTGTAATAATTATACTTATTACTTATATTGTTAGCAATATAACGTGCATTATTACCCATATAATGCAGTTATTATCGCTAGAACTGTAATAATTATACTTATTACTCATATTATTATCAATATAACATGCATTACTACCCATATTATGCAGTTATTATCGCTAGAACTATAATAAATATACGTATTGCTTTTATTATCATCAATATAACATGCATTATTACCCATATTATGCAGTTATTATCGCCAGAACTGTAATAATTATACTTATTACTTATATTATTCTCAATATAACATGCATTATTACCCACATTATGCAGTTATTATCGCTAGAACTATAATAAATATACGTATTACTTTCATTGTCATCAATATAACATGCATTATTACCCATATAATGGAGGTATTATCGCTAGAACTGTAATAATTATACTTATTACTTATATTATTATCAATATAACATGCATTATTACCCATATTATGCAGTTATTATCGATAGAACTGTAATAAATACACTTATTACTTTTACTATTATCAATATATCATGCACTATTAGCCATATTTTACTATTATTATCGCTAGAACTATAATAATTATACTTATTACTCCCGATGTTATCAATATAACATGCCTTATTACCCATATAATGCAGTTATTATCGCTTGTACTGTAATAATTATACTCATTACTTATATTATTAGCAATGTAACGTGCATTATTACCCATATTATGCAGTTATTATCGCTAGAACTGTAATATTTATACTTATTACTTATATTATTATCAATATAACATGCATTATTACCCATATTATGCAGTTATTATCGCAAGAACTATAATAAATATACGTATTACTTTCATTATTATCAATATAACATGCATTATTACCCATATTATGCAGGTATAATCGCTAGAACTATAATAAATATACGTATTACATTTATTATCATCAATATAACTTGCACTATTACCCATATTATGCAGTTATTATCGATAGAACTGTAATAAATATATTTATTAGTTTTATTATTATCAATATAACATGCACTATTTGCCATATTTTACTATTATTATCGCTAGAACTATAATAATTATACTTATTACTCCCGATATTATCAATATAACATGCCTTATTACCCATATAATGCAGTTATTATCGCTAGAACTGTAATAATTGTACTCATTACTTATATTATTTGCAATATAACGTGCATTATTACCCATATTATGCAGTTATTATCGCTAGAACTGTAATAATTATATTTATTACTTATATCATTATCAATATAACATGCATTATTACCCATATAATGGAGGTATTATCGCTTGAACTGTAATAATTATACTTATTACTTATACTATTAGCAATATAACATGCATTGTTACCCATATAATACAGTTATTATCGCTAGAACTGTAATAATTATACTTATTACTTATATTATTATCGATATAACATGCATTATTACCCATATAATGCAGTTATTATCGCTAGAACTGTAATAATTATACTTATTACTTATATTATTATCAATATAACATGCATTATTACCCATATTATGCAGTTATTATCTCTAGAACCATAATAAATATACTTATTACTCCCAATATTATCAATATAACATGCATTTTTACCCATATAATGCAGTTATTATCGCTAGAACTGTAATAATTATACTTATTACTTATATTGTTAGCAATATAACGTGCATTATTACCCATATAATGCAGTTATTATCGCTAGAACTATAATAAATATACGTATTACTTTTATTATCATCAATATAACATGCATTATTACCCATATTATGCAGTTATTATGGATAGGACTGTAATAAATATACTTATTACTTTTATTATTATCAATATAACATGCACTATTTGCCATATTTTACTATTATTATCGCTAGAACTATAATAATTATACTTATTACTCCCGATATTATCAATATAACATGCATTATTACCCATATAATGCAGTTATTATCGCTAGAACTGTAATAATTATACTTATTACTTATATTGTTAGCAATATAACGTGCATTATTACCCATATAATGCAGTTATTATCGCTAGAACTGTAATAATTATACTTATTACTTATATTATTATCAATATAACATGCATTATTACCCATATTATGCAGTTATTATCGCTAGAACTATAATAAATATACGTATTACTTTTATTATCATCAATACAACATGCATTATTACCCATATTATGCAGTTATTGTCGATAGAACTGTAATAAATATACTTATTACTTTTATTATTATCAATATAACATGCACTATTTGCCATATTTTACTATTATTATCGCTAGAACTATAATAATTATACTTATTACTCCCGATATTATCAATATAACATGCATTATTACCCATATTATGCAGTTATGATCGCCAGAACTATAATAAATATACTTATTACTCCCAATATTATCAATGTAACATGCACTATTACCCATATAATGCAGTTATTATCGCTAGAACTGTAATAATTATACTTATTACTTATATTGTTAGCAATATAACGTGCATTATTACCCATATAATGCAGTTATTATCGCTAGAACTGTAATAATTATACTTATTACTCATATTATTAGCAATATAACATGCATTATTACCCATATTATGCAGTTATTATCGCTAGAACTGTAATAATTATACTTATTACTCCCGATGTTATCAATATAACATGCATTATTACCCATATAATGCAGTTATTATCGCTAGAACTGTAATAATTATACTTATTACTTATATTATTATCAACATAACATGTATTATTACCCATATAATGGAGGTATTATTGCTAGAACTGTAATAATTATACTTATTACTTACACTATTAGCAATATAACGTGCATTGTTACCCATATAATGCAGTTATTATCGCCAGAACTGTAATAATTATACTTATTACTTATATTATTCTCAATATAACATGCATTATTACCCACATTATGCAGTTATTATCGCTAGAACTATAATAAATATACGTATTACTTTCATTGTCATCAATATAACATGCATTATTACCCATATAATGGAGGTATTATCGCTAGAACTGTAATAATTATACTTATTACTTATATTATTATCAATATAACATGCATTATTACCCATATTATGCAGTTATTATCGATAGAACTGTAATAAATACACTTATTACTTTTACTATTATCAATATATCATGCACTATTAGCCATATTTTACTATTATTATCGCTAGAACTATAATAATTATACTTATTACTCCCGATGTTATCAATATAACATGCCTTATTACCCATATAATGCAGTTATTATCGCTTGTACTGTAATAATTATACTCATTACTTATATTATTAGCAATGTAACGTGCATTATTACCCATATTATGCAGTTATTATCGCTAGAACTGTAATATTTATACTTATTACTTATATTATTATCAATATAACATGCATTATTACCCATATTATGCAGTTATTATCGCAAGAACTATAATAAATATACGTATTACTTTCATTATTATCAATATAACATGCATTATTACCCATATTATGCAGGTATAATCGCTAGAACTATAATAAATATACGTATTACATTTATTATCATCAATATAACTTGCACTATTACCCATATTATGCAGTTATTATCGATAGAACTGTAATAAATATATTTATTAGTTTTATTATTATCAATATAACATGCACTATTTGCCATATTTTACTATTATTATCGCTAGAACTATAATAATTATACTTATTACTCCCGATATTATCAATATAACATGCCTTATTACCCATATAATGCAGTTATTATCGCTAGAACTGTAATAATTGTACTCATTACTTATATTATTTGCAATATAACGTGCATTATTACCCATATTATGCAGTTATTATCGCTAGAACTGTAATAATTATATTTATTACTTATATCATTATCAATATAACATGCATTATTACCCATATAATGGAGGTATTATCGCTTGAACTGTAATAATTATACTTATTACTTATACTATTAGCAATATAACATGCATTGTTACCCATATAATACAGTTATTATCGCTAGAACTGTAATAATTATACTTATTACTTATATTATTATCGATATAACATGCATTATTACCCATATAATGCAGTTATTATCGCTAGAACTGTAATAATTATACTTATTACTTATATTATTATCAATATAACATGCATTATTACCCATATTATGCAGTTATTATCTCTAGAACCATAATAAATATACTTATTACTCCCAATATTATCAATATAACATGCATTTTTACCCATATAATGCAGTTATTATCGCTAGAACTGTAATAATTATACTTATTACTTATATTGTTAGCAATATAACGTGCATTATTACCCATATAATGCAGTTATTATCGCTAGAACTATAATAAATATACGTATTACTTTTATTATCATCAATATAACATGCATTATTACCCATATTATGCAGTTATTATGGATAGGACTGTAATAAATATACTTATTACTTTTATTATTATCAATATAACATGCACTATTTGCCATATTTTACTATTATTATCGCTAGAACTATAATAATTATACTTATTACTCCCGATATTATCAATATAACATGCATTATTACCCATATAATGCAGTTATTATCGCTAGAACTGTAATAATTATACTTATTACTTATATTGTTAGCAATATAACGTGCATTATTACCCATATAATGCAGTTATTATCGCTAGAACTGTAATAATTATACTTATTACTTATATTATTATCAATATAACATGCATTATTACCCATATTATGCAGTTATTATCGCTAGAACTATAATAAATATACGTATTACTTTTATTATCATCAATACAACATGCATTATTACCCATATTATGCAGTTATTGTCGATAGAACTGTAATAAATATACTTATTACTTTTATTATTATCAATATAACATGCACTATTTGCCATATTTTACTATTATTATCGCTAGAACTATAATAATTATACTTATTACTCCCGATATTATCAATATAACATGCATTATTACCCATATTATGCAGTTATGATCGCCAGAACTATAATAAATATACTTATTACTCCCAATATTATCAATGTAACATGCACTATTACCCATATAATGCAGTTATTATCGCTAGAACTGTAATAATTATACTTATTACTTATATTGTTAGCAATATAACGTGCATTATTACCCATATAATGCAGTTATTATCGCTAGAACTGTAATAATTATACTTATTACTCATATTATTATCAATATAACATGCATTATTACCCATATTATGCAGTTATTATCGCTAGAACTGTAATAATTATACTTATTACTCCCGATGTTATCAATATAACATGCATTATTACCCATATAATGCAGTTATTATCGCTAGAACTGTAATAATTATACTTATTACTTATATTATTATCAACATAACATGTATTATTACCCATATAATGGAGGTATTATTGCTAGAACTGTAATAATTATACTTATTACTTACACTATTAGCAATATAACGTGCATTGTTACCCATATAATGCAGTTATTATCGCCAGAACTGTAATAATTATACTTATTACTTATATTATTCTCAATATAACATGCATTATTACCCATATTATGCAGTTATTATCGCAAGAACTGTAATAAATATAGGTATTACTTTCATTATCATCAATATAACATGCATTATTACCCATATAATGGAGGTATTATCGCTAGAACTGTAATAATTATTCTTATTACTTATATTATTATCAATATAACATGCATTATTACCCATTTTATGCAGTTATTATCGATAGAACTGTAATAAATACACTTACTACTTTTACTATTATCAATATATCATGCACTATTAGCCATATTTTACTATTATTATCGCTAGAACTATAACAATTATACTTATTACTCCCGATGTTATCAATATAACATGCATTATTACCCATATAATGCAGTTAATATCGCTAGAACTGTAATAATTATACTCATTACTTATATTATTAGCAATATAACGTGCATTATTACCCATATTATGCAGTTATTATCGCTAGAACTGTAATAATTATACTTATTACTTATATCATTATCAATATAACATGCATTATTACCCATATAATAGAGGTATTATCGCTAGAACTGTAATAATTATACTTATTACTTGTACTATTAGCAATATAACGTCCATTCTTACCCATATAATGCAGTTATTATCGCTAGAACTGTAATAATTATACTTATTACTTATATTATTCTCAATATAACATGCATTATTACCCATATTATGCAGTTATTATCGCTAGAGCTATAATAAATATACGTATTACTTTCATTATCATCAACATAACATGCATTATTACCCATATAATGGAGGTATTATCGCTAGAACTGTAATAATTATACTGATTACTTATATTATTATCAATATAACATGCATTATTACCCATATTATGCAGTTATTATCCCTAGAACAATAATAAATATACTTATTACTCCCAATATTATCAATATAACATGCATTTTTACCCATATAATGCAGTTATTATCGCTAGAACTGTAATAATTATATTTATTACTTATATTATTATCGATATAACATGCATTATTACCCATATAATGCAGTTATTATCGCTAGAACTGTAATAATTGTACTCATTACTTATATTATTTGCAATATAACGTGCATTATTACCCATATTATGCAGTTATTATCGCTAGAACTGTAATAATTATACTTATTACTTATATCATTATCAATATAACATGCATTATTACCCATATAATGGAGGTATTATCGCTTGAACTGTAATAATTATACTTATTACTTATACTATTAGCAATATAACGTGCATTGTTACCCATATAATGCAGTTATTATCGCTAGAACTGTAATAATTATACTTATTACTTATATTGTTAGCAATATAACGTGCATTATTACCCATATTATGCAGTTATTGTCGATAGAACTGTAATAAATATACTTATTACTTTTATTATTATCAATATAACATGCACTATTTGCCATATTTTACTATTATTATCGCTAGAACTATAATAATTATACTTATTACTCCCGATATTATCAATATAACATGCATTATTACCCATATAATGCAGAAATTATCGCTAGAACTGTAATAATTATACTTATTGCTTATATTGTTAGCAATATAACGTGCATTATTACCCATATAATGCAGTTATTATCGCTAGAAGTGTAATAATTATACTTATTACTTATATTATTATCAATATAATATGCATTATTACCCATATTATGCAGTTATTATCGCTAGAACTATAATAAATATACGTATTACTCCCAATATTATCAATATAACATGCATTATTACCTATATTATGCAGTTATTATCGCTAGAACTGTAATAATTGTACTCATTACTTGTATTATTAGCAATATAACGTGCATTATTACCCATATTATGCAGTTATTATCGCTAGAACTGTAATGATTATACTTATTACTTATATTATTCTCAATATAACATGCATTATTAGCCATATTATGCAGTTATTATCGCTAGAACTGTAATAAATATACTTACTACTTTCATTATCATCAATATAACACGCATTATTACCCATATTAAGAAGTTATTATCGCTAGAACTGTAATAATTATACTTATTACTCATATTATTATCAATATAACATGCATTATTACCCATATTATGCAGTTATTATCGCTAGAACTATAATAAATATACGTATTACTTTTATTATCATCAATATAACATGCATTATTACCCATATTATGCAGTTATTATCGATAGAACTGTAATAAATATACTTATTACTTTTATTATTATCAACATAACATGCACTATTTGCCATATTTTACTATTATTATCGCTAGAACTATAATAATTATACTTATTACTCCCGATATTATCAATATAACATGCATTATTAGCCATATTATGCAGTTATTATGGCTAGAACTGTAATAAATATACTTACTACTTTCATTATCATCAATATAACATGCATTATTACCCATATTAAGAAGTTATTATCGATAGAACTGTAATAAATATACTTATTACTTATATTATTATCAATATAACATGCATTATTACCCATATTATGCAGTTATTATCGCTAGAACTATAATAAATATACGTATTACTTTTATTATCATCAATATAACATGCATTATTACCCATATTATGCAGTTATTATCGATAGAACTGTAATAAATACACTTACTACTTTTACTATTATCAATATATCATGCACTATTAGCCATATTTTACTATTATTATCGCTAGAACTATAATAATTATACTTATTACTCCCGATGTTATCAATATAACATGCATTATTACCCATATAATGCAGTTATTATCGCTAGAACTGTAATAATTATACTTATTACTTATATTATTATCAATATAACATGCATTATTACCCATATAATGCAGTTATTATCGCTAGAACTGTAATAATTGTACTCATTACTCATATTATTAGCAATATAACGTGCATTATTACCCATATTATGCAGTTATTATCGCTAGAACTGTAATAATTATACTTATTACTTATATTATTATCAACATAACATGTATTATTACCCATATAATGGAGGTATTATTGCTAGAACTGTAATAATTATACTCATTACTTACACTATTAGCAATATAACGTGCATTGTTACCCATATAATGCAGTTATTATCGCCAGAACTGTAATAATTATACTTATTACTTATATTATTCTCAATATAACATGCATTATTACCCATATTATGCAGTTATTATCGCAAGAACTATAATAAATATAGGTATTACTTTCATTATCATCAATATAACATGCATTATTACCCATATAATGGAGGTATTATCGCTAGAACTGTAATAATTATTCTTATTACTTATATTATTATCAATATAACATGCATTATTACCCATTTTATGCAGTTATTATCGATAGAACTGTAATAAATACACTTACTACTTTTACTATTATCAATATATCATGCACAATTAGCCATATTTTACTATTATTATCGCTAGAACTATAATAATTATACTTATTACTCCCGATGTTGTCAATATAACATGCATTATTACCCATATAATGCAGTTATTATCGCTACAACTGTAATAATTATACTTATTACTTATATTGTTAGCAATATAACGTGCATTATTACCCATATTATGCAGTTATTGTCGATAGAACTGTAATAAATATACTTATTACTTTTATTATTATCAATATAACATGCACTATTTGCCATATTTTACTATTATTATCGCTAGAACTATAATAATTATACTTATTACTCCCGATATTATCAATATAACATGCATTATTACCCATATTATGCAGTTATGATCGCCAGAACTATAATAAATATACTTATTACTCCCAATATTATCAATGTAACATGCACTATTACCCATATAATGCAGTTATTATCGCTAGAACTGTAATAATTATACTTATTACTTATATTGTTAGCAATATAACGTGCATTATTACCCATATAATGCAGTTATTATCGCTAGAACTGTAATAATTATACTTATTACTCATATTATTATCAATATAACATGCATTATTACCCATATTATGCAGTTATTATCGCTAGAACTGTAATAATTATACTTATTACTCCCGATGTTATCAATATAACATGCATTATTACCCATATAATGCAGTTATTATCGCTAGAACTGTAATAATTATACTTATTACTTATATTATTATCAACATAACATGTATTATTACCCATATAATGGAGGTATTATTGCTGGAACTGTAATAATTATACTTATTACTTACACTATTAGCAATATAACGTGCATTGTTACCCATATAATGCAGTTATTATCGCCAGAACTGTAATAATTATACTTATTACTTATATTATTCTCAATATAACATGCATTATTACCCATATTATGCAGTTATTATCGCAAGAACTATAATAAATATAGGTATTACTTTCATTATCATCAATATAACATGCATTATTACCCATATAATGGAGGTATTATCGCTAGAACTGTAATAATTATTCTTATTACTTATATTATTATCAATATAACATGCATTATTACCCATTTTATGCAGTTATTATCGATAGAACTGTAATAAATACACTTATTACTTTTATTATTATCAATATAACATGCACTATTTGCCATATTTTACTATTATTATCGCTAGAACTATAATAATTATACTTATTACTCCCGATATTATCAATATAACATGCATTATTACCCATATTATGCAGTTATGATCGCCAGAACTATAATAAATATACTTATTACTCCCAATATTATCAATGTAACATGCACTATTACCCATATAATGCAGTTATTATCGCTAGAACTGTAATAATTATACTTATTACTTATATTGTTAGCAATATAACGTGCATTATTACCCATATAATGCAGTTATTATCGCTAGAACTGTAATAATTATACTTATTACTCATATTATTATCAATATAACATGCATTATTACCCATATTATGCAGTTATTATCGCTAGAACTGTAATAATTATACTTATTACTCCCGATGTTATCAATATAACATGCATTATTACCCATATAATGCAGTTATTATCGCTAGAACTGTAATAATTATACTTATTACTTATATTATTATCAACATAACATGTATTATTACCCATATAATGGAGGTATTATTGCTGGAACTGTAATAATTATACTTATTACTTACACTATTAGCAATATAACGTGCATTGTTACCCATATAATGCAGTTATTATCGCCAGAACTGTAATAATTATACTTATTACTTATATTATTCTCAATATAACATGCATTATTACCCATATTATGCAGTTATTATCGCAAGAACTGTAATAAATATAGGTATTACTTTCATTATCATCAATATAACATGCATTATTAACCATATAATGGAGGTATTATCGCTAGAACTGTAATAACTATTCTTATTACTTATATTATTATCAATATAACATGCATTATTACCCATTTTATGCAGTTATTATCGATAGAACTGTAATAAATACACTTACTACTTTTACTATTATCAATATATCATGCACTATTAGCCATATTTTACTATTATTATCGCTAGAACTATAACAATTATACTTATTACTCCCGATGTTATCAATATAACATGCATTATTACCCATATAATGCAGTTAATATCGCTAGAACTGTAATAATTATACTTATTACTTATATTATTCTCAATATAACATGCATTATTACCCATATAATGCAGTTATTTTCGCTAGAATTGTAATAATTATACTTATTACTTATATTATTATCAATATAACATGCATTATTACCCATATTATGCAGTTATTATCGCTAGAACTATAATAAATATACGTATTACTCCCAATATTATCAATATAACATGCATTATTACCTATATTATGCAGTTATTATCGCTAGAACTGTAATAATTGTACTCATTACTTTTATTATTAGCAATATAACGTGCATTATTACCCATATTATGCAGTTATTATCGCTAGAACTGTAATGATTATACTTATTACTTATATTATTCTCAATATAACATGCATTATTAGCCATATTATGCAGTTATTATCGCTAGAACTGTAATAAATATACTTACTACTTTCATTATCATCAATATAACACGCATTATTACCCATATTAAGAAGTTATTATCGCTAGAACTGTAATAATTATACTTATTACTCATATTATTATGAATATAACATGCATTATTACCCATATTATGCAGTTATTATCGCTAGAACTCTAATAAATATACGTATTACTTTTATTATCATCAATATAACATGCATTATTACCCATATTATGCAGTTATTATCGATAGAACTGTAATAAATATACTTATTACTTTTATTATTATCAACATAACATGCACTATTTGCCATATTTTACTATTATTATCGCTAGAACTATAATAATTATACTTATTACTCCCGATATTATCAATATAACATGCATTATTAGCCATATTATGCAGTTATTATGGCTAGAACTGTAATAAATATACTTACTACTTTCATTATCATCAATATAACATGCATTATTACCCATATTAAGAAGTTATTATCGATAGAACTGTAATAAATATACTTATTACTTATATTATTATCAATATAACATGCATTATTATCCATATTATGCAGTTATTATCGCTAGAACTATAATAAATATACGTATTACTTTTATTATCATCAATATAACATGCATTATTACCCATATTATGCAGTTATTATCGATAGAACTGTAATAAATACACTTACTACTTTTACTATTATCAATATATCATGCACTATTAGCCATATTTTACTATTATTATCGCTAGAACTATAATAATTATACTTATTACTCCCGATGTTATCAATATAACATGCATTATTACCCATATAATGCAGTTATTATCGCTAGAACTGTAATAATTATACTTATTACTTATATTATTATCAATATAACATGCATTATTACCCATATAATGCAGTTATTATCGCTAGAACTGTAATAATTGTACTCATTACTCATATTATTAGCAATATAACGTGCATTATTACCCATATTATGCAGTTATTATCGCTAGAACTGTAATAATTGTACTTATTACTTATATTATTATCAACATAACATGTATTATTACCCATATAATGGAGGTATTATTGCTAGAACTGTAATAATTATACTTATTACTTACACTATTAGCAATATAACGTGCATTGTTACCCATATAATGCAGTTATTATCGCCAGAACTGTAATAATTATACTTATTACTTATATTATTCTCAATATAACATGCATTATTACCCATATTATGCAGTTATTATCGCAAGAACTATAATAAATATAGGTATTACTTTCAATATCATCAATATAACATGCATTATTACCCATATAATGGAGGTATTATCGCTAGAACTGTAATAATTATTCTTATTACTTATATTATTATCAATATAACATGCATTATTACCCATTTTATGCAGTTATTATCGATAGAACTGTAATAAATACACTTACTACTTTTACTATTATCAATATATCATGCACAATTAGCCATATTTTACTATTATTATCGCTAGAACTATAATAATTATACTTATTACTCCCGATGTTGTCAATATAACATGCATTATTACCCATATAATGCAGTTATTATCGCTACAACTGTAATAATTATACTTATTACTTATATTGTTAGCAATATAACGTGCATTATTACCCATATTATGCAGTTATTGTCGATAGAACTGTAATAAATATACTTATTACTTTTATTATTATCAATATAACATGCACTATTTGCCATATTTTACTATTATTATCGCTAGAACTATAATAATTATACTTATTACTCCCGATATTATCAATATAACATGCATTATTACCCATATTATGCAGTTATGATCGCCAGAACTATAATAAATATACTTATTACTCCCAATATTATCAATGTAACATGCACTATTACCCATATAATGGAGGTATTATCGCTAGAACTGTAATAATTATTCTTATTACTTATATTATTATCAATATAACATGCATTATTACCCATTTTATGCAGTTATTATCGATAGAACTGTAATAAATACACTTATTACTTTTATTATTATCAATATAACATGCACTATTTGCCATATTTTACTATTATTATCGCTAGAACTATAATAATTATACTTATTACTCCCGATATTATCAATATAACATGCATTATTACCCATATCATGCAGTTATGATCGCCAGAACTGTAATAATTGTACTCATTACTTATATTATTTGCAATATAACGTGCATTATTACCCATATTATGCAGTTATTATCGCTAGAACTGTAATAATTATACTTATTACTTATATCATTATCAATATAACATGCATTATTACCCATATAATGGAGGTATTATCGCTTGAACTGTAATAATTATACTTATTACTTATACTATTAGCAATATAACGTGCATTGTTACCCATATAATGCAGTTATTATCGCTAGAACTGTAATAATTATACTTATTACTTATATTGTTAGCAATATAACGTGCATTATTACCCATATTATGCAGTTATTGTCGATAGAACTGTAATAAATATACTTATTACTTTTATTATTATCAATATAACATGCACTATTTGCCATATTTTACTATTATTATCGCTAGAACTATAATAATTATACTTATTACTCCCGATATTATCAATATAACATGCATTATTACCTATATTATGCAGTTATTATCGCTAGAACTGTAATAATTGTACTCATTACTTTTATTATTAGCAATATAACGTGCATTATTACCCATATTATGCAGTTATTATCGCTAGAACTGTAATGATTATACTTATTACTTATATTATTCTCAATATAACATGCATTATTAGCCATATTATGCAGTTATTATCGCTAGAACTGTAATAAATATACTTACTACTTTCATTATCATCAATATAACACGCATTATTACCCATATTAGAAGTTATTATCGCTAGAACTGTAATAATTATACTTATTACTCATATTATTATCAATATAACATGCATTATTACCCATATTATGCAGTTATTATCGCTAGAACTATAATAAATATACGTATTACTTTTATTATCATCAATATAACATGCATTATTACCCATATTATGCAGTTATTATCGATAGAACTGTAATAAATATACTTATTACTTTTATTATTATCAACATAACATGCACTATTTGCCATATTTTACTATTATTATCGCTAGAACTATAATAATTATACTTATTACTCCCGATATTATCAATATAACATGCATTATTAGCCATATTATGCAGTTATTATGGCTAGAACTGTAATAAATATACTTACTACTTTCATTATCATCAATATAACATGCATTATTACCCATATTAAGAAGTTATTATCGATAGAACTGTAATAAATATACTTATTACTTATATTATTATCAATATAACATGCATTATTACCCATATTATGCAGTTATTATCGCTAGAACTATAATAAATATACGTATTACTTTTATTATCATCAATATAACATGCATTATTACCCATATTATGCAGTTATTATCGATAGAACTGTAATAAATACACTTACTACTTTTACTATTATCAATATATCATGCACTATTAGCCATATTTTACTATTATTATCGCTATAACTATAATAATTATACTTATTACTCCCGATGTTATCAATATAACATGCATTATTACCCATATAATGCAGTTATTATCGCTAGAACTGTAATAATTATACTTATTACTTATATTATTATCAACATAACATGTATTATTACCCATATAATGGAGGTATTATTGCTAGAACTGTAATAATTATACATATTACTTACACTATTAGCAATATAACGTGCATTGTTACCAATATAATGCAGTTATTATCGCCAGAACTGTAATAATTATACTTATTACTTATACTATTCTCAATATAACATGCATTATTACCCATATTATGCAGTTATTATCGCAAGAACTATAATAAATATAGGTATTACTTTCATTATCATCAATATAACATGCATTATTACCCATATAATGGAGGTATTATCGCTAGAACTGTAATAATTATTCTTATTACTTATATTATTATCAATATAACATGCATTATTACCCATTTTATGCAGTTATTATCGATAGAACTGTAATAAATACACTTACTACTTTTACTATTATCAATATATCATGCACTATTAGCCATATTTTACTATTATTATCGCTAGAACTATAATAATTATACTTATTACTCCCGATGTTGTCAATATAACATGCATTATTACCCATATAATGCAGTTATTATCGCTACAACTGTAATAATTATACTTATTACTTATATTGTTAGCAATATAACGTGCATTATTACCCATATTATGCAGTTATTGTCGATAGAACTGTAATAAATATACTTATTACTTTTATTATTATCAATATAACATGCACTATTTGCCATATTTTACTATTATTATCGCTAGAACTATAACAATTATACTTATTACTCCCGATGTTATCAATATAACATGCATTATTACCCATATAATGCAGTTAATATCGCTAGAACTGTAATAATTATACTTATTACTTATATTATTCTCAATATAACATGCATTATTACCCATATAATGCAGTTATTATCGCTAGAACTGTAATAATTATACTTATTACTTATATTATTATCAACATAACATGTATTATTACCCATATAATGGAGGTATTATTGCTAGAACTGTAATAATTATACTTATTACTTACACTATTAGCAATATAACGTGCATTGTTACCCATATAATGCAGTTATTATCGCCAGAACTGTAATAATTATACTTATTGCTTATATTATTCTCAATATAACATGCATTATTACCCATATTATGCAGTTATTATCGCAAGAACTATAATAAATATAGGTATTACTTTCATTATCATCAATATAACATGCATTATTACCCATATAATGGAGGTATTATCGCTAGAACTGTAATAATTATTCTTATTACTTATATTATTATCAATATAACATGCATTATTACCCATTTTATGCAGTTATTATCGATAGAACTGTAATAAATACACTTACTACTTTTATTATTATCAATATAACATGCACTATTTGCCATATTTTACTATTATTATCGCTAGAACTATAATAATTATACTTATTACTCCCGATATTATCAATATAACATGCATTATTACCCATATCATGCAGTTATGATCGCCAGAACTATAATAAATATACTTATTACTCCCAATATTATCAATGTAACATGCATTATTACCCATATAATGCAGTTATTATCGCTAGAACTGTAATAATTATACTTATTGCTTATACTGTTAGCAATATAACGTGCATTATTACCCATATAATGCAGTTATTATCGCTAGAACTGTAATAATTGTACTCATTACTCATGTTATTAGCAATATAACATGCATTATTACCCATATTATGCAGTTATTATCGCTAGAACTGTAATAATGATACTTATTACTTATATCATTATCAATATAACATGCATTATTACCCATATAATAGAGGTATTATCGCTAGAACTATAATAATTATACTTATTACTTATACTTTTAGCAATATAACGTCCATTCTTACCCATATAATGCAGTTATTATCGCTAGAACTGTAATAATTATACTTATTACTTATATTGTTAGCAATATAACGTGCATTATTACCCATATAATGCAGTTATTATCGCTAGAACTGTAATAATTATACTTATTACTGATATTATTCTCAATATAACATGCATTATTACCCATATTATGCAGTTACTATCGCTAGAACTATAATAAATATACGTATTACTTTTATTATCATCAATATAACATGCATTATTACCCATATTATGCAGTTATTATCGATAGAACTGTAATAAATACACTTACTACTTTTACTATTATCAATATATCATGCACTATTAGGCATATTTTACTATTATTATCGCTAGAACTATAATAATTATACTTATTACTCCCGATGTTATCAATATAACATGCATTATTACCCATATAATGCAGTTATTATCGCTAGAGCTGTAATAAATATACATATTACTTTTATTATTATCAATATAACATGCACTATTAGCCATATTTTACTATTATTATCGCTAGAACTATAATAATTATACTTATTACTCCCGATGTTATCAATATAACATGCATTATTACCCATATAATGCAGTTATTATCGCTAGAACTGTAATAATTATACTTATTACTTATATTATTATCAATATAACATGCACTATTAGCCATATTTTACTATCATTATCGCTAGAACTATAATAATTATACTTATTACTCCCAATATTATCAATATAACATGCATTATTACCCATATAATGCAGTTATTATCGCTAGAACTGTAATAATTATACTTATTACTTATATTATTATCAATATAACATGCATTATTACGCATATTATGCAGTTATAAATGCTAGAACTGTAATAAATATACTTACTACTTTTATTATCATCAATATAACATGCATTATTACCCATATTATGCAGTTATTATCGATAGAACTATAATAAATATACTTATTACTTTTATTATTATCAACATAACATGCACTATTAGCCATATTTTACTATTATTATCGCTAGAACTATAATAATTATACTTATTACTCCCGATGTTATCAATATAACATACATTATTACCCATATAATGCAGTTATTATCGCTAGAACTGTAATAATTATACTTATTACTTATATTATTATCAATATAACATGCATTATTACCCATATAATGCAGTTATTATCGCTAGAACTGTAATAATTGTACTCATTACTCATATTATTAGCAATATAACGTGCATTGTTACCCATATTATGCAGTTATTATCGCTAGAACTGTAATAATTATACTTATTACTTATATTATTATCAACATAACATGTATTATTACCCATATAATGGAGGTATTATTGCTAGAACTGTAATAATTATACTTATTACTTACACTATTAGCAATATAACGTGCATTGTTACACATATAATGCAGTTATTATCGCCAGAACTGTAATAATTATACTTATTACTTATATTATTCTCAATATAACATGCATTATTACCCATATTATGCAGTTATTATCGCAAGAACTATAATAAATATAGGTATTACTTTCATTATCATCAATATAACATGCATTATTACCCATATAATGGAGGTATTATCGCTAGAACTGTAATAATTATTCTTATTACTTATATTATTATCAATATAACATGCATTATTACCCATTTTATGCAGTTATTATCGATAGAACTGTAATAAATACACTTATTACTTTTATTATTATCAATATAACATGCACTATTTGCCATATTTTACTATTATTATCGCTAGAACTATAATAATTATACTTAATACTCCCGATATTATCAATATAACATGCATTATTACCCATATTATGCAGTTATGATCGCCAGAACTATAATAAATATACTTATTACTCCCAATATTATCAATGTAACATGCACTATTACCCATATAATGCAGTTATTATCGCTAGAACTGTAATAATTATACTTATTACTTATATTGTTAGCAATATAACGTGCATTATTACCCATATAATGCAGTTATTATCGCTAGAACTGTAATAATTATACTTATTACTCATATTATTATCAATATAACATGCATTATTACCCATATTATGCAGTTATTATCGCTAGAACTGTAATAATTATACTTATTACTCCCGATGTTATCAATATAACATGCATTATTACCCATATAATGCAGTTATTATCGCTAGAACTGTAATACTTATACTTATTACTTATATTATTATCAACATAACATGTATTATTACCCATATAATGGAGGTATTATTGCTGGAACTGTAATAATTATACTTATTACTTACACTATTAGCAATATAACGTGCATTGTTACCCATATAATGCAGTTATTATCGCCAGAACTGTAATAATTATACTTATTACTTATATTATTCTCAATATAACATGCATTATTACCCATATTATGCAGTTATTATCGCAAGAACTATAATAAATATAGGTATTACTTTCATTATCATCAATATAACATGCATTATTACCCATATAATGGAGGTATTATCACTAGAACTGTAATAATTATTCTTATTACTTATATTATTATCAATATAACATGCATTATTACCCATTTTATGCAGTTATTATCGATAGAAATGTAATAAATACACTTATTACTTTTATTATTATCAATATAACATGCACTATTTGCCATATTTTACTATTATTATCGCTAGAACTATAATAATTATACTTAATACTCCCGATATTATCAATATAACATGCATTATTACCCATATTATGCAGTTATGATCGCCAGAACTATAATAAATATACTTATTACTCCCAATATTATCAATGTAACATGCACTATTACCCATATAATGCAGTTATTATCGCTAGAACTGTAATAATTATACTTATTACTTATATTGTTAGCAATATAACGTGCATTATTACCCATATAATGCAGTTATTATCGCTAGAACTGTAATAATTATACTTATTACTCATATTATTATCAATATAACATGCATTATTACCCATATTATGCAGTTATTATCGCTAGAACTGTAATAATTATACTTATTACTCCCGATGTTATCAATATAACATGCATTATTACCCATATAATGCAGTTATTATCGCTAGAACTGTAATAATTATACTTATTACTTATATTATTATCAACATAACATGTATTATTACCCATATAATGGAGGTATTATTGCTGGAACTGTAATAATTATACTTATTACTTACACTATTAGCAATATAACGTGCATTGTTACCCATATAATGCAGTTATTATCGCCAGAACTGTAATAATTATACTTATTACTTATATTATTCTCAATATAACATGCATTATTACCCATATTATGCAGTTATTATCGCAAGAACTATAATAAATATAGGTATTACTTTCATTATCATCAATATAACATGCATTATTACCCATATAATGGAGGTATTATCGCTAGAACTGTAATAACTATTCTTATTACTTATATTATTATCAATATAACATGCATTATTACCCATTTTATGCAGTTATTATCGATAGAACTGTAATAAATACACTTACTACTTTTACTATTATCAATATATCATGCACTATTAGCCATATTTTACTATTATTATCGCTAGAACTATAACAATTATACTTATTACTCCCGATGTTATCAATATAACATGCATTATTACCCATGTAATGCAGTTAATATCGCTAGAACTGTAATAATTATACTTATTACTTATATTATTCTCAATATAACATGCATTATTACCCATATAATGCAGTTATTATCGCTAGAACTGTAATAATTATACTTATTACTTATATTATTATCAACATAACATGTATTATTACCCATATAATGGAGGTATTATTGCTAGAACTGTAATAATTATACTTATTACTTACACTATTAGCAATATAACGTGCATTGTTACCCATATAATGCAGTTATTATCGCCAGAACTGTTATAATTATACTTATTGCTTATATTATTCTCAATATAACATGCATTATTACCCATATTATGCAGTTATTATCGCAAGAACTATAATAAATATAGGTATTACTTTCATTATCATCAATATAACATGCATTATTACCCATATAATGGAGGTATTATCGCTAGAACTGTAATAATTATTCTTATTACTTATATTATTATCAATATAACATGCATTATTACCCATTTTATGCAGTTATTATCGATAGAACTGTAATAAATACACTTACTACTTTTATTATTATCAATATAACATGCACTATTTGCCATATTTTACTATTATTATCGCTAGAACTATAATAATTATACTTATTACTCCCGATATTATCAATATAACATGCATTATTACCCATATCATGCAGTTATGATCGCCAGAACTATAATAAATATACTTATTACTCCCAATATTATCAATGTAACATGCATTATTACCCATATAATGCAGTTATTATCGCTAGAACTGTAATAATTATACTTATTGCTTATATTGTTAGCAATATAACGTGCATTATTACCCATATAATGCAGTTATTATCGCTAGAACTGTAATAATTGTACTCATTACTCATGTTATTAGCAATATAACATGCATTATTACCCATATTATGCAGTTATTATCGCTAGAACTGTAATAATGATACTTATTACTTATATCATTATCAATATAACATGCATTATTACCCATATAATAGAGGTATTATCGCTAGAACTATAATAATTATACTTATTACTTATACTTTTAGCAATATAACGTCCATTCTTACCCATATAATGCAGTTATTATCGCTAGAACTGTAATAATTATACTTATTACTTATACTGTTAGCAATATAACGTGCATTATTACCCATATAATGCAGTTATTATCGCTAGAACTGTAATAATTATACTTATTACTGATATTATTCTCAATATAACATGCATTATTACCCATATTATGCAGTTACTATCGCTAGAACTATAATAAATATACGTATTACTTTTATTATCATCAATATAACATGCATTATTACCCATATTATGCAGTTATTATCGATAGAACTGTAATAAATACACTTACTACTTTTACTATTATCAATATATCATGCACTATTAGGCATATTTTACTATTATTATCGCTAGAACTATAATAATTATACTTATTACTCCCGATGTTATCAATATAACATGCATTATTACCCATATAATGCAGTTATTATCGCTAGAACTGTAATAAATATACTTATTACTTTTATTATTATCAATATAACATGCACTATTAGCCATATTTTACTATTATTATCGCTAGAACTATAATAATTATACTTATTACTCCCGATGTTGTCAATATAACATGCATTATTACCCATATAATGCAGTTATTATCGCTAGAACTGTAATAATTATACTTATTACTTATATTATTATCAATATAACATGCATTATTAGCCATATTTTACTATCATTATCGCTAGAACTATAATAATTATACTTATTACTCCCAATATTATCAATATAACATGCATTATTACCCATATAATGCAGTTATTATCGCTAGAACTGTAATAATTATACTTATTACTTATATTATTATCAATATAACATGCATTATTACGCATATTATGCAGTTATAAATGCTAGAACTGTAATAAATATACTTACTACTTTTATTATCATCAATATAACATGCATTATTACCCATATTATGCAGTTATTATCGATAGAACTATAATAAATATACTTATTACTTTTATTATTATCAACATAACATGCACTATTAGCCATATTTTACTATTATTATCGCTAGAACTATAATAATTATACTTATTACTCCCGATGTTATCAATATAACATGCATTATTACCCATATAATGCAGTTATTATCGCTAGAACTGTAATAATTATACTTATTACTTATATTATTATCAATATAACATGCATTATTACCCATATAATGCAGTTATTATCGCTAGAACTGTAATAATTGTACTCATTACTCATATTATTAGCAATATAACGTGCATTATTACCCATATTATGCAGTTATTATCGCTAGAACTGTAATAATTATACTTATTACTTATATTATTATCAACATAACATGTATTATTACCCATATAATGGAGGTATTATTGCTAGAACTGTTATAATTATACTTATTACTTACACTATTAGCAATATAACGTGCATTGTTACCCATATAATGCAGTTATTATCGCCAGAACTGTAATAATTATACTTATTACTTATATTATTCTCAATATAACATGCATTATTACCCATATTATGCAGTTATTATCGCAAGAACTATAATAAATATAGGTATTACTTTCATTATCATCAATATAACATGCATTATTACCCATATAATGGAGGTATTATCGCTAGAACTGTAATAATTATTCTTATTACTTATATTATTATCAATATAACATGCATTATTACCCATTTTATGCAGTTATTATCGATAGAACTGTAATCAATACACTTACTACTTTTACTATTATCAATATATCATGCACTATTAGCCATATTTTACTATTATTATCGCTAGAACTATAATAATTATACTTATTACTCCCAATATTATCAATGTAACATGCACTATTACCCATATAATGCAGTTATTATCGCTAGAACTGTAATAATTATACTTATTACTCCCGATGTTATCAATATAACATGCATTATTACCCATATAATGCAGTTATTATCGCTAGAACTGTAATAATTATACTTATTACTTATATTATTATCAACATAACATGTGTTATTACCCATATAATGGAGGTATTATTGCTGGAACTGTAATAATTATACTTATTACTTACACTATTAGCAATATAACGTGCATTGTTACCCATATAATGCAGTTATTATCGTCAGAACTGTAATAATTATACTTATTACTTATATTATTCTCAATATAACATGCATTATTACCCATATAATGGAGGTATTATCGCTAGAACTGTAATAACTATTCTTATTACTTATATTATTATCAATATAACATGCATTATTACCCATTTTATGCAGTTATTATCGATAGAACTGTAATAAATACACTTACTACTTTTACTATTATCAATACATCATGCACTATTAGCCATATTTTACTATTATTATCGCTAGAACTATAACAATTATACTTATTACTCCCGATGTTATCAATATAACATGCATTATTACCCATATAATGCAGTTAATATCGCTAGAACTGTAATAATTATACTTATTACTTATATTATTCTCAATATAACATGCATTATTACCCATATAATGGAGTTATTATCGCTAGAACTGTAATAATTATACTTATTACTTATATTATTATCAACATAACATGTATTATTACCCATATAATGGAGGTATTATTGCTAGAACTGTAATAATTATACTTATTACTTACACTATTAGCAATATAACGTGCATTGTTACCCATATAATGCAGTTATTATCGCCAGAACTGTAATAATTATACTTATTGCTTATATTATTCTTAATATAACATGCATTATTACCCATATTATGCAGTTGTTATCGCAAGAACTATAATAAATATAGGTATTACTTTCATTATCATCAATATAACATGCATTATTACCCATATAATGGAGGTATTATCGCTAGAACTGTAATAATTATTCTTATTACTTATATTATTATCAATATAACATGCATTATTACCCATTTTATGCAGTTATTATCGATAGAACTGTAATAAATACACTTACTACTTTTATTATTATCAATATAACATGCACTATTTGCCATATTTTACTATTATTATCGCTAGAACTATAATAATTATACTTATTACTCCCGATATTATCAATATAACATGTATTATTACCCATATCATGCAGTTATGATCGCCAGAACTATAATAAATATACTTATTACTCCCAATATTATCAATGTAACATGCATTATTACCCATATAATGCAGTTATTATCGCTAGAACTGTAATAATTATACTTATTGCTTATATTGTTAGCAATATAACGTGCATTATTACCCATATAATGCAGTTATTATCGCTAGAACTGTAATAATGATACTTATTACTTATATCATTATCAATATAACATGCATTATTACCCATATAATAGAGGTATTATCGCTAGAACTATAATAATTATACTTATTACTTATACTTTTAGCAATATAACGTCCATTCTTACCCATATAATGCAGTTATTATCGCTAGAACTGTAATAATTATACTTATTACTTATATCATTATCAATATAACATGCATTATTACCCATATAATGCAGTTATTATCGCTAGAACTGTAATAATTGTACTCATTACTTATATTATTAGCAATATAACGTGCATTATTACCCATATTATGCAGTTATTATCGCTAGAACTGTAATAATTATACTTATTACTTATATCATTATCAATATAACATGCATTATTACCCATATAATAGAGGTATTATCGCTAGAACTGTAATAATTATACTTATTACTTATATTATTCTCAATATAACATGCATTATTACCCATATTATGCAGTTATTATCGCTAGAACTATAATAAATATACGTATTACTTTCATTATCATCAACATAACATGCATTATTACCCATATAATGGAGGTATTATCGCTAGAACTGTAATAATTATTCTTATTACTTATA